>OU342735.1:486612930-487139893 GCA_910589765.1 Avena atlantica | reverse complement strand
AAAAATTCATAAAACAATTATCCAATCTATCCTAGCGTCGAGATACGTAAGTGTGTGACCCTGTGGGTTCGAGAATTGAACATGATCTTTATCAATAATCAACAGCGGAGTCTGGCACCTATTTGACTCCACACATTCATCGATGATCATATCGGATGAACCACGATGCCAGGATTCAATCAATCCCATTATATATTCCTTCGTCTCGCGATATTTTACTTGCCCGTGATTCGATCGTCGGTACCGTCATACCTAGTTCCATCTCGTTACAAGCAAGTACTTTTACTCGTTCCGTAATCCGATATCACTTTGTGATTAACTCTTACCACATGCTTGCAAGCGGTGGTTGATATCGATTACCGAGTGGGCCCGAAGTATATCTCTCCGACTTGGAGGGACAAATTCCATCTCGATACATACAACCCAACAGATACTTTCCGATCACCTGAGAGACACCTTTATGATCACCCTCTCATAGGATGACGTTGATGACTCAAAGCTTTCTTCCGATACCAGGGAGTTGCATTATCTCATGGTCTAAGAATACAATATTTGACATAGGAAAGCTTCGCAAGACGAACACGATGACACGATCTGAATTGCTCTGCTTTGTTTGGGTCTATCCACCATATCATTCTCCCAATGATATGATCTCATTATCATTGACAACTCATGTCTATGGTTAGGAAACCTTAAACCATCATTAACAATGAGCTAGTCCATAGAGGCGTATAGGACACGGTGTTGTTCACAAACCACACAGTATTAAAGTTTCCGCTTAATACAATTCTAGCATGGAATATAAACTTTATCATGAACAAGAATTATAATAATAACATCTTTATTATTGCCTCTAGGGCATAATTCCAACAAAGGCATAAGGCACTTTTCTCATAGCTTCCCTATCATTTACCGTAGCAGGACACTGAGCCTTGCTCAATATCTTACCTGACAACATAAGCACTGAACCTTTCTTTGCCTTATCCATTCTGAACCTTTTCAGAACTTTGTCTAGGTATGTACTCTGTCTTAAAGCTATCAGGCGTCTTTGTCTATCTCTATAGATTTTGATGCCCAATATATAAGCAGCTTCACCTAGGTCTTTCATTGAAAAACACTTGTTCAAATAACTCTTCACATCGTTAAGCATGTTAATGTCATTTCCAATAATCAATATGTCATCCACATATAGTACCAGAAACGTCACCGAGCTCCCACTCACTTTCTTGTAGATACAAGCTTCGTAGCAATTTGGAACAAATCCAAAGCTCTTGATCACTTGATCAAAACGAAGGTTCCAACTCCGAGATGCTTGCTTCAGTCCATAAATCGAACGCTGAAGTTTGCATACTTTATCATCATCCTTAGGACCGACAAAACCTTCGGGTTGCATCATATACAACTCTTCATCAATGTTGCCATTGAGGAATGCAGTCTTGACATCCATCTGCCATATTTCATAATCATGAAACGCAGCAATTGCTAATAAAATCCGAATGGACTTAAACATCGCTACGGGAGAGAAAGTCTCATCGTAGTCAACACCTTGAACTCGTCGAAAACCTTTCGCGACAAGCCGTGCTTTATAGATGGTAACATTACCATCCGCGTCCGTTTTCTTCTTGAAGATCCATTTGCACTCAACGGCCTTTCGGTCGCTAGGAGGGTCCACCAAAGTCCATACTTGGTTTTCGCTCATGGATCCCAATTCGTATTTCATGTCTTCTAGCCATTTCTCAGAGTCTGGGCTCATCATTGCTTCCTCATAGTTCGTAGGTTCACTGTCTTCTACTAACAAGACAGTCAAGACAGGGTTGCCGTACCACTCAGGAGGGGCACGCGACCTTGTCGACCTGCGACGTTCAGTAGCAGCATCGTCCGTAGCTTCATGATCTTTGTCATTAGCTTCCTCTATTGTTGGTGCAGGCGGCACTGGAACAATTTCAGGTGCTGCGCTACTCTCCAATTCAAGAGAAGGTTCAATAACCTCGTCTATCTCTACTTTCCTCCCACTCACTTCTTTCGAGAGAAACTTCTTCTCAAGAAAGGAACCGTTCTTTGCGACAAACACTTTGCGTTCGGTTCTGTGATAGAAGGTATACCCAATAGTTTCCTTAGGGTATCCTATGAAGACGCATTTCTCCGCTTTGGGTTCGAGCTTGTCCGGCATCAATTTCTTGACGTAAGCTTCGCATCCCCAAACTTTAAGAAACGACAACTTAGGTTTAGCACCAAACCATAGTTCATACGGTGTCGTCTCAACGGATTTAGATGGAGCCCTATTTAAAGTGAATGCAACGGTTTCTAATGCATAACCCCAAAATGATAACGGCAAATCAGTAAGAGACATCATTGATCGGACCATATCTAATAAGGTTCGATTCCGGCGTTCAGACACACCATTGCGCTGTGGTGTTCCGGGTGGCGTGAGTTGCGAAACAATTCCGCTTGCTTTAAGATGCGTGAGAAAATCATAACTCAAATATTCGCCCCCACGATCGGATCGTAGAAACTTAATCTTTCTGTTACGATGGTTGTCCACTTCATTCTGAAATTCTTTGAACTTTTCAAACGTTTCAGATTTATGTTTCATTAAATAGATATACCCATATCTACTTAAGTCATCGGTAAAAGTGAGAAAATAGCGATATCCACCGCGCGTCGAAACACTCATCGGTCCGCATACATCGGTATGTATGATTTCCAACAAGTCCGTTGCTCGCTCCATCATACCGGAGAACGGTGTTTTGATCATCTTGCCCATGAGGCATGGTTCGCATGTGTCAAATGATTCAAAATCAAGAGACTCCAAAAGTCCATCAGAATGGAGTTTCTTCATGCGCTTTACACCAATATGACCTAGACGACAGTGCCACAAATAAGTAGTATTATCACTATCTACTTTGCATCTCTTAGCCTCAATGTTATGGATGTGTGTTTCATCCCTTTCGAGATTTAGAAGAAATAAACCATTCACAAGAGGTGCATGACCATAAAAGATGTTACTCATATAAATAGAATAACCATTATTCTCCGATTTAAATGAATAACCGTCTTGCAATAAACAAGATCCAGAAATAATGTTCATGCTCAATGCAGGAACATAATAACATTTATTAAGGTTTAAAACTAATCCCGAAGGTAAAACTAAGGAGAGCGTGCCGACGGCCATCACATCAACTCTTGATCCGTTGCCAACGTGCATCGTCACCTCATCCCTCGCAAGCCGCCGTCTATTCCGTAGCTCCTGTTTCGAGTTACAAATATTAGCAACTGAACCGGTATCAAATACCCAGGCACTACAACGAGGGCTAGTAAGGAAAACATCAATAACATGTATATCAAATATACCTTTGATGGTGCCAGCCTTCTTGTACGCTAAGTACTTCGGACAGTTGCGCTTCCAGTGACCCTTGTCCTTGCAATAGAAGCACTCAGTGTCCGGCTTAGGACCAGACTTGAGCTTCTTCTCAGCAGGGGCACTGCGCTTGCCGCCGCCCTTCTTGAAGGGCTTCTTTGCTCCCTTAACTTTCTTGAAGGTGGGCTTGTTGACCATCAACACATGATTATCCTTTTTGATGTCCACTTCCGCGGCCTTCAGCTTTGCGAATAGCTCGGTGATCGTATCAGTGGAACCAATCTGATTATGAGTCACTACAAAACTTTTGTAGCTGGGAGGGAGTGATTGCAGAACCCTGTCAATCTTGAGCTCCTCTGGAATCGTGCATTCCAGTTGCTCAAGGCGTTGAGTGTAGCCCGTCATCTTAATGGCGTGCTCACTAACGGAACTCCCTTCCTCCATCTTGCAGTTAAAGAACTTATCAGAGATCTCATATCTCTCAGAACGGGCCTGAGTCTGAGACATGGTTTTCAGCTCCTCGAGAATCTCAAAGGGCCCGGGATAGTCTTCAAAACGATTTTGAAGTTCCGGTTCCATAGCAAACAACATGGTGCTCTTAATCACACCATAATCATCTTTGCGCGACTGATAGACAGCTTTCTCATCAGCCGGCGCAGTTGCAGCAGGGGGGTCACCTAATGCTTTCCCAAGGACATAGTCCTTTTGACCGCCAGAGAGAATGATTCTTAGATTGCGGAACCAATTGGTGAAGTTAGACCCATTGTTTCAAAGCTTTTCTTTCTCAGCAAAAACGTTGAAGTTGAAGTTGGACTTTGCCATGTGATCTACAGTATTTGCAAGTACAATTTAGACTATGGTCATGATAAATAGTTCAACTTATTCAAATTACTAGATGAACTCCCACTAAGTTCAACATCCCTCAAGTTGTTTAGTGAACACGATCCAAATTCACCACACCTAATCCGATCTTCACGAGAAGAGATGTGGTTTCAATGGTGGACAACGAAGTGTCGATCATATCATTCATATGACTCATGCTTAACCTTTCGGTTCATGTGTTCCGAGGCCATGTCTGTACATGCTAGGCTCGTCAAGTAAAACCCAAGTATTTCCGCGTGTGCAAAACTGGCTTGCACCCGTTGTATGTGAGCGTAGAGTCTATAGCACCCGATCATCACGTGATGCTTGGACACGACGAACTTTCGCAACGGTGCATACTTGGGGAGAACACAGTTTTATGTTGATCTTTAAGTGAGGAATCATCTTATAATGCTACCGCCGCGATCTAAGCATGATAAGATACACAAAGGGATAAACATCACATGCATATAACTTTAATGTGACATGGTATAGCCAATCTTCGCGCAATGATCTCCATCTTGTGCGCGCCGGCATGATCTCCATCACTCCACCATGATTGCCTCCACCACGAATAGCAACTACAACTATTGCTAACTACTTAGCGATAAAGTGAAACTATTACATGGCGTATAAGAAGTTGACACACAGGTCATACACAATTATAAAGACAACCATATGGCTCCTTCCGGTTGTGTACTCATCGACATGCAAGTCGTGAAACATTACAAAAACATGATCATCGCATACATTATACACATCACATCTTGGGCCATACCATATCACAGAAAACACTCCCTGCAAAAACAAGTTAGACGCCTCTACTTTGTTGTTGCATGTTTTACGTGGCTTTATGGGAGTAGATGCTAAGAACGATTCTTACCTACGGAAAGCCACAACGGTGATATTATGGTTGCCAAACTCCGGTGTTAATCCCATGACAACTATAGTGAGAGAAATTGACATCCACCAGCCGCATGTGTGGAACAAGCCACACGTCAAGTGCGGAGCCGGTCTCGCGAACGACGTCGCGTAAGGTTGGCCTGGACCGCTTCAATCTCACTATCCCGCGTCATAAGAAGAACACAAACAAGAGGCTTGCAACAGAAAACATCAACGCCCGCAACAACCATGTTGCGTTCTACTCGTGAAACACATCTACGCATAGATCTAGCTCTGATACCACTGAAGGGTTTCGCGGCATAGTAAATCAAAATTTTCTACGGATGCAAACAGAGGGAAAGCCAAGATCTAATCTAGGAGATGCAAACAACGAGAGAGATTGGATTAGATCTTCATACCCTTGAAGATTCGCACAGCGGAACGTTCGTCGGAACGTGGGTGATGTAGTCGTACTCGCTTCTCCTCCTCGCGATCCGATCCGATCTAGCACCACAAGTGGCGGTGCCTACGTGAGATGCACACATGCAGCACCTCGACGTCTCCTCCTTCCTCGGACCAGCAAGTATGGTGGAGAGACGGATTAGATCTACAACATGACGGCGCGGTGTATATGGTGGAGAATTTCTGCAGCAGGGCTTCGCCTACAAGCAGTCGGGAGGAAGAGAGGAGGGCAGCAGGGCAGCTAGAGTTGGAGGGGAAGGTGTAGGGGGTTGGTGCGCCCCCACCCCTCTTTATATAGAGGGGGGCGCAGCCCTAACCCCTCCCCAAGCCCAAACCGGCGGCCCCAAAGGATAAGGAGTGGGGGGCAAGGAAACCCCCCCTTCTAGAAGGTCTATCTCGAGTTTAAACCTCTCTAGGCCGGCTGGGCCCTATGGGGCCTTGTGCCCCTGGCCCAATGCGGCCAGGGCACTCCCTCATAGGCCCATGCCCCCTCCCGGAAGGTGGGGCCACGTTGGTCCCCTTCCGGAAGGTTCTAGAAGCTTCCGGTACAATACCGATTAATCCGGAACAATTCCGAACTCCAAAAACTGCACTGCCTTATATGAATCTTATTCTCCGGACCACTCCGGAACCTCTCGTGATGTCCCGGATCCCATCCGATACTCCGAACAAAAACTCATAAACCAATTATCCAATATATCCTAGCGTCGAGACACGTTAAGTGTGTGACCCTGCGGGTTCGAGAATATGCAGACATGATCTTCTATCAATAATCAACAGCGGGGTCTGGACACCCATATTGACTCCCACACATTCATCGATGATCATATCGGATGAACCACGATGCCAGGATTCAATCAATCCCATATATATATTCCCTTCATCTCGCGATATTTTACTTGCCCGAGATTTGATCGTCGGTACCGTCATACCTAGTTCAATCTCGTTCACGGCAAGTACTTTACTCGTTCCGTAATCCGATATCACTTTGTGATTAACTCATTAACCACATGCTTGCAAGCGGTGTTTATATCGATTACCGAGTGGGCCCGAAGTATATCTCTCCGACTTGGGAGGGACAAATCCCATCTCGATACATACAACCCAACAGATACTTTCCGATCACCTGAGAGACACCTTTATGATCACCCTCTCATAGGATGACGTTTGATGACCTCAAAGCTTTCTTCCGATACCAGGGAGTTGTATTATCTCATGGTCTAAGGAATACAATATTTGACATAAGAAAAGCTTCGCAAAGACGAACACGATGTCACGATCTAATTGGTTCGCTTAGTTTGGGTCTGTCCATCATATCATTCTCCCAATGATATGATCTCATTATTAATTGACAACTCATGTCCATGGTTAGGAAACCTTAACCATCATTAATCAATGAGCTAGTCGATAGAGGCGTACTAGGGACACGGTGTTGTTCACAAACCACACAAGTATTAAAGTTTCCGCTTAATACAATTCTAGCATGGAATATAAACATTAGCATGAACAAGAATTATAATAATAACAGCTTTATTATTGCCTCTAGGGCATAATTCCAACAAAATTATGCTATTAAGTATAGCAAACTTAACAAATGGTCTAAGAGGCCTGAAGCATAACGATGACGTCCCAGCCCATAGATTCCAGGCTGCCGGCCGGGAACCCCAAGCTACTCATCGGTGTCGATGTAGTACCAAACTAATCTTCAAGGAACACCTACTCTGCCAAAATTATCAACAAAGAAAGGGTGAGTACATGATGTACTCCGCAAGACTTATGGCTGGTGGAGTTATTTTGCATAAAGCCACTCTTGTTTATAAAACAAGCGAGAGAGGAAGCTCGTCTAGTCAGAGTATTTTTAAAGGGGATAAGAGAGAGACATCTCTGAAATATTGATCATCATCTTTTGATATCCACCGAGTCATCATCATCTACCAACTAGGATCACCCCCTCGTACCCATGAGGAAGCATCCTTAAGCACACGTTGATCAAAAAGTTTTATAGTGGTTAAAGTTATCTATGATCTTGAGTCCGGCCGCCAAGTTGTTCATAACCGTGAACATGGCTTTTCGAAAAGATTATTACCCTACAGGGGTGTACAACTTTACCCACATGTACTAACCTTCTCTTAGTGCCACATGATTAGCCCTCTTCCTTGGAAGGCCGGCAGAGGATGGTTAGACACGACCTTTACCTTGCTTTCGTCGATACCATGAGTCACGCAATAAGTATGGTTCCGCCGTAACGGGTCAAATCCCGAAGCCGGTACTTAAAGATGTGAGGCGAGGTTGGTTTACCAGGGACGCCATCAACCCCAAGCAACCCGGTCCACGCTTCCCTACCTGTTATGAATGCACCTCCTTCACCTCCTCTTTCGAAAACGTTTTCAATGCGTATGTCGAATGGAACGCCCGAACTATGTGACTCATGGAATCTACTAGGCAAGTTAGTTTCTCATGAGGTTGTCCAGGCCCCGTGTGGTTGTACGCTCATCTTGGTTCCAAAGGCAAGAACTCAGGTTCCAAAGGCAAAAACCGCATCCCACCGTGGCCTCCCATACAAGCCTTAGCATGTTTAACTTATATCACCTCTGATATCATCTCATCATATTCTCCTGTCATACTACATTCTCTGCATCTGATACATCATCTGGATGAATCAACACTGACAGCTATGCATGGCTAAGCATGACACATATATAAGCTCTAGCAGTGCACACAAGCCAAACCTAGTTATGCTAAGAGCAGTGGATCAGGTAATATAAGCTCAAGGGAGTAATGCAATAGATAGTATACTCTATCTATAGATAAGAGACCATAGTAGAATCATATGCATTATGGCCGAATTGAAATGCTTTCGAAATCATAGGTTTATATCATGGTGGGGCTATGCTTTCCTTTGCCTGTTGACAACCAGAAAGCAGAGCTTTGGTCGAAGCTTCGGACATCTGGTACTTGACTTGATTATAGTTTGGCAAGTATTGTTCTTCCATCTTCGACGGTCTTGATCCTGGTCTTCAATATCGATCTCGATCTCAATATCATATTGTACTGGGAAGAACCAAATACCGGAAAGAGAGGGAAACAATCAACACATAGCATCGATGCAATTCTCAAGCAAGGATGATGATATGACAAGTTAATTTGCATTGAAAAGTAACCCTAAGGCATGCTCGACAATTTAATCGGGGTTTCGAGTGGTGAAAACCCTAACTCGGGGAAACTCCGAAGTCACCTGTGAGGGGTTACTATGTTCTTCTAATTAAAATTGTCTTGAAAGTTGTTGAACAATGCATGATGATAGCTTAAATAGATAGGTTTCATTTTTCTGAACATTTTGATATATTATTTGTATTTTTCTAACTTATAAAACATTAGATATTGAATTTATAAGTTTTAAACCATTTTCTGGAAATTATTTAACCATTTAAAATTGAATTACTGCGTCAGCTGACATCAGCACACGCCTTAAGTCGTTTTATACAAAGGCTGGGCTAGCCACAGTGGCTGACCGGTGGGCCTCAGAGCCACATCGGCTTCCACGTGGATAGGTGGGACCGGAGCATGGCCGGCAACAGCGAACGGCGGCGGCGGCAGGTGCATGACGCGGGAGTGACTGAGAGCGGGAGGGAGACAAAGGAGGGGTGCCTGAGCACCGGGGACTCACCAGGAATGCATTGCAGGGCTCAAGAAGGCCAGGGGAGGTAGGAGGCAAGCTTAACGTCGACGGCGAGCGTCGGACAGAGGTAGGGAAGATGAGTTTGGCAGCGGTGATTCAGCACTCCTGGGCTCGATTCATTCGCTGAGGAGGACGCTAACTAGACGGGGAAGCTCGGGGCGTGCTCATCTGGCTTTGGGGAGGCCTCTAGTGGCGGCGCGAGACGGTGGTGTTGGCTAGGGTTTTGAGCAGAGGGGGAAAAGCAGCAGAGGAAGCGAGAGAAGGAGAAACAGGTGTGGGGAGAGAGAGGAAGTCGCGCTGGTTCTTATCCTTGAGCTCATCGGCGGCGGCAAGTATCACAACGCGAGGGATATCGACGACAACGCGTGGCACACACAGCTGCTTCAGTTCGTCGGGAGGAAGAAGAAATAAGAAGCACGGTGAAGAGGTATGAGCAGGGTGGGCTAGTTTGGGCGAGGATTGGGCCGCAACAGAGGTTGCTGGCTGCGCTGGGAGCAGCAAATAGAGAAGAGGGGGAATGGGCTGCGGGCTGGGCTGCTCTGGCTGCTGTTTTTATTTCCTGTAAAATATTTTCTAATTCTATTTTGTATTTTCTCTTTGTAATTTCAAATTTGAATCTATTTTGAGGATTTCAAAAATACCAGGAGGTTTACCAATATATAGAAAATATTTTAAGGACCCTTTTATTCAGATTGGGCTCCACACACTTTGGTACTTTTCAAATATTTCAAAACCATTTGAATTGATTTTCAAATAGAGAGGGGGAAGATTAGGGTTTAGGCTTTTGCAATTCTATTTTATCCAATGCATTTTTAAGAGATGATGCTTATGCAATGCATAATCAAAACCCTAATATATAATTATGTAAAAGTGGGTGTTACAATTACAAAGCTCATGACCACAAGATCATGCATAGAGAGAGAGATGAACACATAGCTACCGGTAGAGCCCTTAGCCTCGAGGAAGAACTACTCCCTCCTCATCATGGGAATCAGCAACAGTGATGGAGATGGTGGTGGAGATCAATGGAGATGGCTCCGGGGGCCCTTCCCCGTCCCGGCAGGGTGCTGGAACAGAGACTTTCTATCCCCCGAATATCCCCTTTGGTGGCGAGAACGCTACAAAGGTTTTCGTGGATTTCTTCTGGATGCCCTAGGGTTTTGGGGTCGGAAGCTTATTATAGGCGAAGGGGGAGGCCTAGGAGGCGGCTAGAGGGCCCACACCCTCCCCAGGAGCGGGACAGGCTTGGCCGCGCCCAGGGGGGTCTGGCCACCCTCTGGTGCCTCTCCGTCCCTCCTTCTGGATTCGTGTCCCTCACGGAAAGTTATTGACTTTGGCTTTTGTCCCGTCCAATTCCGACAATATTGATTTTCTGCCTTTCTAGAACCAAAAACAGAAGAAAACAAGCAACTGACACTATGGCAACTTGTTAATAGGTTAGTTCCAGAAAAGATATAAAAACACCTCAAAGTGTAGACAAAGCAAAGCAAAGTAGATACAAAACAAGCATGGATCATCAAAAATTATAGATACGTTTCCGACGTATCACTATCCTCCTGTTTAGATTATATCTATGAGAAGTGAAATAATGAAATTTAAACAACTTGATAATGAATATGTTTCTCAAGCTTTGGAAAGAATGAAATCGTTCGTAAAGAATTGTCCCACTCATGGATTGACTACTTGGATGATTATCCAAACTTTTTATGCAGGGTTAAACTTCTCTTCAAGAAATCTGTTTGATTCTGCTGCTGGAGGTACCTTTATGACCATTACTTTGGGTGTTGCAACAAAGCTCCTTGATAATATGATGATTAATTATTCTGAATGGCACACTGAGAGAGCTCCACATGGTAAGAAGGTAAGTTATGTTGACGAAACCTCCTCCTTGAGTGATAAAATTGATATTATCATGTCTATGCTTGTTAATGGAAAAGCTCATATGGATCCAAATAATTTTCCTTTAGCCTCTTTGGTTGCTCAAGAAGAGCAAGTTGATGTGAACTTCATTAGAAATAACAATTTCAACAACAATGCCTATAGAAATAATTTTGGTAGTAATAATTATATGCCTTATCCTCCCAATAATGGTAATTCTTATGAAAATTTCTACAACAACAATAGAAGTGCCCCCCCTGAACTTGAAGTCATGCTTAAAGACTTTATTAGTAAACAAACCACTTTCAACAAGACTGTGGAGGAAAAGCTTTTGAATGTTGAGAAAAATATTTCATTTTTATCTGAAGCACAATCCTCTTTGATTAATAAGATGTCTGCTAAACCTGAAACCTTGGAAAGTACCTTTGTTGCTACTCATGCCATACACGTTACTATTGATGAAAATGTTAGACTGTTAGCTCAATTTCATTCTAAGTGGGAAAGAGAAGAAGAAATTGCTAGAAACAATAGTATTTGTACTATTGCCACCACAAATATTGATGCTAGTAAACCACAAGAAGTCCCCATTCCTCCTACAACAATGCCTAAACCCAATAAGTCTACTACCTGTGATGCTAAGTTTAATTTTGATCTTGATGGCTGAAATATTTCTGAAGTGATTATGTTCCTACAAAAGCTTGCTAGAAGTCCTAATGCTAGTGCTATGAATATGACTTTCACCAAACACATTACATATGCTCTCATTAAAATTAAGGAAGAAAAATTGAAACACAAAGCTTCTATTCCTAGGAAGGTAGAAGATAGTTGGGAACCCATCATTAATATACAAGTGAATGATTTTTATCTCAAAGCTTCATGTGACCTTGGTTCTAGTATCTCTATTATGCCTAGAAAGATTTATGAAATTCTTGGTTTGCCACCTTTGAAGATTGCTATTTAGATATCCCACTTGAAGATAATGCTAAGAAGAAACTTATGAGGGGTGTTAATGATGCTCTTATTATGGTTAATAATGCCTATGTCCCTGTTGATTTCTAAGTTTTGGATGTTGAATGCAATGCTTCTTGTCCTATTACTTTGGGAAGACCTTTTCTTAGAACTGTTGGTGCCATTATTGATATGAAAGAAGGCACCATTAAATATCAATTTATATTTAAGAAAGGTATTGAACACTTCCCTATGAGTAGAGAGAAGTTACCTTTTGCTCCTCCTTTGAAAGCAAATTTTGATGTTAATGCTTCTTCATTTGAAATACTTGATTTTTGCTTCTTGTGCCTAACTTAAAGGCGTTAAAGAAAAGTACTTCTTGGGAGATAATACAATAGTTTTCTTGAGTATTGGAAGTTATTACTTCTGTAATAACATCTACTTATCCTTTTTATTTGATTTTTGTGCCAATAATAACCTCTAATGAGAGGGAAGTAAGATTTGGGGATGTTGCTGTCCCAAAACAGATTTTTATGCTTCACTGTAAAAATTCGTGAAAAATCTTTGTATGTCGGATTGATCTGTAATTTTCTGAGTAAATCCCCCAAGTGGTTATCTAACTTTTGTTAGTTCAACACGTTTTGATTTGAGTTACAGAAGATCTTCGAAAAAATCGGTTTTTACCTACTAGTCTGTTTTGACAGATTTCTGCCATTATTTGTATTTGTCTCCTACCGATTTCTTTTTGAGTTCTCTTTGGTAAATTGAGATTTTTAAAAGGAATTGCTTCAGTAGCTTGTGTTTTTAATGAAAGTTTTGTTGTTTTGAAACTAACCCCAAAGGTTTATGATTTTGAATGCACTAATGTTGCTAATGAAGATTGTGTGAAGTTTTTATGAAGGAAATTTTTAGGTGTAGGGGAAGAATGATGTAATGAGATGAAGAATGGATAAAATCTCAAGCTTGGGGATGCCACCACGTGTCACCCCAAGAAATATTCAAGAGGTACAAGCTTCAAAGCTTGGGGATGCCCAAGGCATCCCCTTCTTCATCAATAAAAATCTCAGGTCTCTTTCTAGGCACTTCGTTTTTATTGTTTCATACATTGTTGTGTTGTTCTTGGAGTGTCTTAGTATTCACTTTTGGTTTTATTTTGTTTAGTTTGCTTGAATAAAGTAGTTGTACCCCCTCTTTCGTTGTGTTGTTTCAAATAAGTTGATTGGTGTTGGAAAAGAGTAGAAAGTTTCATGCTTATAGTGGTACAAAGTGAGCTTACTTTGACTGTGGCTTAGACTTTATCATGTCATGCTAGATATTGTTTTGACATGATGCTTAGTGATTATTGTTATAGCATGACTTGTTACAAACAATTGAGATTGCTTAATGTGTCTTGAAAGAATCATGCGTTGTTTCAGCATACAAAAGCATAATATTGTTGTATTCTCCTTCGATGCTTTGTTTGGGTTGACTTGGCACATGATCACACCATGCTATGACTATGAACCAGTCACCTTAGCCTCTACGATAATTTAGTTTTTTGACTTATGGTACCACTTTATGCTTTGATTAGTAATGTTTTGTCGCTCTGCATGATTATGACCATTATTGTTATCTTAGTTGTTAGTTGGTCGCTCCTAGTCTTTTGCTAGCCTCCACTTGTATTGATTAAGCTCTACTCATGCATCCAACTCCCAAGAAACCAATTTATTCCAAATATTCCACTATAAATTCCTATGCATGGTGTGTTACACCATTCCAAGTATATTCTTGTTTTATCTATCTTCCAAATTAAACTTGTTATGTGAAAATTACTGATTAAAGCTCTCACAAACTTGATGGCACACATTATTTTTCTTGCCCCTAATAAACTTGAACCATTGTGTCATCTATGTTGTATATGCTTGCACTTATAAGTTGGGAATTAGGAGAACCGTGCTGTCACGGTGAACGCTTTCAACACTTGTAAATATATACCCAGTTGATATCATGCTCTTTTGTTTATGGATGTCGGTGTGAAATAAAAGGGGAGCTTGTAAGTACATGGAGTTATGTATATATGTTAGAGAAACGTCTGGGCCGCTAGCCTAAGCCATGCCTAATCATGGTAGAAACTTACAACATCACCATAGTGAGCAATCTATGAAGCATTCTTCTTAAAAAAAGAGAGAGAGATAGAAAAGAGGAAAGAAGAGAAAAAAGCACCATTTTCCCATGGTAAATAAGAAGATTGCTGAGATGATCATTGTCTGCTTGCCTTGTCATTTTGATATGGGATAGCTCTTGTATCCTGGGGCAAGGGATACCCCGTTGGCGGTTCTCTATGATACACATGTACTTACTATGACAAGAACTTACTAATACGTCCAAAATGTATCTACTTTCCTGAACACTTTTACTATTGTTTCTCCTCTAAACTTGTGTGATTTGGATAAAACTAACACGGACTGACACTATTTTCAGCAGAATTACCTTGGTGTCTAGTTTTTATGCAGAAAATCAACTATCCGTAAAAATCCCGGAAAATATGCCAAAAATTCTATTTCACCAAAAGATTCACGAAGCCAGAGTATGAGACAGAGTGGGGCCCTAGGGGCCCACACCCCCCAGCCGCATGGGCTAGGCTTGGTCGCGCCTGGAGGGGATGTGGCCACCCAGGCACCCCCTTGGCCTTCCTCTTCGCCTATAAGATGTCTCTTGACCTAAAAACTGAGGGGGGTGGATGTTTTTCCAGAAAGAGTTCCGCTGTGCCGCCACCACCAGAAACCGCGATTCGGAACCAGAAACTCCGTTCTGGCACCCTACCAAGACGGGGAATTTGGAGAGGATCATCGTCATCATCATCAACAACGCCTCTCCATCAACCATCCATGTTTCCCCCATCCATGAGTGAGTAATCCCCCGCAGTAGGGTATGGGGATGGTAGGGATTGAATGAGTTCTATCATGTAATCGAATAAGATTGTTAGGGCATGGTGCCTAGTATCTCTATTAGTGTTATTTGACTTTGTTGCAACTTGTTGTGCTTAATGCTTGTCACTAGGGCCCAAGTGCCATGATCTCAGATCTGAACTTATTATTGAATCATTATGATCGTATTGTTTGTGATCTTATCTGCAAGTTGTGTACACATATCATTGTCCGGATCCAAAGGCCCCGAAGTGACAAAAAATGGGACAACCTGAGGGGATGGATGTGATGTGAGGATCACGTGTGTTCACGGAGTGTTAATGCTTTGCTCCGGTGCTCTATTAAAAGGAGCACCTTAATTTCCACTAGTTACCTTGAGGCCTCGTTGCAACGGGCTGGCATGACAAAAGATGTTGTGCAAGTTCTCATTGCGAGCACGCATGACTATTTATAGAGCACATGCCTATGATTGTTTAGTACTTGGATGCTTATTCTTATTTATCTGGAATTGCCCTAGATCTTGAATTTACATGTTTAGACTTGTCCATGCAACGCCTATCCATCCATCCCTATGCCTACCGCGCTCATATCCTACTGTTTGATACTACTGTTACTATTGCTCTTGTTCTACTACTGTTGTTACTTTTCTTTTGCTAATACAAAACTGTTGTTACTGATAAACTTCTGTGAGCAAGAACTATTTCCAGGTGCAGCTGAATTGACAACTCAGTTATTAAGGCTTGCAAGTATTCTTTGGCTCCCCTTGTGTCGAATCAATAAATTGGGTAATACTACCCTCGAAGACTGTTGCGACCCCCTATACTTGTGGGTCATCACTTACTGGTAACTAAAGTTGAGTAGCATGAGGATCGGCCCTCGTACACAAGGGACTTGAGATTGCCAACTTATACTTTGTTAAGCATATACTCCATATTTTGTTCACTTTAACCTTAATCACTTCAAGATGCTTATGATAGGGGAAATGAGAGATGAAAGCTAACAAGTACCATAATTTTTGGAAGATCTTTATGAAACTTGAAATCTCTGCTTCCCTTTGAAGGGCCTTTCTTCCACTTTTATATTGAGTCTCCACCTTATATCTGTAGGCACCAAATAAGAGAGCATAGTTGCCATTCTTAGTTCTATGTGCATTATCCCAAAACTTATTGATTGATTCATATTGTTGATATTGCTTGCTCTTAAACTATTTGTATCTAGTCACCCTTATGAACTTTGAAGGTGTCATATGCATTTATGCTTTGCTACTCCATGAGGGACAAGCTTAATGCCACTATGCTATGTTTTCTATATGTGGAACAAACAAACGTATTTTAATGCATTGTTATTCATGAATCTTTGTTTGTATCCTTTCATGCTGTAGAATAGTTACTTTGTCTTATTGTTAGAACTTCATCTTTCATGCTCATGTTTAGAGTACTTTAATCCCAGCTTTAAATGCTTGAAATTGGTTTGATCTTGATTGTGATGGTGCATGTCACCTAAAAAATTATTCTTTTTATCACTTACCTAGTCGAGGACGAGTAGGAGTTAAGCTTGGGGATGGTTGATACGTTGTAAATGTATCTATAATTTTTGATGTTCCATGCTTGTTTAATATCCACTTTGCTATGCTTTGCCTACACTTTGAGGTATTTTTATACATTTTATGGGACTAACCTATTAACAAGATGTCACAGTGCCAGTTGCATGTTTTCTGCTGTTTTTGGTTTCAGAAAAGCTAGTAAGGAAATATTCTCGGAATTGGACGTGACAAAAGCCAAAGTCAATATTTCACCGAGATAAACATAGAGACCGAAGGGCGGTCGGAGGGGAGCCAAAGGATGGCCACCCCCCCTCACGCACGGGCCCACCCTAGGACGCGCCTGGACAGGGTGTGGGCCCCCTGGCCGCCCTCCTGCATCGCCTCTTCGCATATATAATCCCCTCGATCCCAAAACCCTAAGTACCCGATCAGATCTCCACGAAATGGTCCGTAGCCTCCGCCACCATCGTCCCTAGATCGGGGGATCTGAAGCTCTTCCCAGCACCCTGCCGGAGGGGGGAGATCATCCTGGAGGCCTTCTTCATCACCATGCCAGCCTCCGGTATGATGCGTGAGTAGTTACACCTGGGACTATGGGTCCATACGGTACCTAGATGGTTGTTTCTCCTCCTTTGTGCTACCATGTTTAGATCTTATGAGCTCCGTTCATGATCAATATCATCTATTTGTAATCATACATATTGTGTTTACGGGGATCCGATGGATATTGAGATTACTATGTCAGATTTATCAATGATTCTATCTTATTGATTCTATCATGTCTGTGTTGTTTGAGATCTTGCATGCTCTCCGTTTCTAGTAGCTATCTTGGCCAAGTAGATGCTAGTGACTCCAAGAGGGAGTATTTATGCTCGATAGTGGGTTCATGCCTATATTGAATCTGGGGAAGTGACAGAAATCTCTAAGGTTGTAGATGTGTTGTTGCTACTAGGGAGAAAACAACAATCTCTTGTTCATGGAACAATTGTATTGTTTACTTTACACACATTGCTTAAAGCAGTTATCTGTTGCCTGCAACTTAATATTGGAGGGGGGTCGGATGATAACCTGAAGGTGGATTACTAGTGATAGATGCAGTTGGATGTCGGTCTATGTATATTGTTGTAATACCCAATCAACTCTCATAAGATCATGAGTGTCTAGTATTGCATTATTATGCATTGCTCTGTCCTGTCAATTTCCCCGCTGTAATTTGTTTACCCAGCATGTTATGTTATTTATCTTAAGGATAACACCTATAGTGAATTGTGGACCCTGGTCCAATCTTTACCATTGATACATCTTCCACTGTTACTGTTTACTTTCTACAAGCAACCACTATCTTCCACACCATACGTTTAATCCTTTGTTTTCAGCAAACCGGTGAGATTGACAACCTCACTGTTCGTTGGGGCAAAGTCTTGAGTTTGTGTTGTGCAGGTTCCAAGTTGTTAGAAACACCTTGGGGTCGTTTCCTTCCTCCTACTGGTTCGATAACCTTGGTTTCATACTGAGGGAAGACTTACTGATGTGCTCATCATACCTTCCTCTTGGGGTTTCCCAACGAAGATCTACAGTGATCTGAGCCGCATCAAACCACACAACCGTCTAGGGTTCCAAGAACCCAAGAGTAACAAGCCCACAAGCTTATACTCGCCAAATCTCCGGGGAGAACTCAAACCTATGCACCAAATGCAAGGGCAAGTCCTTCACTACCAAATTCCAACAAATCTACAAAAGCTATTGGTGGAATAAGGGAGGAAGAACAAAGAGGAGAACACAAAACTCTCCAAGATCTAGATTCAATGATTCCTTCACAAAGAAGGGATTTGGTGTAACACCCTCAGAATCGGTCCTATGCAAGTTTGAGCAAAATTCGCCAAACCCGCATAGAAACGATTCAAAGGTGCCCACCAGGCACTTTCGTGCGGGTGGAAAACGAAGTAATAACATTACACAACAGTCCTCGATGGGACCCACAGAACAAATATATATATAACAGCGACTCAGAGAGTCAAGAACACAGATATAATATACAAAGATTCAAATCACCTTGAAAACGATAGAGCGTCCAGCTACGGACAAGATGCAAATGGGGCTAAGAGCCCTGAAGAATAACCAATGGCGTCCATAACCCTGCCCAGGCCAAGCCGGAAGGGTAACCCTGCTAACGGCGTCGATCTCAAAACCTGCTTAAACAAAAGGGGGTGCCGACAAAGGGCAAAGGAAAAGAAGGAGCGTCAGTACTGAGGCCAGTACACGGCGAGGCTAGAATTCGGCGGTCCTTGCCTACATAGGTATGGTGGACTGAAGCGGCAGCGGTAGCATGCACTAAACAACCTATAGAGACTCGATACAACTGGCGGCTATCAGAGTGGGGTGAGAAAGACCTATTCGGATCCAACCTGATACTAGCATCAAACAAACCCATCCTGGCGTTTCCCCCTCGACACCGATCGAGGAAGTCAACCGAGGAACTCACACAGTTGGCAGTTTTATTTATTCGGTTATCGTTGCAGCAATTACTAGTCAGGTTAAAGATAGTCGTCCTGATAAAATAAGCAGTGGGCACTTTTATTTAATCATTCCGTGATAGTGGCAACACTTACTAGTCAGATACATTTATCATGAGATAACCCAAAAACCCAGCAGTGGTTGATACTTTTATTCAGCCATTCCGTTGTAGTTGCAAGATTTACTAGTCAGGTACAATTGTCGCGAGCGACAACCAAACAAGCAGTTGTGGGCAGTAATAATTAGACATTCCGTTATAGTGAAGCTGATTACTAGTCATTATAAAGTCAAATTCATAGCAATAAACTTTAGTTATGCTTGTCTATGATCGAGATACTGTGCTCCAAGTCGTCCATATCCGCGGACACGGCTTTCAGAAAGTTTTACCCGGCCGGGGTGCACCAATAGCAACACACACTCGATCAACCTCGGAAAAACCAAATCAAAACCCAACGAGGCCTTCACGACCAAGCAATCACAAGATTCAGAAATATTTCAGGGGGCCACCCCTTAAGTAGATCCCGCAACGGAGTAAGCAAGCTCCGAGACGGCCTTAAGGTCTGCGACAATGGCTGTAAGCGACTGGGAACCCGAAAACTCGGGGTGTCGATACCGCGTAATCACTCCGCTTACCTAAACAGTACAGTGTGCTATCTGTCGCACAATCGTAAATAAAGCGGTAAACATGGCATAAGTACAGGATCGTAAATAAAACCTCAAACTAGTTTGTGGCCCCAAGAAATAAGACTGAATCAAGCTCTGGCTCAGGGGGGGTCCCATATACCTCCCGGATGTGGATAGCGCGATAAAACAAGGAACAGATATCAAGTACTCGGGGTCTTACGGGACACAAGTGGGCGTTCGGAAACCAAATATTATCTATCACCCACCGATGCCTCTGCTTAATCAATTTTAGTTGTTAAACAGAAATTAAAGTGACGATAAGTAAAACTAGAATCATCTCCAACATCAACATGCGGCAAAACATCAGCAACCGTGGCATATGACTACACTTCTCAGCACTTGAGCAAGACACTACGACGCGCAAGTCCAACTATCTACCAAACAACAGGTAATAGGATGTGTCCAAGGCCATATAGGGCTGCAGGGAATATCACAGGTACGGAAAACTAGAGCATCGCAACACAGATAGCAATGGATCAACAGGAGGGAAGTAAATACTATAAAAGTAAGATAGGTAGAAAGGGGGAGATGCTCGCCTGAAAACATTGTCGAAGGGTTCATCCGAAGATCGGGGCGAAGCTCACATCAACTCAGCGGCCTTATCCGCGAAGAAGCAAAACACTAGAAGAAACATCGGATGCAATATTTAATACAACGGCAGAAGATCGGCATGATGCATGTATGATGTATGGCATGGCAAGGTGCGATGCAATTAGGTCAAGATTAAGCGGAACCGGGGTCCCGACGATTGATTATATTGTTCCAGTTATTTAATTACCCCGCAAATTAAATGTTGTTTAGCAAGACAACAGATGGAACCGGTTCGCTACACATGTTTAAATGAGGCCAATATAAGGCTAGATTTGCCCGCATATGGGCCCCATATTTAATTATTAGGTGAATCGGCGGAAAACCCCCAAACCACATGAATGTATGCATGCAAGACAAATATTATGCAACAAGTTGATATCATTTATGAAAATAGGGTATCGAGGGAAAAGGGTCACACATCTAGGGTTCGGCAGATCTTGGGTTCTGGGGGTTCGGGGTTCGACAGGGTCCAGGGTCCGGTCTCGGGGTCCAGGGTTCGACGGGATCGACGAGGTTCGACGGAAACGTTCTCGGACTCCGGGGTCGTTCTCGGTATCGGGGCAGATCTTGTCGCTTCGGGGTCTCGATGTCCGGGGAGCAGAACTTGGGTCGGTGTCGGGGCGCATCGGCTTCTTCCGGGTCGGTGCCGTTCTCGTCATCGCGAAGGTCTTGCCGGGTCCCACGGGGTCGGTCTTGCCGTTGCGAAGGTCTTGTCGGGCCCGCGCCATCGAGGCGGTCTTGGCGAGGGAAGAAGCACTTGGCGTCCTGCATCGATGTTCTTATCGTCCGGGTTCTCGAGCATCGCATCCGAGAAGGAGTACTTGGCGTCCAACGGTTCCATGTCGACGACCTTGGTCTCCTCGATGGCGAACTCGGCGTATCCATGGCGTGGTTCTTGGCATCCGGGTTTTCGGTTCCATGTAGGAGATCTCGTCGAGGGTCTTCGGGTTCCGAGGAGAAGCACTTGAGTGGCATAGCCCTCGGGTTATCGGGTCCGGGGATCTTCTGGTGCCATGGGTTCTCTCCGCTCCAGGGCTTCACGGCGCAGAAGAACTTGGCGTCCGTCTCGTCTTCAGTGTCGAACTTGCGTCAGCGATCTTGGGGGGTTCGACGGGGAACGGTTGGTCTCGCCGGGACGGGTCATCGAGCGATGTTCACGCACAGCAACCGAGGCACGCGTCGGCTTCCTGAGCTCTGCGTGCGCACAACGCGAGGACGGCGGGGCTGCGAGGGGTTGCCGGCGGCAGAGGCCCGAGGCGGCGCAGACGCGGCTTGGCGGAGCTCGCCGGCGCGGACTCGGTGGCGGCGACGGACCGGCGGGGCCGCGCGGGGCCGCAGGCGAGGAGGCGGTTGCGGGGGCGGGCGACCTTGGCGAGCGGCGGACGGCGGACGAGCTCGAGGCGGGCCGCACGCGCGGCCAGAGGCGGTTGGAGGCGGGGCCGGCGACGGGGTGCTGCAGGCGGCGAGGTGCTGCGGGCGTCTCCGGCGGGGCGCTCGCGGAGATGGGGAGGGACCGCCAGAGCCGGGAGAGGGGCGACGAGGTGGAGCGCGGACCGGCGAGGAGGGACCTGGCGCCGGCCGGAGACGGAGCGGGCGGCCGAGCGGAGGGTGCTGGTGGGGGCGCCGGGCGGCGCTGCGCGCAGACGGCGGCCAGGGGGCGGACGCGGCTCAGAGGGAGGCGGAGCAGGCGGGGTCGAGGGCGAGGTAGAGCAGGCGGGGCCGGCGGTAGAGGGAGGGACGCGGCGGAGCTCGCCCGGCTCCTGGCGCGGCGGGGAGCGGCCAGAGGGAGACCGGCGCCGGCGAGGTACGGGAGAAGGCGGTGGCGTCGGGAAGGCTAGGAGGGAGAAGGAGGGGCGCCGCGCGGGGCTTGCAGCCGGCGGCGGCTCGCGGGATGGCTGAGGAAGGCCGGGGCGTGAGCTGCGAGGGGGGGTAGGCGTAGAGGGGAGGGCGGCTCCGCGGCGGTCGGCGGACGGCCTGCGCGGGCGAGCGGAAGATGGTGAGGAAGGTGGGGAGAGAGGGAGCACGCGGGCGTGGTGGGGTGTGCGGGGCCACGGGGCAGGTGAGTGCCAGGGTGGGGCCGCGGGTCCCAGGGGCGGGGCCAGGCGCGTGGGTGAGTGGTTGGGGGAGGGTTTGACCGCGCGTGAGGGAGGTGGGATCTGGTGGGGGGCTGTGTGGGGCTGAGAGGGAGAGAGAGGTGGGTGAGTGAGGTGGCGACTTCTGATTGGTTGGGGGATGGGGCAAGGGTGATGTGGCAGCAGGGGATTGGTCCGGGTGATGTGGAAGGAGGGGGTGGGTAGAGTTTTAGGTAGAATAGGTTTTAGGTTTGGACCGATTTAATTTCTGGGGGTAGTCGTTCGGGTCTATTCGGCCCGTTCGACTGCCCCTACTGAAAATAATTAAACTCTTTATTTGTTTTTAAACGGGCCGTATGTAACCGATAGCGGCCAAAATAAAACATTCCGGGGACCCGGTTTTGATGTTTGAATAAAGAGGGGCGTTTGGAAAACAAACCGGGCTTTGCGAAAAATAGTTTTATGCAAACAATGCATGGTGATGACGATGCAATGCACAAATTCAACGCGATTTTCTAGTAGTGGTTTTGCGGGATGCCACATTTGGCTTAGGGGGTTGTAGATCTATATCTCCTCTCTCAAATCCCTCAAAAGATACAAGAATCGTGAAAGGGGAAGGAGAGAGGACAAGCTCTTCATGGTCAACAATGGAGGAGAGAGAGAAAGCCAAGAACTAAGAAAAGAGCTAATACCACAAAGGGAAAGAGGATCCCTTTTTAAAGGACTCTCAGATCTGCCTGTTATGGGCATTTATGACCCTGGCCGGAACTTCTGGTGGGAGGCCGGAATTTCCGGTGGCACTCAGCCAATGGTCAGAAAACTACAATGCGTAAGGCAGAAAAAAGAGACTGGCCGGAACTTCCGCCGGTACACCGGAACTTCCGCTGAGAGTTGTACTACCGGTAGAAATTCTGACCGAAGTTACAACAAATAGAGCACATAAAACAGCGAGGTTATAGTTCGTGAGCAGAAGTGGATCCGGAATTTCACACGGTACTACCGGCGGCAAATATGCCCGAGCGGTACTTCCGGTGACTAGTCGGAACTTCCGGCGAGGGCGGTACTACCGCCTTAACTTCCGGTCCAAATTCCATAAAATACAACAAACCAGACAAAGATGATACAATATGTGAGCGGAAGAAGAACCATATCTTCCATCGGAACTACCAGCGGCAAAATGCCCTAGCGGTACTACTGGTGGCTAGCGAGAACTTTCGGTCAGGAAAACTTCAGAAACCAAAACTGCAATAACTTTCGCATCCGAACTCCAAACGAGATGAAACCAATTTTGATGAAATATTGGGTATCACCAAGGGATAAAATACCATGAATATATATGTGATGTATCTCCCAAGGTGTGGAGCCATAAAACTCGCAAGATCAACAACCGCAATAAAATATGCAAGGGAAATCCTTATTTGATGAACTAGAGCTTGTTATGATGATAACCACAAGCTCTAGATCCTCTCATGGACAAGAACCAACTAACAATCAAGAAATATGATGCTATGTATGCAAAGGTTTGAGCTCTCTCTGAACGATGCGACCGAGACACCCGCTTGAGAGCCCCTCTTGATAGTACGACTATCTATTCTAAACCCGGTCTCCCAACAACAACACGAGACCGACAAAAGAGAAGTCCTATCAAGATCATACCTTTTCCTTGAGAAATCTACTTGAGATTGATGTAGACCGTCTTGACCTTCTCAAGATGGAACACCTTTCTTGATTTCTCTTGCTCGCCCTTGCTTGATAGAGACTTGCAAATTTCTCCCCCATACTCCATGGACAAACCTCTTCTTTGAACTTGTCTTCATCACTCCATGATCATGAAGATGGTAAGCTTCAAGCATGAGATCTTCAAGAGAGGGCTTGAGCTTTCCCTTTTGCATTCCTTCTTGAGGTTGATCCATCTTGATGTGACTATTTGCACTTGCCTTGATCAACCTTCAAGCTCCTTCTTTCTTCAGGATTCCAAGGAGCACAAAACCCTTGGCCATTTCTTCTTCTCCTTCTTCATCTTTCAACCTTGAGACCAACACATGACCCAAGCGATGCCAAAGGACAAACCTATAAGTGGAACTCAATTTACATATTAGTCCATAGAGATTGTCATCAATTACCAAAACAACACATGGGGGCATATATGCCCTTTCAGTCACTATCTCGGCGAATAGCTCCCCATCTTTCACCATTTTGAACTCTCCTTGAAAGAAGCATATGGTGTCTTAAAGAAAAGAACAATGTGCCAGAACAGTTATACTTGACTTCTAATGACGCAAACCTTCTCCTGGAACAAAAGGCAGCAAATGGAAGAAATTTTTGTACCAAAACAACATAGAATAGATGGGAAGTGCCCATATCAAGAAATTGAACACATCAGTCCAATGTTAGTAATAGATCGGTTTTCATAAATTAGCACAAAACAAATAAAGAAGCTCAGGAAGGTTAACCGCAACGATCATTCCCCAAATCCTCTAAAGTGCCATTCCATGGAGGTGGTCAAGATAAGCGCACGTTCCTTGCCATGAGCAAATCTAGCAATTCAGACCAAGCACTTTGGATTTCCTAGTAACAAAAAGTTGTTACATAAATCATGCATTAGAAGGTAGTCCCTATTAGAATTTACAAGCTGCGTCACCAGCTCCCACGCCTTAAGCTTCGACACCTTCACCCGCGTCGGTCCTGTTGACGAATATGTATGTGTGGTTGTTGCTCGTCTCCGCGTGCTACGGCACACCCACACCATGATGCATGCCCGTCCCCCTACGGCGAAGCTCTCCAGCACAAAGTGACAATTCTCTTTAGATTACAAACAGAATCACAGTTTATCACTCAGTTTCAGTTT
This sequence comes from Avena atlantica, assembly GCA_910589765.1. Classification (NCBI taxonomy): domain Eukaryota; kingdom Viridiplantae; phylum Streptophyta; class Magnoliopsida; order Poales; family Poaceae; genus Avena; species Avena atlantica. Next base: position 487,114,667 of record OU342735.1, on the reverse strand, counting down.
ATGCATCTAACATAACAAAGGATTCCTGATGAAAAACTCACCAATATTTTGAGCAATATACTCCTTCCATGTCCACAAGCCCGTCTTATGGTTCACATGATTCTAAATGCATCCAAAAGACCACCCGCGGCTCTTGTTATTATTTTGAACTCACATAGTTGGTAATTTCAGATTTGAGGGCGTTGTCTTCATGTTCTACCTTGTGAGGTCGGTGTGCATGACTACTTTGTACTTTTCATTGTGCTTGAACACGACCACCTTGAAGAAGTATGCTCCTGCAGGTCGTCGGGGGCCATGAGGAGCAGCTTGAATGGGTTGATATCGCCCGACATCGACGCGCCCTCTCATCACAGTAATCTTTCTACAGCTAAGGATGCCGCTACGAATTCACCATTGGACCCAGAAATTGTTCATGCAAGAATAAGAGCCTGAGATGTAGCCGATACATGGATGTCATGAAAATGACGAAAGTTAGAGCATGTACTTTATTTTAGCCGGAAAAAGCCATGACTCACAAAACAATGTCTTCAACAAGATCATTACCACACACAGTCCATTAAGGTCAGACTTTGCATTTTTACCCTGTAAAATAAGACTATGAACTTTACCTCTGTTGTCGTCCCGACTAACAGTTACTACCAGTCACAGATCACCAAGCTAGTTCCTCATCGTCACAGAGACTCGAACCACCATCGCTAGTCCTCATGTTCCTGCTTTCATAACATTCTCCCTATCTAACTTTACCATGGACCAAAAGAAGTGTCTTATGATGGTAACAGATAGCAGAGCTTCGCAACGTTCACTCTGAAACCAAACAGTCAGAAAAATACGGGTGCACACAACCGAATCCCATCCAGTTGAGCAATCTTCAGGCATAAGGCGCCCATGGGAGTTCGTTGGAGCCTTTCGTAACTCGACACTTCGGTCTGATCATCGAGGGCAGGCATCAAGCAGATCATCATCTTGGTGCGAGAGGAACCTGAGGACCACCACCATTATTCAAGTCGAGCCAGTAGCCCCCACACCACCCGCTGGCCACAGAGGAGATGATGGACCTGACCGCCGCCGATCTTGTTGGATCCGTCGTCATATCCCAAGGATCGACGCCGCATCCTCTGCAGAAAGCACATTGTATGGTCATGCACGCAGTTGATGCCGCAACCGGCTGGACGAGAACAGATCTAGGACAGGCCAGCTGTCACCGCCGCCCGCCATGGTTGTAGCGCCTCAGATGGCTCCGACAAGGAAAGACCTCGCCAATATGCCCTCCTCCAGCGCCGCCACCACCGCACCACCACCTCCACACTGCCACCACACGCATCCGCCGCCACGAGTTTCTGCCCTAAAGCATCATAGTTGTGTGCCTTGTCGGCCCTCTACCCTTTGGAGAGACAGATGCTGCCACCGTCTGCAGCGGCCAAGAGAGGCACAAAGGGAGAGCAGCGGCTAGGGTTACGGGAGCCTCCAGAGTCGCCCTAGACAGAGGCGGCTCGGGAGCAGTTTTTTACGAGATACTAGTAACTTGTTATAAAATCGTTTCTCTTCCATCTATAATAACATACTATGTGTATAACTGCACATCACACTAGCAATGAACCTCAACTCACTTCCCTAAGATAGAGCCAATATTTCGGGTGTTCTCTGCCAACTCAATAAATCTAACATTTTTTAGATGATGCATGATTAAGTTGGTTAAAAAATTATAGTTGCCAAAACACTAACCATTTTCAACATAGAAAACCATTAATTAGAGATGTAAACGAACGTCTTATAGCATGCTGTTGTGCAACTATTTATTTTTCAGAACGGTATTCTGATCAACTATAAGACATATCCTCCAAAGCTACAACATCTAAACTAAAATTTATTTTAGATTACGGAAAACAAGTAATATTCGTGGGATTGAGACATAATCAACACCACCCATGTACCGCAGATCGGGAAGGTCATGATGGTGAGGCCAAGCACAGCGGAGACGGACGGCTACTTCCGCTCAACGCCTTTGCAACAACATCACAAGAGTGTAAGAATGTTGTGACGGAATGATCATAGGGTTCAATCAGAACCGGGCAAACTGCTCTGACCTACCTCTGGATCACCCGCATCATGCGTTCGACAAACCTTGGTGTTGGTCCATGCATGTCGGAACAACCGCCATTTTTATTTCCAAGCATACATTCTAGATGGGGTGTATCTGGACGGGGTTTGCGGATGGACGAGCCAGGAGGACAGGAGTCCAGCGGAGCTGAGCTTGGTTCGCGTAGTGGCCCGAAGTGCATCGGCATAGGCACGCTCGTGAAACTAGGGAATTCATTGACCTAATCTTGTATTGTTTTCTATGGTTTTGGATTAATGGCTTCAACTTTGTCTAAATACGAATGCATCTTTCACTATCGATACCTCGTGTCATCCCATTGAGCGACATTATTACAATTTGTAACAACTATTCGGATAAGATTATGTTCTAGATTTGTATGTGGTAAACAAATATTAACCTTGGTGGGTATAGTAGTCATCATCTCCCTTCGTCTTCTCTATTCCCCGCTCCTCTGCTTTGCTTCATTCTCCCCTTCTTTCGTTTTCTTAGCTTCTCCTCTCTCTCTTTTTTGTGAAAAGGAAAAATGATGTATATTGAGTAGTAGGGATGTAAGCGGTGCGCCATTTAATCCCGCATAATACCATTTATCAATACTCTAGGTTAATAAAATTTGTTTTTTTTTGAAAAAAATGAACTAACGAGTTGAATAAACGGGACTTGCGGCCGTCATTTAGCTGCCATTTACATCCGTAAATAGAATCCTTACAAAAACATCTTTATGAAAAATGGAATTAACATCACGGGGTTTGGGGTATCGAAGTCTTCTTTCTCCTGCATCCATTTGCGACCCGCGCCGTGAGCCGAGCTTGGTGCTGACTCTAGACATCTGGAACACCATCAAATCCATGTAAGCATTGTTGTAGCGGCTTGGAACTTGCTCGTGCAAATCTAAAGATGCCAACGGCCACGACCTTCTAAGAAGATCGTTGCCCCAAGAACAAAACCTGCGACGTTGCCTAAATGGTGCCCCAAATTTGGACAGATATATAGAACCGGGGAACAAAAACTTCATATGTTTCATGACAAGACCAAGATGAACAACCGACGTCAGCCGGAATTGGATCTGGAGGGCCAAAACGCTCAATAATGCCATCCGCTCCACGGGACAAAAAGCCACCGAGACAAACCTGCAGACCTTTAGCAAGGTCAGCAAGCTTGATTCTTCCTTAACATTGGTGCTGAAAAACTCTAAGGCCTCCTTTGATTCAAAGGATTTCCTTAGGATTTTTATTGGATTTAGTCCCTGTGGATTTTTTCTTTCCGAACATGTTTGATTCATGGGATTAAAACCCGTAGGAATAAATTCTATAGAAATTTGGCAGTGTGTTTTTAAAGGAGAAATAGCATGAGCTTCAACCTCATGAAAATTTTCCTGTGAGAATTCCTTTGACCATAGGAACCAACTGGGCAGGACACTCTATTCCTTTATATTTTCTAATCCTTTAGTTTTCCTTCCCTATCTATCTATCTATATATCTATCTAATATTAAAAAATCTAGAGGGTCAAATCCAACCAAGTTTATCCGTAGGATGCAATTATCCAATGACTCGTGTTAACCCCATCTTTATCGGGGCTCATCATCCCCGAGCGAACAAATCCCGCGTCTACAGCCCCGTGACGAGAGTCCCCTGACTTGTTTTCTTTTTTCCTTAACGCACGTTGTTCTGCAGTTGGAGCAATGCAAGTCACCGTCGGCCTCCCCCGCCCCCGCGTGCGCCTCCGCCAGCCGCACACACCACGCCTCCGCCTTTCCCTCGCGTGCGCCGCTGGCAGCCGGGCCGCCACCTCCGTGCTTCAGTCTCCTGGCCGCCCCGGGGTTGATTCTGCCCATCGCCACCGCCCTTCAGCTTGCCCGCCGCTGCTAGGACAATTGGCCGCTGGACTTCACAACCGCAGCCAAATATCTTGCTCCGACCCGTCGTCGTGTGCCTAACTGCTCTGCACACCCTGACCGGCGCAAGCACGCCACCAGCGAACCTCCGCCATGCTATTTATTTAAGGTATGCAAATTGAACTTGTGATTTGCGTACATTCTAAAATTACTTGGGTATGGGGTAGGAGTACCACTACTTCAATCTTAATCCGACTAGCTGTTTGCGCTCTGCAATTTGCGTCCTCGATATTTGCGATTCAGCCAGTTTGTATGTGCAAATTCAACTTGGGAAGTCAAGATAGACATAAAAATGCACAACTGAATTGACCCGATTAGCATTATAGGCTGCATAAACTGTCTAGGAACATGCCAATCACCACTTTTCGCATCATTAGTAAGGAAAAAAAGTTCAGCTTGGTCCTTACGGATAGTGTGCATACGTCTGCTTCCCTATTAAGGTATGTAATTGTTTTGGGTTTTCCGCTTTACACAATCAGATACTCCTTTATTCACTTTCTAGATGGTGAAAAGATCATGTTATTCCTTCTCTTTTCTTATTCAATAGGCAGATTAACATTTTAGACTGCTTCATGGATAGCTGCAACCGTACAAGTACATCAAAATTAGGTTGTTGTTAAATCTTCTGGAACATGCCCATCTCTAATTTATGCATTCCTATTTCTTTTACATCAGGGGATTTTGAAGAAAAATAAATTGACATTTTGTATACCATGGAGTTCTAGAAAGCCTCTTATTATTGGATTCCATTTCAGTATTCATCATGACTTGATAGATGACCCGATAATAAAGCAACAGTTATCATGTTCTTCCATTTAGACCTACTTTATTAGCTTGGAAGTTGATTAACGAATTAAATATACCATGATAGAAATTTGTTTTCCACTACTTTTAGACTTTCTTGCTTGCATTTCCCTGCTATTTATTGAACATTTGTCTTCATGGAAGGAAGCTTACAGTTTATACTATTACTAATTTTTCACGGGTGGGGATTTCACATTTTTTTAGCAAACACATATGAGTTAATTTAAGCATATTGTTTTTTAGTACATGTATTGTCAGATTTAATACCCTCGATAACACAGCCACCAAAAGTAATAGCAGCATCCGAAGAAGAGAACATAAATATAATACCCTCGATTTCTTAAATTTTATAAGAGTGAAAAATGAATGTACTACTCTGGACTGCCATGCCAAATGTGTGTAGCATCATATGTATTTGGGGCTTAATCTTAAATATCTAATGTATTAGTCGATAACATATGCAGGTTTCAACTCACATCCATTCATCTGTTTACATCAAGTTCCTGAAGGACAAGGTGGAGTATAGTGTTCCATAAGAGTGATACACATGCTATTGGACAATCTGTAGTTACCCAAATACAATACAGAGCTACCGAAGAAGGTCATGTGTTCTATACTTGCAGTATCTACGTGCTTTGTACTTGCAATGTATAGGTGTTAAAGGCTGAAGTTGTCCATGTTTTTGTATCTGCTAATATAGATATGAAACACCGATTTTTTAGCTACAATGCATCTATAGGTATGGCTCCAAGATGTTCAGCACCATGCATCTCAAAATCCTCATGGCAATATCTCTTTGGTGGGTAATGACGATGAGTCTGAATGGTTCCAATATAATACTGTTGAGCCTTTAGTATACAAGTGTTTTATCACAAAAGCATGAAAGTAATATGAATGGTTCCAATATAATACCGTTGAGCTTGCAGTATAAAAGTGTTTTTTCACAAAAACATGAAAGTAGCACACGGAAGTCCAGTCGAGCGCCTCTTATTTTTAATTTGGATATGAAAGTTATATATGGGTTTTCTTATTTATTTCTAGAAAGGTGATTTTAAAATGGTGTAAAACTCAATGAAGTCCCCCATCTAGCACAACCAGGATAAGTCTTGGATCAGTTAAAGTGAGCAAATCCTCTGGACGGATACATGTTTGTGATGGTACGATGGAAGAAGCACTAGGGGTGGTGTCGTGGTGTGGAACACGGCAGAGCCATCAGGGATGGCAAAGAAGGGACACACGGGTGCATTCGGTGGCTCACGCAACGGGTTGGGCACGATGCACTGCAAACACAGGGACGTACCCAGGTTCGGGGCCCTCTTGGCGAGGTAACACCCCTACTCCTGCAAGATGAACTATGTATGGGAGCTCGATGCTCTGTAAAAGTGATTCTTGAGCTGTTTCCTTAGCTACTATCGGTGGCTAGAGGAAGCTGGGAGCTAGATGCTAACACTTCTCTTCTTCTACTGTTGTTACTTGGAATCTATGCGAGTCTACCTAGAACCCTAGCTCTGCCCTCCCTTATATACTGGTCTGGGGGAAGATTACAATTCGGGTCCTAGGGTTTATTGTTTGGATATGGGTTTATAGGGCAGGGCCGGCTGCAGGGCCCAGCTAGTGGGCCAGGACCCAGTCCGCCCTTCTTTTAGGGTCATCCTTCTCTTTAGTGGTCACCCGGGCTTCCTTTGGGGCGTCACCCTTGCTTTAACGGTCACCCGGACCGCTTTCGCCAGTCAGCCGACCGTCTTTCTTTATCTTTGTCTGGTAGCGCTGGTCATGACGGCATGCCAGCTTCCTTGATGACGAGGGAGAGCCAGAAGCGTACCCCGCACGGAGCGCCAGTACTTCCGTGCTCTCCATCGAATCCGAGGTGAACCGGGTGGGAACGGACACCCGGCCGGTTCTTCTGGCCACCGGCTAGACGGGCCAGCCAGGAAGGTTGTAAGCCCAGCCGGGCTTGCTTGCCAGACGGTTAGAGTTGTGATTCCGGGAGGCCAGGTGGCCTGCATCCTCTGGAGCCGACCTACTTATGTCTGGCTTTCCCCACCCGGGGGTTATCCTCCGACAGGTGGTACATCTACAACAGATTGAAATCAGATGATTTATTTCCTTGGTAGTTTCAAAATATAAATAGATGATGATACATATGTTGGTGCTTGGTGGTGGCAGGGATATTTTCAGTGTCATTTTATTGTATATGAAGTTTTTACTTGCTTTCCTATTTTACCGCCGACAAGAATAGAATTGGGCAATGTCACTCCAGCTTTGAGTTGCTTCAGTGAGATCTCAACATAATCCCTTAATCTTGAAATAAGTGACTTGGGTTTATCTAGATTGAAATGTTTTACACATGTTTTAGTATATAGAAGCATGTGAATTCAGACATATCATTCAGGACGTGTTCTTTAGACTTTTTTGATTGTTTTCAAATTTGATTTTTGTGTTTGAAATGAAGACGTGCACGTGCACCTTTACTAGTGAATCAAAGGAGGCCTAAAAATGAAGAAAAAAACTAGGCCAGACTTGGCATTCCCTAACTATCCCTCGCCCATATCTGGTACCACGGATATATCCGGGCCTAGGTTGATAAGATATACATCAGGTAAGAGGAAGAGAAGAAAATTACACAAGGCGTTGAGGCGATACCCAATATCCTTGATACATTTCACAAGGCACGGCGGTGAATAGAGGTGACGTTGCAGCGAGGCGCAACAGTTCAAATACCTATTTATAATTTTTATTACTTCTAAACGTTTTATAATTTTTTTGATGACTATTAATAGAACGGTGTAATTTTGAAAAAAAGGGGCGTTCGCTGCAAGCGGTAAAGCTGCTAATTTTGTTGTGGTTGGTTGAGAGAGAGTATGGGACGAAGGAGACGTAAAATAAAATGAGAGTAAGAGAAACCGTTTATAATATCTTCATATGGGCCCATGTTGTGCACTACCCATGCATTTCCAGTGTATTTAAAATCATATATTTAATAGAATGTTATAGGTTGTTATAGGGCACATTAATATGAACCAGAGGAAGTAATACAAGATTAGGATGGACAAGATACCGAGTGCAATTGAGTTTGGGTGCCACACATATGCACTCAATGGAAACCTTACATACTAATGCTTAGTGGGTTATTGGATAAAAAACATTTAATACGATTTCAATCTTTTGAGATTTTTAGAAATATTTATTGTCCACCTCACAAATTACGAACTTTGCTCCTCGCGTTTATCAATCTAGTAGTAACATGTATATGCCTGGCTAGCATACCTATATGAAACAATCAAAATACATAACAATGTTACTAAATAGTATTGTAGTGTTTATTATATAGTTATAATTCATCTTGTCAAAAATTCAATTATGTGTATCTTATTACAATGTTTCTTGCACTCTTTCTGCAGAGCAAAGAATATTGATATGTTTCACTACCAAGTAAAGAGTGCGTACATAGGGTGAACATATTTCTTAACCCACTATAACTTTCAAGACACTCTGGTTCATAAGAAAGGGTATGGAATCATGCCAACTAAGGCTGGGCAAAAACTGAAACCAGCCAAACTAGTTAAACCAGAAAGTTATAGCCTAGTTCATTTTCCTTCACAAATGAAATCCAAAGTTTGGATATAGTACAAAATTTTAAACTAGTCCAACCCGGCCAAACCGGCTAAGCCGTGTATGCACAGGCTTAATGCCAACTATTCAATTCAAGCTCTACAAGTTTCTATAAGTATGCTTACCTAATGATACACTGGAAATTATTATTACTGTATTAATTATATTGTATACTCCCGGCATCTATACCATCATATTTAAAGATATTAAGATACACACACATGCAGAGAGAGAGATGTACAATATATAGTTCACACAGTTGGAAAATATCAATTCAAGGTGGAAAGCACAATAATGTATACTTAATAAGATAAATTTTAACCATACAATTAGTATTATAATACCATCTAATTATATTGCTCCGTGGTTAACTATAGAACTAACTAATTCGAAATTATAATACTAGTTAAAGAATACAACAAGGAAAAGGTTATCGAAAAGTATGAAAGTTTAGTATAAATCACTCTATTTTAATTCGCCCCGCCACCATTTTTATCCACGTCTTCTCTATGTCACAACCCCCACAATCAGTCTATAGTTACAAAAGTCGACGAGGACAACAAGTTTCTATTAGAGTTTTTTTATGGAAACACTATTTATGGTATATTGGCGATCATATATTGGTTTTGTAATATTTTATCATCATTGTGTTTATGCGTAAGTGGGTGAACGAGAGAAGGAGTGGAAGAGGCTTAATCAGGTCTAAACTAATGAGAAATATTCTTGGGCCACATGTGCAATGCGGCACTTGAGGAAGACTCACACGCCCATGGTTACAAATCTTCCTCACTTTTCTTGTGCAAACAATTGATTAGAACTAAAATCAGAATGCATATGTGCTCATGTGCCAAATAATGTGCCGACGCGTAAAACGTCCCGCTCAATGGGTTGTCCCGTGTTTTCTTTTCATATATTGGAATATTTTTTCTTATTTTTTCCTGTTTGTGGTTTTTTACATTCCTTTTATTGTATAGTATGTGGACATTTCTGTACTCTTTGTGATTTTATTTTTTGTCCTCTGTGAATATGTTTTCTCCCATGTACTTTATTTAACCAGTGAATATTTTTATTTGAACTATATAAAGAAATCTTGTGCATTTTTTGTTGAACTATATATACATTTCTCTCAACTCTCTAGTATGTTCAACTAGGTACGGAAAAATAGAAATAAAGCATAAAAACATATATAGAAAATAAAATAGAAAATCAAAAGCAAAAACAAAAAATAGTTATTTCCCTAGTAATAGATAAGTAGTGTATTCTTAATATTTTTACTGGCCGGCCAATCACGCGTGCGCTACGTGGGCATTGAGCGTCAAGTAGGAGCTCACTCCCTTCCTTTGGATTAGACAAATTGTTTGAACTATGTCACGATATCATGTGGCCATGGGGCCTCACCCGAAAGCAAGCCATCATGGCTGGGATTGAGCTCTAGCTACAGGAATGCTTTCAATCGTAACAGAACCAGAAAAATTCCCTCAGAAACAAGTAACTTCATCTGTCAAAAGAATCAGGTAATATCATGCGCAGATAGACTATTTTTTTTGTTTTTCTAGTTATCAAAAGGTGTCTTGAATAAAGTAGATTATTTCCTATCAAGATTCTTTTGGCAATGGGATAGTGCAAAAAAGAAGTATCGACTGTCTAGATGGAATGTAGTTTGCCGACCGAAAGAATACGGTGAACTTGACATACGTTATTTGCTAGTCAAAAATACTATGCTTCTGGATAAATAATTTTTCAAACTACTTACAGAAGATGGCGTCTAGCAAATCATTCTATGAAGAAAATATGTTGGCTCTAAAGCTATGCCTCAAGTGGTTTGGAAACCTAGTGATTCACACTAATGACGTCCAGTTTTTTCTTTTCGTTTTGGTGTTTTCATGATGGCTTGCAGATTAGATTATAGCAAGATAAGTGGCTTGGCCAAACTTCTCTTTACGAATAATATTCAGCTCTATATCGGTTGTTAGGCATAAAGGGATACACTTTTCACTATAATAGAATCTAATCCTCCTAATGTGTCTTTCAAAAGAAATCTCATAGATCCTAGACTGGTATCTTAGAACAATATTTTATTACGATTATCCACGATACAATTGTCGGATGATTTGAACGGGTTCAAATGGAAATTACAAGAGAGTGGTAAATTTTCAGTTGACTCAATGTATACAACCTTGATCCAACCTGATATTCCGGTCGATGATAATAGTAAAATTTGAAAGATGAAAATATCCCTAAAAATGAAGATATTCCCTTGACATCTTCGTAAGGGGGTAATTCTTACAAAAGATAATCCCGTTAAGAGAAATTGGCATGGAAGTACACAATACGTTTTTTGTCATCATGATGAGACAATCTGATATTTATTCTTCCAGTGTAAATTTGCTCCTGCTTGTAGCGCGTCCGCGTACTCCCTCTGCTTGTGTGCGTCTCACCCGCCACACACACCAACGTCGGCGGGAACGCGCGCCACCACTCCCCGCTGTGCCGTACCGTGGCCAGCACGTTGGCCACCTAGTGGTCGCTGCTACAAGCGCATGATGCCCTCTACATGTGTGTGACGGAGCTGCTATAATTCCACGACGACCCTGCTGAAATGGATTTTATGCGCACCTAGAGGGGGGTGAATAGGTGCTACTTAATTTTTAGTTCTTTTTCAATTTTAGGCTTGACATAAAGTAAATTCTCTAGATATGCAACTACAAGAATTTCCCTATATGCAACCTAGCTACTAAGCACGTAAAGAGAGGAGCGAGTAAACCGTAGTGGAGCACGAGGAGATACAGGGATTTGTTTTACCGCAGTTCCTTCCTTGTTAAGGGAAGTACATCTGCGTTGGAGGGGTGGGCGTTTCTAAGACCACCATGCCACAATAGGACTCACCCTATTCTCCGATGGATCTCGTCACGAAAGGCCTAATCCACCTTCTTCACTATTGGTAGCCTTCGAGGCGGGAACCAGTGCCTTTACAACTCTACCGGGGCACACACCCACAACTGAATTGGGGGTCCCGTAATGACAACAAGCTGTCACAAGAACAAGGATTATCAATATAATCAAAAGCAAGGATCTAGATATTTGCAAGAAATACTAGATCAGAGATTCTCCAAATGAATGGAGAGGAGATGAAGCGCTTGATTGCAGTTGTTGAAGATCGAGTCCTCCTCCTTCGATTCCCCAAGGGACGGGGCCTTTGGGTGGATGAAGGTGGAGCTCTCTTGGATGAATGTTGAAGAACAGATCTTGACTTTTTCGAATGAACCAAGAGATCTGGCAGGAGGGGGAAGGCTGGCTTAAATACCCCCTGCCTAGATCTGGCCGTTGAAGAAGTTTGGGGGCGGATTATCCGACCCCTCCCCACTAGGGGGGGACTATCTGCCTTGGGGGAAAACTCCGCCCCCAGGACGGAAACTACGGGGGAAAATCCGCCCCCCATACTGAGAGCGACGCAGGTCTTGACTTGGCGAAATTCCTCGAGGGGGCAGATTATCCGCCCCCCTCAAGGGGCGGACTATCCGGACTGGAGAGAAAATCCGCCCCAGAGCCAGTAAGTCCAGGGGAAACTCCAGTCTCTCTCTGGGGGTTGCGCCTTGGCAATCTTGAGGCTGATCCTAGGGGGCGGATTATCCGCCCCCCCCCCCCCCCCCCTGAGCGGCGGATTATCCGGCCAATACTCCGCCCCCTCTCTGGGGGTTGCGCCCTTCTGGGAATGGGGTGGGGTGGATTATCCGCCCCCCAAAAGCAGTTTCCTTTTCCTTTTTCAAGATAGAGATCTGCAACACTTCAACACACATTAAATAATCCTTGATATTGTTATCTAACACATAAAACACTAGGGATTATGAAATGTTCTTTCAATCTCCCCCTTTTTGGTGTTAGATGACAATATTAGGATTTGCAATAAAACCTACTAACAGCACCTTAAGGAAATGAAAGCGGCTCCCCCTAAATGTGTGCATATTTATAATTTGCATTTGAATACAAATGCACACACTAAAGAGCAAGCCACTTTCATAACAAAGACAAATAAAACAAGGTGAGTTAGGAAATAAAGTCATACCACCAGGATGTGAAAATAGCCAAAGTGAATAATGAAATTGTTAGGCTCCAAGCACATCCCACAATATTGATGGAAGCAATAGATAATACCATAATTCCATATGCCATCAATATAATACAATACTCTATAGATAAATCCAAAATTCCATATGAGTAGATCCACACGATAAATCCAGAATTCCAGAGATCCATAGTATCACACGACAGAGTTTTATACCAACCAAGTACGAATAACAAATAAGTTCATGCTAAAAGGGCACAAGCAAGCAAATAAAATGAATGAAAAAGAGGCAAGTGCTTGCGCCCGACCCATGCAAATCCGAGACCTAATAGAACTAATTCTCCCCCTTTGGCATCGAAACGCCAAAAAGGAAGAATAGTGATGCTAGCGTCCCAGAAGATCAATCCTCCTCGTCCTCGTCGCAGTCATCCCCATACCCTTCCTCTTCATCATACTCATCATCATCATCAGCTAGAGGAGTGGGTGCCCTCGGAGGTGGAGGAAATAGGTGACTCTCAAGCTCTCTATAGCTGATCCCTGAAGTGTTCCACTGAGCATATGGCCCGGAGCTGTAGGAGGTGGTGGATTGCCAGTGGCACCTGACACATGGTGAAGAATAAGCTGCTGAGTGTGAGACATCTCATGGCTCCTCCTGTACTCCTCATACTGGCCCTTGTGAGTATCAATGCCCATGCAAAGAATGTGCCGCTGGAACCAATTGAGCTGCTTGACCTCACGTGCCATTGGGGACACCGCGGGATGACGACCACTAGCCCTTGCATCATGCATGAAGGACTCAGGGGCAGTGGAGGGGTGAGAGGTCTTCTAAGCCTTGTTGTAGATCTTCTTGGCCTTGTGAACACCATCCAAACCAGTGCCAAAGTCCTCATGGGGCAACGTATGCTTGATGAGCATCATAATAAAGGGGCATATGGGATAGAGAGCCGGTTGAGCATAACATCAGTCATCTCATGATAGATAAAGTCCATAACGTCCAGCTTATAACATGTAGATGAACCAGCATTGGTGGCACACTCGTGAGAAAAGGCAAGCAGGGGAACCAGGTGACCGTGGATCTTATCATTGTTTCCCCCACTTGGAGTGATGTTGTCCCTAAACATGCCAACAAGGGTGGCATACAAAGGAGAGAGGCCAGCGAAGGTACCAGCAATGCCATCAGGTGTCAGACATGGAGCAAGCACAATGTCCTTGGATGGCCTGAGTGGAGAAATGATGCGGTGGCCGGAAGGTGTGTCACGCCCATGGAAAGCATGCCCAAGGACCTGACCAAAGGTGCGGAAAACAGACTGGATCATTTTTTTCCCGGTCGTCCACTTCATGGTGCGAAGCTCATCTCCGCAGATCACAGGTGTTGAGAAAAACTTCTTCACCACCGAGGAATCATAGTGACACTAGAGATTCATAAGGTGATGAAGCCCCATCTTGTTAGTCACATCCAAGGCTTCACGGAGTCTTGCCTTGGTTTGGGCCTCAGTCATATTCATAGGATGCATGGGGCGAATCTTGAGAGGAACATACACATCATCATGAATGGCCCTAAAGTGTGCGCACCAAAACATGTTATCCTCTGGAGGACCATCACTATCGGCATCAGCATAATAATCAGTTTGGCGAATTGAGGAATACCTAACGCTATCCATGGCCTTGTAGTTGGGCCGAGACTACTTGCCCTTGCGAGATGCAACCCTCTTGGATTTCTTTGCTGCCTCAGCCATCCATTCAGCCTCTCTTTCCAACCGGCGGACCTCAGCTTCGTCAACAAACTTACCCTCTGCAGTGGGCTTGAGATAACGGGCACGGGGACGATGGGTGAAGGTCTTAGGAGCACGTGAACCACCTGTGAAAAAGCATGGGAGAGGTAGCATGGGGATAAGCACACACACAAGTCCAAGAGGAATATTAGAAATAGCAGGAAAACAATCCATGAGCCAGAGATGTGCATTGTGGAAATAAGAACTAAACCAGAACAGACTTTGGGTCTCCAGGATGGATTATCCGGCCCTGGCAGGGGCGGATAATCCGCTCCCGCAGAAAATTTCTGGATTGGCGCAGATTTACCAAGGCAAAACAGATCGGGCACTAGGGTTGCAATACTACTGATTCTAACAAACAAGGGAAGCACATAGTATCTTCTACAACGAAATTTCCACCAAAAACAATGAACCCCATACAAAGGAGATGGATGAGGGAGAAGGTACCCGGAGGCGAGGGGAAGAAGTTCCGGGAGGGCCCGGAGAATCCGGTGGTCAAATCGACTCCGGGGTGGGGCGGATGCTCTAACGGCGGCTGGGGGCAGAGCTAGGGTTGGGGGAGGACTGGCTGCTCTGTTTGAGCCTGTCCTCCCCAACCTAGCCCTTAAGAGGCAGAATTCGCCCGGGGCGGATAATTCGCCCCCACTTGGGGCGGATAGTCCGCCCTCCCCTCTGAATTTCTATCAACACAGATTCAGGCCGGAGCACTCCTTGCAAAACCCCTCGAAAGTGTATAGAGGACTTGTGTGCAAGAATAGATGGTTCAAGGAGGGAAACATGCTTGGGTTTAGAGCAACAAACTGTGATGGTAGTACACACCCAAAGTTGCAAGAACAAATCAAACAAAAGCCAAAATTGGGTGTGTTTTCCATAAGAACAAAAGATATGCAAGAAAAACCAAAGAGAGCCTATAGAAACCAACTCTTCTCGAGGAAGAGGGCGGTGGCCGAAGCCACCATGTTGGAGCGCATGGCATGACACCGCGAAGATGTATCTTGAGTTCAAAACCAATGCTCATCGATGACCCACATATCACAAAATGATATTAAGGGAAATGATTTTTCTTTCTTTCGGCATTATGGGGGGAGGGTTAGCCCAATCAATTAGGACCACACTCCCCTATGTCTATGCCCGCATCTAAACCAAATACATGAATGAGAGTAAGTGAGTGTGCAAGGGTAGTCAATCCAAGCTCCTTGAATCTATGATATTTAGCTCATTCCTCAAATAACAAAATCTTTCTTCATCAAGAGGCTTCGTGAAGATATCAGCAAGTTGGTTCTTCGTGCTCACAAAAGATAGTGCAATATCGCCACAAGCAACATGATCCCGAATGAAATGATTGCGAATCTCAATATGTTTTGTTCTTGTATGCTGCACCGGATTATAAGCAATTTTGATAGCACTTTCATTATCACATAAAAGGGGCACTTTGTCACAATTGACACCATATACCTTCAAAGTTTGCCTCATCCATAATAATTGTGTACAAGAACTTGCAGCAGCAACATATTCAGCTTCAGCGGTTGAGAGTGATATGCAGTTTTGTTTCTTTGGAGACCAACACACTAGAGACCTGCCCAAGAATTGACATGCACCAGAAGTTGATTTTTGATCATCTTTGTCACCAGCCCAATCTGAATCAGTGTAACCACATAGAGAGAAACTGGAGCCTTTGGGATAGCATAAACCAAAATTTGGGGAATGAACCAAATATCTGAAGATTCTCTTGACCGCCACTAAGTGGATTTCTTTAGGAGAAGCTTGGTACCTTGCACACACTCCTACACTCAACACGATATCGGTCCTAGATGCGCAAAGGTAAAGGAGAGAGCCGATCATGGATCGGTATACCTTTTGGTCCATGTCTTTACCCTTTGGATTAAGCTCAAGATGACACTTTGTTTGCATTGGAGTAGAAACACCATTGAGATCCGTCATCTTAAACCTCTCGAGCATGTCTTGGATGTACTTAGCTTGATTAATGGAAGTTCCCTCTCTAAGTTGTTTGATCTCGAATCCAAGAAAGAACCTCAATTCTCCCATCATAGACATCTCAAACCTATCAGTCATAAGCTTTGAAAATTCATCATTAAAAGCTTGGTTAGTAGAGCCAAAAATAATGTCGTCTACATATAGTTGGCATACAAAAAGCTCCCCATTAACCTTCTTAGTAAAAAGAGTGGGATCGATTTGCCCAACTTCGAATCCACGGTCTAACAAAATCTCTTTAAGGTGCTCATACCACGTACGTGGGGCTTGTTTAAGGCCATAGAGTGCCTTATCGAGTTTGTAGACATGGTTCGGAAATTTGGGATCCTCAAAACCTGGGGGTTGCTTGGCGTATACCAACTCATGTAGTGGACCATTAAGAAAATCACTCTTAACATCCATTTGCTGCAATTTAAAATTATGATGAGCGGCATACGCAAGGAGGATACAGATGGATTCAAGACGAGCCACAGGAGCATAAGTCTCGCCAAAATCAACTCCTTCCACTTGAGAGAATCCTTGAGCCACTATCCTTGCTTTATTCCTCACAACAATGCCATTTTCATCTTGTTTGTTCTTGAAAATCCACTTGTTGCCGATAACATTGCGGCACTCTTTGGGTTTCTCTACGAGCTTCCAAACCTTGTTACGCTCGAAGTTATTTAATTATTCATGCATTACAACCACCCAATCGGCATATTTAAGAGCATCAAAGACCTTCTTTGGTTCAACCATTGAAATGTGAGCTTGATGATCACAGAAGCTTGCAAGTTCTCTTCTAGTAGACACCCTTCTTCTTAGATCACCGACAACCTTGTCAAGAGTGTGACCCCTTAACTCAAGGTTCCGATCAGCACGAGCCTTGCGTCGATCCTCAATTTCCTTATTGTTTATAGAAGGAGTTGATTCGGCATTTGGATCCTTGTCTTGTCCACTACCTTGCCCTTGACCTTGATCTAAGATGATAACAAGAGCTTGTTGCTGAACAGGTTCTTCAGGGCCGGACAATCTGCCCCTGGGTGGGGCCGGACTATCTGGCCTAGGAGATGTGGCTGCAACTTCTTCTTCCTAAGAGTCCCTTGGAGCCGGAGAATCCGGCCTGGAATTTTCTTGGTCGTTTTGTTCCTCTTGAAGTCCACTGGAGCGAGTTGGAGTGCCAGGGGCGGATAGTCCGGCCTGGGACTATCATTTTTCCCAGAAGACTGATGATCTTCAGCAGGTTGCGGTGTTGGTGCAGAGGTTTCTCCAGCAGTAGGGGCTTGTTGATCTTGTGTAGATGAGGGCTCCACTTGAGTGGAGCATTGTCCTTCCCGATCCACCACAAGGGGTTCCTCAACGGGGCGGAAAAATCCCACGCCCATTCTTCTTATGGCATCTTGGGGTATTTCAACATCTGCATCACAAACATCAACTTGCCACACATGGGAGCCATCATTTTCATCAAATTCCATACTACAAGATTCCACAACAGTCCCGGTGAGCTTGTTGTAGACTCTATACGTGTGGGATTCGGCACCGTACCAACAAAAATACCTTCTAAAGCCTTAGACTCAAATTTAGACAAGCGGACACCTTTGATAAGAAAGAAACACTTACAACCGAATATCTGGAAGTACGAAATGTTGGAATTGTTACCGGTGAGTATTTCATATGGAGTCTTGTCCAAGATCTTGCGAAGGTAGAGCCGATTTGATGAGTGACAAGCGGTGGATATGGCTTCAGCCCAAAAGTTGTAAGGAGACTTGAATTCAGCCAACATCGATCTAGCCATATCCATCAAAGTGCGGTTCTTACTCTCGGCTACACTATTTTGTTGAGGGGTGTACGCATCGGAATATTGATGTCTTATCCCCTCTTCACTTAGAAACTCATTCAGTGTGTAGTTCTTGAACTCGGAGCCGTTGTCACTTCTTATTGCCAAGATGGGAACATTGTGTTGACGTTGAACCTCATTGGCGAAGTCAATGACCGTTTGTTGAGTCTCACTCTTTAGCTTGAAGAAATATACCCATGTATATCTTAAGTAATCATCGACTATGACCAAGCGATATTTCTTCCCACCAAGACTGGCATGAGATGGAGGACCAAATAAGTCCACATGAAGCAATTCCAATATTCTCTTTGAAGAAACAATAGTCTTCCTCTTGTGTGGAGATTCATGCATTTTGCCTTCAACACAAGCCCTGCAAACACGATCTTTGGCAAAGGAAACATTGTCTTTTAGTCCAAGGATGTGGCCACCCCTGTGAAGACTTTGCAAAGTTCTCATGTTGACATGGGCTAAACGGCGATGCCATAGCCAGCCCACGTCGGCCTTTCCGAATAAGCACATCGGACCCGAAGTGGGTTTCCCCGAAAAGTCCACCACATACAGGTCATTTTCGACGTACCCAATGAAAGCGACCTTTAACGACTTGCTCCACAAGAGTACCACCAAATCATCATCAATGAAAATAGCAAAGCCCATCTTACCAAGAGCATGAACAGAAAGTAAGTTGTAACCGAGGGTCTCAACAAGCATGACGTCCACGACAGAGATATCGTGGGCGACCACAACCTTGCCAAGACCCAATACCTGAGATTTAGACTTATCACCATAGGAGACTGTAATATTGTCATGATTGGGTCGCATCTCCATGATGATCTCCTTGCTTCTGGTCATATGACTAGTGCATCCACTATCCAACACCCATTTAGACCCACCGGAAGCATAGCCCTGCAAGAGAATTACTTTTTGGTTTTAGGTACCCATTTTTCAATGGGTCCTCTCATGTTAGTAACAAGGGTCTTTGGAACCCAAATAGACCAAGCAACATATTCATCAAAAGGACCAACATAATAAGCATAAACATCGCCATAATAATCACAAAAGAGTTCATAATTTGGATTGTGAGACCCTGCAAAACCAATATTGTTAGTTTTGTCTTTCGCGACATTCTTCTCAGCGGTGCTTGTCTTTGATTGTTCACCCTTGGTCTTCTTCTTGTTATTCTTCTTCTTAGACTTGGTGACATATCCAAGTCCCTCTTTACCAAGATTTGACCTTTGCTTGCCAAGTACCTCATCAAGTACACCCTTATCTTTGGGGAGTGGTGTCATTGACAAGCCCTTCTTCCACACTAGCATTTTCTTTGTGAATATATGTTGACTTAGATGTGCTAGGTGTTGGAATTATGCCCTAGAGGCAATAATAAATATGTTATTATTATAATTCTTGTTCATGATAAAGTTTATATTCCATGCTAGAATTGTATTAAGCAGAAACTTTAATACTTGTGTGGTTTATGAACAACACCGTGTCCCCAGTACGCCTCTATGGACTAGCTCATTGATTAATGATGGTTAAGATTTCCTAACCATAGACATGAGTTGTCGGTTAATAATGAGATCACATCATTGGGAGAATGGTATGATGGACAAACCCAAATCAAGCAGAGCAATTAGATCGTGTCATCGTGTTCATCTTTGCGAAGCTTTTTCTTATGTCAAATATTGTATTCCTTAGACCATGAGATAATGCAACTCCCTGGTATCGGAAGAAAGCTTTGAGGACATCAAACGTCATCCTATGAGAGGGTGATCATAAAGGTGTCTCTCAGGTGATCGGAAAGTACTTGTTGGGTTGTATGTATCGAGATGGGATTTGTCCCTCCCAAGTCGAAGAGATATACTTCGGGCCCACTCGGTAATCAATATCAACACTGCTTGCAAGCACGTGGTTAAGGAGTTAATCACAAAGTGATATCGGATTACGGAACGAGTAAAGTACTTGCTGTGAACGAGATTGAACTAGGTATGTCGATGCCGACGATCGAATCTCGGGCAAGTAAAATATCGCGTGACGAAGGGAATATGTATATGGGATTAATTGAATCTTGGCATCGTGGTTCATCCGATATGATCATCGATGAGTATGTGGGAGTTAATATGGGTTTCCAGACCCCGCTGATGATTATTGATAGAAGATCGTGTCTACATATTCTCGAACCCGCAGGGTCACACACTTAACATGTCTCGACGCTAGGATAGATTGGATAATTGGTTTATGGGTTTTTGTTCGGAGTCTCGGATGGGATCCAAGACATCACGAGAGGTTCTGGAATCCGGAGAATAAGATTCATATAAGGCAAAGCAGTTTTTGGAGTTCGGAATAGTTCCGGATTGTTCGGTATTGTACGGGAAGCTTCTAGAACCTTCCGGAGTGGGACCAACGTGGCCCCACTTGTCGGGAGGGGCCGTGGGCCTACGAGGGAGTGACCTGGCCGCATTGGGCCAGGGGCACAAGGCCCCATAGGCCCAGCCGGCCAAGCCCTAGGGGAAACCCTAGGGAGAGCTTCTAGAAGGAGGGGGAAACTTTCCCTCCACTCCTCCCTCTTGGCCGCCGGCCCTAGACTTGGAGGAGGGGCAAGGGGCAGCCTCCCACCCCTATATATAAAGAGGGCTGGGGGCGCACCCTCCCCACGCACCTCCTCAAGCCCTAGCCGCCCTGCTGCCCTCCTCTCTCTCTCTCCCTCCCGACTGCGTGTAGGCGAAGCCCTGCCGCAGAAACTCTCCACTGTTTGCACCACGCCGTCGTGTTGTAGATCCAACCTATATATCCACCCCACTTGCTAGACCGAGGAAGGAGGAGACGTCGAGGTGCCGTACGTGTGCATCTCTCGGAGGCATCACCACTTGCGGTGTTGGATCGGATCGGATCGCGAGGAGGAGAAGCGAGTACGACTACATCAACCACGTTCCGTTGAACGTTCCGCTGTGCGAATCTTCAAGTGTATGAAGATCTCATCTATCCCCCCTCGTTGTTTGCATCTCATAGATTAGATCTTGGCTTTCCCGTTCGCATCCGTAGAATTTTTTTGATTTACTATGCTGCGAAACCCTTCAGTGGTATCAGAGCTAGATCTATACGTAGATGTGTTTCACGAGTAGAACGCAACATGCTTGTTGCAGGCGTTGATGTTTTCTATTGCAAGCCTCTTGTTTGTGTACTTCTTATGACGCGGGATAGTGAGATCGAAGCGGTCCAGGCCAACTTTACGCGACCTCGTTCGCGAGACCGGCTCCGCACTTGACGTGTGGCTTGTTCCACACATGCGGCTGGTGGATGCCAGTTTCTCTCACTATAGTTGTCATGGGATTTACACAGGATGTTGGCAACCATAATATCACCATTGTGGCTTTCCGTAGGTAAGAATCGTTCTTAGCATCTACTCCCATAAGCCACGTAAAACATGCAACAACAAAGTAGAGGCGTCTAACTTGTTTTTGCAGGGAGTGTTTTGTGATATGGTATGGCCCAAGATGTGATGTGTATGTTGTATGCAATGATCATGTTTTGTAATGTTTCACGACTTGCATGTCGATGAGTACACAACCGGCAGGAGCCATATGGTTGTCTTTATAATTGTGTATGACCTGTGTGTCAACTTCTTATACACCATGTAATAGCTTTACTTTATCGCTAAGTAGTTAGAAATAGTTGTAGTTGCTATTCGTGGTGGTGGCAATCATGGTGGAGTGATGGAGATCATGCTGGCACGCACAAGATGGAGATCATTGCGCGGAGATTGGCTATACCATGTCACATAAAATTATATGCATGTGATGTTTATCCTTTTATGTATCTTATTATGCTTAGATCACGATGGTAGCATTATAAGATGATTCCTCACTTAAAGATCAAGATAAAACTGTGGTCTCCCCATGTATGCACCGTTGCGAAAGTTCGTCGTGTTCAAGCATCACGTGATGATCGGGTGCTATAAACTCTACGTTCACATACAATGGGTGCAAGCCAGTTTTGCACACGCGGAAATACTTGGGTTTGACTTGACGAGCCTAGAATGTACAAACATGGCCTCGGAACACATGAACCGAAAGGTTAAGCATGAGTCATATGAATGATATGATCGACACTTCGTTGTCCACCATTGAAACCACATCTCTTCTCGTGAAGATCGGATTAGGTGTGGTGAATTTGGATCGTGTTCACTAAACAACTTGAGGGATGTTGAATTTAGTGGGAGTTCATCTAGTAATTTGATTAAGTTGAACTATTTATCATGAACATAGTCTAAATTGTACTTGCAAATACTGTAGATCACATGGCTAAGTCCAGCTTCAACTTCAACGTTTTTGCTGAGATAGAAAAGCTTAGAAACAATGGGTCTAACTTCACCAAATGGTTCCGCATTCCGAGAATCATTCTCGCTGGCGGACAAAAGGACTATGTCCTTGAGAAAGCACTAGGTGACGCCCCTGCTATAGATGCGCCGGCTGATGAGAAAGCTGTTTATCAGACGCACAAGGATGATTATGATTTGATTAAGATCGCCATGTTGTATGCTATGGAATCGGATCTTCAAAACCGTTTTGAGGAGTTCCTCGAGCCTTTGAGATTCTTAAGGAACTGAAAACTATGTTTCAGACTCAGGCCCGTTCTGACAGATATGAGATCTCTGAGAAATTCTTTAACTGCAAGATGGAGGAAGGGAGTTCCGTTAGTGAGCACGCCATTAAGATGTCGGGCTACACTCAACGCCTTGAGCAACTGGACTGCAAGATTCCAGAGGAGCTCAAGATTGACAGATTTCTGCAATCACTCCCTCCTAGCTACAAAGGTTTTGTAGTTACTCATAATCATATTGGTTCCACTGATACGATCACCGAGCTCTTCGCTAAGCTGAAAGCTGCGGAGGTGGACATCAAGAAAGATAATCATGTGTTGATGGTCAACAAGCCCCCCAGCTTTAAGAAAGGTAAGGGTGCAAAGAAGCCCTTCAAGAAGGGAAACGGCAAGCGCGTTGCCCCTGTAGAGAAGAAGCTCAAGTCTGGACCTAAGCCGGACACTGAGTGCTTCTATTGCAAGGACAAGGGTCACTGGAAGCGCAACTGTCCAAAGTACTTAGCGGACAAGAAGGCTGGCACCATCAAAGGTATATTTGATATACATGTTATTGATGTTTTCCTTACTAGCCCTCGTTGTAGTGCCTGGGTATTTGATACCGGTTCATTTGCTAATATTTGTAACTCGAAACAGGAGCTGCGAAATAGACGGCGGCTTGCGAGGGATGAGGTTACGATGCGCGTTGGCAACGGATCAAGAGTTGATGTGATGGCCGTCGGCACGCTCTCCTTAGTTTTACCTTCGGGATTAGTTTTAAACCTCAATAAATGTTATTATGTGCCTGCGTTGAGCATGAACATTATTTCTGGATCTTGTTTATTGCAAGACGGTTATTCATTAAAATCGGAGAATAATGGTTGTTCTATTTATATGAGTAACATCTTTTATGGTCATGCACCTGCTGTGAATGGTTTATTTCTTCTGAATCTCGAAAGCGATGAAACACACATCCATAACATTGAGGCTAAGAGATGCAAGGTAGATAGTGATAAAACGACTTATTTGTGGCACTGCCGTCTAGGTCATATTGGTGTAAAACGCATGAAGAAAATCCATTCTGATGGACTTTTGGAGTCTCTTGATTTTGATCATTTAACACGTGCGAGCCATGCCTCATGGGCAAGATGATCAAAACCCCGTTCTCCAGAATAATAGAGCGAGCAACGGACTTGTTGGAAATCATACATTCCGATGTATACGGACCAATGAGTGTTTCGACGCCCGGTGGTTATCGCTATTTTCTCACTTTTGCTGATGACTTAAGTAGATATGGGTATATTATTTAATGAAACATAAATCTGAAACATTTGAAAAGTTCAAAGAATTTCAGAATGAAGTGGAAAACCATCGTAACAGGAAAATTAAATTTCTACGATCCGATCGTGGAGGTGAATATTTGAGTTATGATTTTCTCATGCATCTTAAAGCAAGCGGAATCGTTTCGCAACTCACGCCACCCGGAACACCACAGCGCAATGGTGTGTCTGAACGCCGGAATCAGACTCTATTAGATATGGTGCGATCGATGATGTCTCTTACAGATTTGTCGTTATCATTTTGGGGTTATGTATTAGAAACCGCTGCATTCACTTTAAATAGGGAACCATCTAAATCCATTGAGACGACACCGTATGAACTGTGGTTTGGTACTAAACCTAAGTTGTCGTTTCTTAAAGTTTGGGGATGCGAAGCTTACGTCAAGAAGTTGATGCCGGACAAGCTCGAACCCAAAGCGAAGAAATGCGTCTTCATAGGATACCCTAAGGAAACGATTGGGTATACCTTCTATCACAGATCCGAAGGCAAAGTGTTTGTCGCAAAGAACAAATCCTTTCTTGAGAAGGAGTTTCTCTCGAAAGAAGTGAGTGGGAGGAAAGTAGAGCTAGACGAGGTTACTGAACCTTCTCTTGAGTTGGAGAGTAGCGCAGCACCTAAAATTGTTCCAGTGCCGTCTGCACCAATAATAGAGCAAGCTAATGACAAGGATCATGAAGCTTCGGACGATGCTACTACTGAACGTCGCAGGTCGACAAGGTCGCGTGCCCTCCTGAGTGGTACGGCAACCCTGTCTTAACTGTCTTGTTAGTAGACGACAGTGAACCTGCGAACTATGAGGAAGCGATGATGAGCCCAGACTCTGAGAAATGGCTAGAAGCCATGAAATCCGAATTAGGATCCATGAGCGAAAACCAAGTATGGACTTTGGTGGACCCTCCTAGCGACCGAAAGGCCGTTGAGTGCAAATGGAATTTCAGAAGAAAACGGACGCGGATGGTAATGTTACTGTCTAAAAAGCACGGCTTGTCGCGAAAGGTTTTAGACAAGTTCAAGGTGTTGACTACAATGAGACTTTCTCTCTCGTAGCGATGTTTAAGTCCATTCGGATTTTATTAGCAATTGCTGCGTTTCATGATTATGAAATATGGCAGATGGATGTCAAGACTGCGTTCCTCAATGGCAACATTGATGAAGAGTTGTATATGATGCAACCCGAAGGTTTTGTCGATCCTAAGGATGCTGATAAGGTGTGCAAACTTCAACGTTCCATTTATGGACTGAAGCAAGCACCTCGGAGTTGGAACCTTCGTTTTGATCAAGTGATCAAGAGCTTTGGATTTGTTCCAAATTGCGACGAAGCTTGTATCTACAAGAAAGTGAGTGGGAGCTCAGTGACATTTTTGGTACTATATGTGGATGACATATTGATTATCGGAAATGACATTGACATGCTTAACGATGTGAAGAGTTATTTGAACAAATGTTTTTCAATGAAAGACCTAGGGGAAGCTGCTTATATATTGGGCATCAAAATCTATAGAGATGGACAAAGACGCCTGATAGCTTTAAGCCAAAGTACATACCTAGACAAAGTTCTGAAAAGGTTCAGAATGGATAAGGCAAAGAAAGGTTCAGTGCCTATGTTGTCAGGTAAGATATTGAGCAAGGCTCAGTGTCTAGCTACGGTAAACGATAGAGAAGCTATGAGCAAAGTGCCTTATGCCTCGGCCATAGGTTCTATCATGTATGCCATGCTGTGTACTAGACCGGATGTGTCCAATGCTCTTAGTTTGACGAGCAGATACCAAAGTGATCCAAGAGTGGAACACTGGACAGCCGTGAAGAACATCCTAAAGTACTTAAATAGGACTAAAGAAATGTTCTTAGTCTATGGAGGTGATGAACAGCTCGTCGTAAAAGGTTACGTCGATGCTAGTTTCGACACCAACAAGGATGATTCTAAATCTGAGACAGGATACGTTTATATTTTGAATGGAGGAGCTGTGAGCTGGAGAAGCTGCAAGCAAAGCGTGATCGCGGGATCTACAGTAGAAGCGGAATACATGGCTACTGCAGAAGCGTCAAGTGAAGGAGTTTGGATCAGGAACTTCATCACTGAGCTTGGTGTGGTTCCAAGTGCCTTGAACCCACTGGAGATATTGTGTGACAACACTGGCGCCATAGCACCGGCTAAGGAACCAAGATATCATCCAAAGACCAAGCATATCAACCGCAAGTTTCATATATTTCGAGATTATATAACAGATGGATATCTGAATATTAGCAAAGTACATACGGATCAAAATGTCGCAGATCCGTTGACTAAACCTCTTCCACGAGCAAAACATGATCAGCACCTTAGTGCCATGGGTGTTAGATTGTTGCCAGATGTAAACAAGATTATTGACTCTAGTGCAAGTGGGAGACTGTTGGAATTATGCCCTAGAGGCAATAATAAAGATGTTATTATTATAATTCTTGTTCATGATAATGTTTATATTCTATGCTAGAATTGTATTAAGTGAAAACTTTAATACTTGTGTGGTTTATGAACAACACCGTGTCCCTAGTACGCCTCTATGGACTAGCTCATTGATTAATGATGGTTAAGGTTTCCTAACCATAGACATGAGTTGTCGATTAATAATGAGATCACATCATTGGGAGAATGGTATGATGGACATGCCCAAATCAAGCAGAGCAATTAGATCGTGTCATCGTGTTCATCTTTGCGAAGCTTTTTCTTATGTCAAATATTGTATTACTTAGACCATGAGATAATGCAACTCCCTGGTATCGGAAGAAAGCTTTGAGGACATCAAGCGTCATCCTATGAGAGGGTGATCATAAAGGTGTCTCTCAGGTGATCGGAAAGTACTTGTTGGGTTGTATGTATCGAGATGGGATTTGTCCCTCCCAAGTCGGAGAGATATACTTCGGGCCCACTCGGTAATCGATATCAACACCGCTTGCAAGCACGTGGTTAAGGAGTTAATCACAAAGTGATATCGGATTATGGAACGAGTAAAGTACTTGCTGTGAACGAGATTGAACTAGGTATGTCGATGCCGACCATCGAATCTCGGGCAAGTAAAATATCGCGTGACGAAGGAAATATGTATATGGGATTAATTGAATCTTGGCATCGTCGTTCATCCAATATGTGTAGGGGTTCGTAGCATGGAAAACAAAAAATTTCTATCGCATACAAACAAACAAGCCAAGATCTATCTACTAGATTGTAGCAACGAGTCGATGGAATAACTTACCCTCGAAGATTCCAAAGTGTTTAACGAGAGCGGATTCTCGTGGGTGATGTAGTCGTACTCTTTCCGATCTCAAGATCGTGTAGACGATCCTTCCGACGCTGCGTTCCAGCAGCGCTCCCGTAGTCGGTCACACGTTTGGTACTCGACGAAGACCTTCCTCTCCCTTGTTCCAGCAGGCAGCGGAGGTTGTAGCACTCTCCTCGCGATTCCGGCAGCACAACGGCGTGGTACCGGAAGTAGAGGGGAGATCCCGCAGGGCTTCGCCTTAAGCCGGAGCGAGTATGGTGGAGTATGAGAGAGTACTATTAGTGGTCTAGGGATTAGACACACCAATTAGAAGGCTCTAAACCGAAGGCTAGGGCAATTAGAAGCTCTAAACCAAAACGGCTCTAAACCGGAGATTAGAGGATAGGAACTTGTGTGTCTAGAGGAGGAGGCCCTGCCCCTCCTTTTATAGGTGGGAGGGGGCTGGCGCGCCAGGGGAGGGAGGGGAGTCCCTCCCCAACTCGGCATGGTGGAGGCGCCGCCGGTTGGAGGAGGGTTTCCCTCCCCAACTCGGTTTTGGCCTCCTCTTGCTTGTTTCCCACAGTTTCTTGTTTTTAGCCGTTTGACTTTCAAACTGGACATTTGACTTTTCTGTTTTAGGATTCAGTTTAATCCTTTATTTGGGACAGCAAGAACACTTAGTACATGATGCAATCATTCCAATATGTAATGACACATTCATGTACCCCTCGCCCCCCCCCCCCGGAGTGCCGAACAATCCGGAACCTTCTAGAACATTCCCGATGAAAACACCGGAATCATTCCTGAACTCCGAAACAGGTCTTTCCTTATATGAATCTTATTCTCCGGACCATTCCGGATCACCTCTTGATATCCCGGATCCCATCCGAGACTCCGAACAACATTCGGTCTCATTCTCATAATACCATAACTACTCAAAACAACGTCGAATCCTTAAGTGTGTCTCCCTACGGTTCGTGAATTATGCGGACATGATCGAGACACTTCTCCGAACAATAACCAATAGAGGAATCTGGAAATTCATATGGCTCCCACATATTTCTACGATTACTTTGCGATCGAATGAACCACTTACATACGATACCAATTTCCCTTTGTCTCACGATATGTTACTTATCCGAGGTTATGATCGTCGGTATCTCTGCATACCTAGTTCAACCTCGTTACTGATAAGTAATCTTTTCTCGTTCCCGTGATATGTGATCCCTTGTGAGACAGTCACATGCTTGCAAGCTAATTGGATGACATTACACCGAGAGGGCCCAGAGTATATCTATCCGTCATATGGATGGACAAATCCCACTCTTGATCCATGTGTCTCAACCAATACTTTCCGAACACTCAATGCCACCTTTATAACCACCCAGTTACGGTGTGGTGTTTGATGTCATCAAAGCATCCATCCGGTAAAGGTGATATGCATGATCTCATGGTCGAAGGAATTAGGTTACTATGTATCAGAAAGCATATAGCAATTGAACTATTGAAATGACTTGATCTTTATGCTACACTTATCTATAGGAGTATGTCCACCATATCATTCTCCTAACGATACGATCTTGTTGTTGATAACATCTCAATGTTCATGATATGGAAACCACAATCATTAATCAACCAACAAGCTAGTGAAGTATAGAGGCTATACTAGGGACTTCAAATTAAGTTTACAAATCACACAAGTATTAATGTTTCCATGTTAATACCATTATAGCATGAATGCAAACATTTTTCATAAACACAAAGATATAATAATAAATACATTTATTATTGCCTCTAGGGCATATCTCCAACAATATGATCATCGATGAGTATGTGGGATTCAATATGGGTTTCCAGACCCCGCTGTTGATTATTGATAGAAGATCATGTCTGCATATTCTCGAACCCGCAGGGTCACACACTTAACGTGTCTCGACACTAGGATATATTGGATAATTGGTTTATGAGTTTTTGTTCAGAGTCTCGGATGGGAACCAGGACATCACGAGAGGTTCCGGAATGGTCCGGAGAATAAGATTCATATAAGGCAAAGCAGTTTTTGGAGTTCGGAATAGTTTCGGATTGTTCGGTATTGTACCGGAAGCTTCTAGAACCTTCCGGAGTGGGACCAATGTGGCCCCACTTGTCGGGAGGGGGTGTGGGCCTATGAGGGAGTGCCCTGGACGCATTGGTCCACGGGCACAAGGCCCCATAGGCCCAGCCATCCAAGCCCTAGGGGAAACCCTAGGGAGAGCTTCTAGAAGGAGGGGGGAAACTTGCCCCCCTCTCCTCCCTCTTGGCCACCGGCCCTAGACTTGGAGGAGGGGAAAGGGGCAGCTGCACACCCCTCTATATAAAGAGGGCTGGGGGCGCATCCTCCCCACACAACTCCTCAAGCCCTAGCCGCCCTGCTGCCCTCCTCTCTCTCTCCCTCCCGACTGCGTGTAGGCGAAGCTCTGCCGCAGAAACTCTCCACCGTTTGCACCACGCCGTCATGTTGTAGATCCAACCTATCTCTCCACCCCACTTGCTGGACCGAGGAAGGAGGAGACGTCGAGGTGCCATACGTGTGCATCTCTTGGAGGCATCGCCACTTGCGGTGTTGGATCGGATCGGATCGCGAGGAGGAGAAGCGAGTACGACTACATCAACCACGTTCCGTTGAACGTTCCGCTGTGCGAATCTTCAAGGGTATGAAGATCTCATCTATCCCCCCTTGTTGTTTGCATCTCCTAGATTAGATCTTGGATTTCCCGTTCGCATCCGTATAATTTTTTTCATTTACTATGCTGCGAAACCCTTCACTAGGGACATCATACTTGGTCAATCGAATTTGGAGCTGATCATGTGACTCATTGAGAATGGAGAATTCACTTTTCAATGCCATGTGAGCGATGTCAAGTTTCTCCAATTCCTCAGAGAGTCTAGCATGAGCAGCCCCAAAGTCAATATTTTCTTTCTTTAACTTCTTTTCTTTGGCAACTGCATTGTCACGTTCCTTAACAACCTTTGCCACCATTTCTTCATGTGACTCCTCAATAGACTCAAGCCTCTCTTCAAGAGAAGCCCGGGCCTCTTCTTCTTCTAGAGCATTTTTAAGGACGCAATTTCCATTGCATCCTCCCTTTCAATTCTGCCATTTTCTTCAAGGAGCACTTCATTTTGGGCCAGCTGGTCCATAAGAGCCTCAAAATGTATTTTGTGCTCACCTTGCAAGTTAGTGAAGAAATAGTCCAAAGCAATAATATCTTATTTAACCTTAAGACTAGTAGGATCATCCATGTCAATCATAGCCTTAGGAAAAGAAGTGTTAGAAGTTCATACCTCGGAACCTCTTGCCATGAGACAAGTAGCGTTCTTGTTGATGAAGTTTTCGTTCGGAGAGTCGAAGAGAGATGTTGGTGTAGATGTGGTGGCTATAGCAGCCACCTCTCGAGAGCTATCTTCCTTGTCTTCATCTTCACTTCCAGAAGAATATTCTTCTTGAGCCACTAGAACAATCTTTGGTTGCTTCTTAAAAGGAGCATTCTTCTTTACAAATTGTTTCTTGCGTGGAGCCTTTGACTTTTCCTTGAGAATAAGTCTTCCTCCATTATCTTCCCTACTTTGATACGGGCACTCGACTACAAAGTGCAGCCGGTCTCCACAGTTGAAACATGTTCTCAGCTTGGGACCGTTTTCCTTTCTTCCATATGCTCCACTCTTGCGTTCTAGTTCAGATTTGTCCTTGGCCGGATCCTTCCAAAAGTTTCTAGCATAGAAGGCCATGTATTGTCCATGAATTTTTTTTACATCCTCGGGACATTCCATACCTTCTATGTCATATTCATCATGATCCGCCACACTTGTCTTCAAGGCCACGTTGACCCCCTTTTGCATCCCCATAGCTCGTGCACGAGCATCTTCGGCATTCTTGGCAGACACTTTGAAAGCTGCCATTTCTTGCATTACCTCATTGGATGTCATAAGGTGGTAAATGCCTTCCTTGGAGACTCTTCAAATCTATGGGCTCAAATGGCATAAGAGCACTGACATACTTGCGCTTGATCCACGCATCATCAACATGAGAGGCACCATGATTCCTGAAAGTGGTGGATATTGACTTGAGCCTCCTATACATGTCCTCGTGGTCTTCTCCATCCAACATATAATATCCTTTAGCTTCATTGCTCGAAGCATCATATCTATTCCTTCTCATACTTTTATTTCCAATGAAGAGCTCGGTGAGGGCATCCCAAACTTCCTTAGTCGTACTAAGATGCTGAATGTGTGGCATGTCTTTGTCACCCACACCAAGTTGGATCATGTGTAGAGCCATAGCGTTGAGTTGACTATCAACAACCTCTCTTCTTGTTAGGTTGTGGGGGTCTCCAACATGAAGACCATTCTCTATTATTTTCCACAACTCAATGGAGAAGCTGCACACATGAGACTTCATCAAAAATTGCCATTGATTGAAAGTAGATGCTGAGAGTTTGGGTGGATCACCCCTATTATGTATATGTGGGTGTGGGATAGGTGGATCAGGAGAATACACATGGTAAACCTCATTGTATCCTTCCTTACCACTATCCTTTTTTGAGGAGGAGCTCTTGCTAGTGCCATCACCAACCACTTTGTTATCTTTGGAATCAGTTTTACCCGTTTCCTTGGATTGCGGAGTGCTAGCCTCAGTGGCAGATGGAGGTGATGCTGCGGATGTGGAGAGACGCATCATGAATTGATGCATCTCTTCCATCTTAGCCTCCATTGAACTAATCAAGGTTGTTTACAATGTCTTGAGATTGTTCATGGTGACTACCTCCGGAGCATCACTCCCATCTCCCTTGGAACCCATACTTCTCTTAGTCGGTTAAGCCCGAATTAAGAGTCGGGGCTCTGATACCAATTGAAATGGATCGTATGGGCACCTAAAGGGGGGGTGAATAGGTGCTACTCAATTTTTAGTTCTTTTTCAATTTTAGGCTTGACATAAAGTAAATTCTCTAGATACTAAGCACGTAAAGAGAGGAGCGAGGAAACCGTAGTGGAGCACGCGGAGACACAAGGATTTGTTTTACCGCAGTTCCTTCCTTGTTAAGGGAAGTACATCTGCGTTAGAGGGGTGGGCGGTTCTAAGACCACCACGCCACAATAGGCCTCACCCTATTCTCTGATGGATCTCGCCACGAAAGGCATGATCCACCTTCTCCACTATTGGTACCCTTCGAGGCAGGAACCAGTGCCTTTACAACTCTACCGGGGCACACACTCACAACTGAATTGGGGGCTCCCGTAATGACAACAAGTTATCTTGGATGTCATTTGCAAGAAATACTAGATCGGAGATTCTCCAAATGAATGGAGAGGATATGAAGCACTTGATTGCAGTTGTTGAAGATCGAGTCCTCCTCGTTCGATTCCCTAAGGGACGGGGCCTTTGGGTGGATGAAGGTTGAAGAACAGATCTTGAATTTTTCGAATGAACCAAGAGATCTGGAAGGAGAGGGAAGGCTGGCTTAAATACCCCCTGCCTAGATATGGCCGTTGAAGAAGTTTTAGGGCGGATTATCCGCCCCCCACTAGGGGCGGACTATCCGCCATGGGGGAAAACTCTGCCCCCAGGACGGAAACTCCGGGGGAAAATCCGCCCCCCATACTGAGAGCGACGCAGGTCTTGACTTGGCGAAATTCCTTGAGGGGGCGGATACTGTTGGAATTATGCCCTAGAGGCAATAATAAAGATGTTATTATTATAATTCTTGTTCATGATAATGTTTATATTCCATGCTAGAATTGTATTAAGCGGAAACTTTAATACTTGTGTGGTTTGTGAACAACACAGTGTCCCTAGTACGCCTCTATGGACTAGCTCATTAATTAATGATGGTTAAGGTTTCCTAACCATGGACATGAGTTGTCGATTAATAATGAGATCATATCATTGGGAGAATGATATGATGGACAGACCCAAACTAAGCGAAGCAATTAGATCGTGTCATCGTGTTCGTCTTTGCGAAGCTTTTCTTATGTCAAATATTGTATTCCTTAGACCATGAGATAATACAACTCCCTGGTATCGGAAGAAAGCTTTGAGGTCATCAAACGTCATCCTATGAGAGGGTGATCATAAAGGTGTCTCTCAGGTGATCGGAAAGTATCTGTTGGGTTGTATGTATCGAGATGGGATTTGTCCCTCCCAAGTCAGAGAGATATACTTCAAGCCCACTCGGTAATCGATATCAACACCGCTTGCAAGCATGTGGTTAAGGAGTTAATTACAAAGTGATATCAGATTACGGAACGAGTAAAGTACTTGCTGTGAACGAGATTGAACTAGGTATGACGGTACCGACGATCGAATCTCGGGCAAGTAAAATATCACGAGATGAAGGGAATATATATATGGGATTGATTGAATCCTGGCATCGTGGTTCATCCGATATGATCATCGATGAATGTGTGGGAGTCAATATGGGTTTCCAGACCCCGCTGTTGATTATTGATAGAAGATCATGTCTGCATATTCTCGAACCCGCAGGGTCACACACTTAACGTGTCTCGACACTAGGATAGATTGGATAATTGGTTTATGAGTTTTTGTTCGGAGTCTCGGATGGGATCCGGGACATCACGAGAGGTTCCGGAGTGGTCCGGAGAATAAGATTCATATAAGGCAGTGCAGTTTTTGGAGTTCGGAATTGTTCCGGGTTAATCGGTATTGTACCGGAAGCTTCTAGAACCTTCTGGAAGGGGACCAACGTGGCCCCACCTTCCGGGAGGGGGCATGGGCCTATGAGGGAGTGCCCTGGACGCATTGGGCCAGGAGCACAAGGCCCTATAGGTCCCAACCGGCCAGCTAGGGTAAAACCCTAACTAGACCTTCTAGAAGGGGGGTTTCCTTGCCCCCCACTCCTCCTCCTTGGCCGCCGGTTTTGGACTTTGGGGAGGGGCTAGGGCTGCGCCCCACCCCTCACACCTTCCCCTCCAACCCTAGCCGCCCTGCTTCCCTTCCTATCTCCCTCCCGACTGCTTGTAGGCGAAGCCCTGCTACAGAAATTCTCCACTATATACACCACGCCGTCGTGTTGTAGATCCAATATGTCTCTCCACCATACTTGCTGGTCCGAGGAAGGAGGATACGTCGAGGTGCTGCACGTGTGCATCTCACGGAGGCACCGCCACTTGTGGTGCTAGATCGGATCGGATCGCGAGGAGGAGAAACGAGTACGACTACATCACCCACGTTCCGACGAACGTTCCGCTGTGCGAATCTTCAAGGTATGAAGATCTAATCCAATCTCTCTCGTTGTTTGCATCTCCTAGATTAGATCTTGGCTTTCCCTCTGTCCGCATCCGTAGAAAATTTTGATTTACTATGCCGCGAAACCCTTCAGTGGTATCAGAGCTAGATCTATGCGTAGATGTGTTTCACGAGTAGAACGCAACATGGTTGTTGCGGGCGTTGATGTTTTCTGTTGCAAGCCTCTTGTTTGTGTTCTTATTATGACGCGGGATAGTGAGATTGAATCGGTCTAGGCCAACCTTACGCGACGTCGTTCGTGAGACCGGCTCCGCACTTGACGTGTGGCTTGTTCCACACATGCGGCTGGTGGATGTCAGTTTCTCTCACTATAATACCGGAGTTTGGCAACCATAATATCACCGTTGTGGCTTTCCGTAGGTAAGAATCGTTCTTAGCATCTACTCCCATAAGCCACGTAAAACATGCAACAACAAAGTAGAGGCGTCTAACTTGTTTTTGCAGGGAGTGTTTTCTGTGATATGGTATGGCCCAAGATGTGATGTGTATAATGTATGCGATGATCATGTTTTGTAATGTTCCACGACTTGCATGTCGATGAGTACACAACCGGCAGGATCCATATGGTTGTCTTTATAATTGTGTATGACCTGTGTGTCAACTTCTTATACGCCATGTAATAGTTTCACTTTATCGCTAAGTAGTTAGCAATAGTTGTAGTTGCTATTCGTGGTGGAGGCAATCATGGTGGAGTGATGGAGATCATGCCGGAACGCACAAGATGGAGATCATTGCGCGAAGATTGGCTATACCATGTCACATAAAGTTATATGCATGTGATGTTTATCCTTTTATGTATCTTATTATGCTTAGATCACGACGGTAGCATTATAAGATGATTCCTCACTTAAAGATCAAGATAAAAACTATGTTCTCCCCAAGTATGCACCGTTGCGAAAGTTCGTCGTGTCCAAGCATCACGTGATGATCGGGTGCTATAGACTCTACGCTCACATACAACGGGTGCAAGCCAGTTTTGCGCACGCGGAAATACTTGGGTCTAACTTGACGAGCCTAGCATGTACAGACATGGCCTCGGAACACATGAACCGAAAGGTTAAGCATGAGTCATATGAATGATATGATCGACACTTTGTTGTCCACCATTGAAACCACATCTCTTCTCGTGAAGATCGGATTAGGTGTGGTGAATTTGGATCGTGTTCACTAAAAAACTTGAGGGATGTTGAATTTAGTGGGAGTTCATCTAGTAATTTGATTAAGTTGAACTATTTATCATGAACATAGTCTAAATTGTACTTGCAAATACTGTAGATCACATGGCTAAGTCCAACTTCAACTTCAACGTTTTTGCTGAGATAGAAAAGCTTAGAAACAATGGGTCTAACTTCACCAAATGGTTCCGCATTCCGAGAATCATTCTCGCTGGCGGACAAAAGGACTATGTCCTTGAGAAAGCGCTAGGTGACGCCCCTGCTATAGATGCGCCGGCTGATGAGAAAGCTATTTATCAGACGCACAAGGATGATTATGATTTGATTAAGATCGCCATGTTGTATGCTATGGAATCGGATCTTCAAAATCATTTTGAGGAGTTCGCCGGGCCCTTTGAGATTCTCGAGGAGCTGAAAAACATGTTTCAGACTCAAGCCCGTTCTGAGAGATATGAGATCTCTAAGAAATTCTTTAACTACAAGATGGAGGAAGGGAGTTCCATTAGTGAGCATGCCATTGAGATGTCGGGCTACACTCAACGCCTTGAGCAACCGGACTACAAGATTCCAGAGGAGCTCAAGATTGACAGAGTTCTGCAGTCACTCCCTCCTAGCTACAAAAGTTTTGTAGTTGCTCACAATCAGATTGGTTCCACTGATATGATCACTGAGCTCTTCGCTAAGATGAAAGTAGCGGAGGTGGACATCAAAAAGAATAATCATGTGTTGATGGTCAACAAGCCCCCCACCTTCAAGAAAGTTAAGGGTGCAAAGAAGCCCTTCAGGAAAGGCGGGGGCAAGCGTGTTGCCCCTGCTGAGAGGAAGCTCAGGTCTGGTCCTAAGCCGGACACTGAGTGCTTCTATTGCAAGGACAAGGGTCACTGGAAGCGCAACTATCCGAAGTACTTAGCGGACAAGAAGGCTGGCACCATCAAAGGTATATTTGATATACATGTTATTGATGTTTTCCTTACTAGCCCTCGTTGTAGTGCCTGGGTATTTGATACCGGTTCAGTTGCTAATATTTGTAACTCGAAACAGGAGCTGCGGAATAGACGGCGACTTGCGAGGGATGAGGTGACGATGCGCGTTGGCAACGGATCAAGAGTTGATGTGATGGTCGTCGACACGCTCTCCTTAGTTTTACCTTCGGGATTAGTTTTAAACCTCAATAAATGTTATTATGTGCCTGCGTTGAGCATGAACATTATTTCTGGATCTTGTTTATTGCAAGACGGTTATTCATTTAAATCGGAGAATAATGGTTGTTCTATTTATATGAGTAACATCTTTTATGGTCATGCACCTATTGTGAATGGTTTATTTCTTCTAAATCTCGAAAGGGATGAAACACACATCCATAACATTGAGGCTAAGAGATGCAAAGTAGATAGTGATAATACTACTTATTTGTGGCACTGTCGTCTAGGTCATATTGGTGTAAAGCGCATGAAGAAACTCCATTCTCATGGACTTTTGGAGTCTCTTGATTTTGAATCATTTGACACATGCGAACCATGCCTCATGGGCAAGATGATCAAAACCCCGTTCTCCGGTATGATGGAGCGAGCAACGGACTTGTTGGAAATCATACATACCGATGTATGCGGACCGATGAGTGTTTCGACGCGTGGTGGATATCGCTACTTTCTCACTTTTACCGATGACTTAAGTAGATATGGGTATATCTATTTAATGAAACATAAATCTGAAACGTTTGAAAAGTTCAAAGAATTTCAGAATGAAGTGGAGAACCATCGTAACAGAAATATTAAGTTTCTACGATCCGATCGTGGAGGTGAATATTTGAGTTATGATTTTCTCACGCATCTTAAAGCAAGTGGAATCGTTTCACAACTCACGCCACCCGGAACACCACAGCGCAATGGTGTGTCTGAACGCCGGAACCGAACCCTATTAGATATGGTCCGATCGATGATGTCTCTTACTGATTTGCCGTTATCATTTTGGGGTTATGCATTAGAAACCGTTGCATTCACTTTAAATAGGGCACCATCTAAATCCGATGAGACGACACCGTATGAACTGTGGTTTGGTGCTAAACCTAAGTTGTCGTTTCTTAAAGTTTGGGGATGTGAAGCTTACGTCAAGAAATTGATGCCGGACAAGCTCGAAACCAAAGCGGAGAAATGCGTCTTCATAGGATACCCTAAGGAAACTATTGGGTATACCTTCTATCACAAAACCGAAGGCAAAGTGTTTGTCGCAAAGAACGGTTCCTTTATTGAGAAGGAGTTTCTCTCGAAAGAAGTGGGTGGGAGGAAAGTAGAGCTAGACGAGGTTATTGAACCTTCTCTTGAATTGGAGAGTAGCGCAGCACCTGAAATTGTTCTAGTGCCGCCTGCACCAACAATAGAGGAAGCTAATGACAAGGATCATGAAGCTTCGGACGATGCTGCTACTGAACGTCGCAGGTCGACAAGGTCGCGTGCCCCTCCTGAGTGGTACGGCAACCCTGTCTTGACTGTCTTGTTAGTAGAAGACAGTGAACCTACGAACTATGAGGAAGCGATGATGAGCCCAGACTCTGAGAAATGGCTAGAAGCCATGAAATCCGAATTGGGATCCATGAGAGAAAACCAAGTATGGACTTTGGTGGACCCTCCTAGCGACTGAAATGCCGTTGAGTGCAAATGGATCTTCAAGAAGAAAACGGACGCGGATGGTAATGTTACCGTCTATAAAGCACGGCTTGTTGCGAAAGGTTTTCGACAAGTTCAAGGTGTTGACTACGATGAGACTTTCTCTCCCGTAGTGATGTTTAAGTCCATTCGGATTTTATTAGCAATTGCTGCATTTCATGATTATGAAATATGGCAGATGGATGTCAAGACTGCGTTCCTCAATGGCAACATTGATGAAGAGTTGTATATGATGCAACCCAAAGGTTTTGTCGATCCTAAGGATGCTGATAAAGTATGCAAACTTCAGCGTTCTATTTATGGACTGAAGTAAGCATCTCGGAGTTGGAACCTTCGTTTTTATCAAGTGATCAAGAGCTTTGGATTTGTTCCAAATTTCTACGAAGCTTGCATCTACAAGAAATTGAGTGGGAGCTCGGTGACGTTTCTGGTACTATATGTGGATGACATATTGATTATTGGAAATGACATCAACATGCTTAATGATGTGAAGAGTTATTTGAACAAGTGTTTTTCAATGAAAGACCTAGGTGAAGCTGCTTATATATTGGGCATCAAAATCTATAGAGATAGACAAAGACGCCTGATAGCTTTAAGCCAGAGTACATACCTAGACAAAGTTTTGAAAAGGTTCAGAATGGATAAGGCAAAGAAAGGTTCAGTGCCTATGTTGTCAGGTAAGATATTGAGCAAGGCTCAGTGTCCAGCTACGGTAAATGATAGGGAAGCTATGAGCAAAGTGCCTTATGCCTCGGCCATAGGTTCTATCATGTATGCCATGCTATGTACTAGACCGGATGTGTCCAATGCTCTTAGTTTGACGAGCAGATATCAAAGTGATCCTGGAGTGGAACACTGGACAGCCGTGAAGAACATCCTAAAGTACCTAAATAGGACTAAAGAAATGTTCTTAGTCTATGGCGGTGATGAACAGCTTGTCGTAAAAGGTTACGTCGACGCTAGTTTCGACACCGACAAGGATGATTCTAAATCTCAGACAGGATACGTGTATATTTTGAATGGAGGAGCTGTGAGCTGGAGAAGCTGCAAGCAAAGCGTGATCGCGGGATCTACAGTAGAAGCGGAATACATGGCTGCTGCAGAAGCGCCAAGTGAAGGAGTTTGGATCAGGAACTTTATCACTGAGCTTGGCGTGGTTCCAAGTGCATTGGACCCACTGGAGATATTGTGTGACAACACTGGTGCCATAGCACTCTCTAAGGAACCAAGATATCATCCAAAGACCAAGAATATCAACCGCAAGTTTCATATAATCCGAGATTATATAGCAGATGGAGATCTGAAGATTAGCAAAGTACATACAGATCTGAATGTCGCAGATCCATTGACTAAACCTCTTCCCCGAGTAAAACATGATCAGCACCTCAGTGCCATGGGTGTGAGATTGTTGCCAAATGTAAACTAGATTATTGACTCTAGTGCAAGTGGGAGACTGTTGGAATTATGCCCTAGAGGCAATAATAAAGATGTTATTATTATAATTCTTGTTCATGATAATGTTTATATTCCATGCTAGAATTGTATTAAGCGGAAACTTTAATACTTGTGTGGTTTGTGAACAACACCGTGTCCCTAGTACGCCTCTATGGACTAGCTCATTGATTAATGATGGTTAAGATTTCCTAACCATGGACATGAGTTGTCGATTAATAATGAGATCATATCATTGGGAGAATGATATGATGGACAGACCCAAACTAAGCGAAGCAATTAGATCGTGTCATCGTGTTCGTCTTTGTGAAGCTTTTCTTATGTCAAATATTGTATTCCTTAGACCATGAGATAATACAACTCCCTGATATCGGAAGAAAGCTTTGAGGTCATCAAACGTCATCCTATGAGAGGGTGATCATAAAGGTGTCTCTCAGGTGATCGGAAAGTATCTGTTGGGTTGTATGTATCGAGATGGGATTTGTCCCTCCCAAGTCGGAGAGATATACTTCGGGCCCACTCGGTAATCGATATCAACACCGCTTGCAAGCATATGGTTAAGGAGTTAATCACAAAGTGATATCGGATTATGGAACGAGTAAAGTACTTGCTGTGAACGAGATTGAACTAGGTATGACGGTACCGACGATCGGATCTCGGGCAAGTAAAATATCGCGAGACGAAGGGAATATATATATGGGATTGATTGAATCCTGGTATCGTGGTTCATCCGATATGATCATCTATGAATGTGTGGGAGTAAATATGGGTTTCCAGACCCCGTTGTTGATTATTGATAGAAGATCATGTCTGCATATTCTCGAACCCGCAGGGTCACACACTTAACATGTCTCGACGCTAGGATAGATTGGATAATTGGTTTATGAGTTTTTGTTCGGAGTCTCGGATGGGATCCGGGACATCACGAGAGGTTCCGGAGTGGTCCGGAGAATAAGATTCATATAAGGCAGTGCAGTTTTTGGAGTTCAGAATTGTTCCGGGTTAATCGGTATTAAACCGGAAGCTTCTAGAACCTTCCAGAAGGGGTCCAACGTGGCCCAACCTTCCGGGAGGGGGCATGGGCCTATGAGGGAGTGCCCTGGCCGCATTGGGCCAGGGGCACAAGGCCCTATAGGGCCCAACCGGCCAGCTAGGGTAAAACCCTAACTAGACCTTCTAGAAGGGGGGTTCCTTGCCCCCCATTCCTCCTCCTTGTCCGCCGGTTTTGGACTTTGGGTAGGGGCTAGGGCTGGGGGCGCACCACCCCTCACACCTTCCCCTCCAACCCTAGCCGCCCTGCTGGCCTTCCTCTCTCCCTCCCGATTGCTTGTAGGCGAAGCCCTGCTGCAGAAATTCTCCACCATATACACCACACCGTCGTGTTGTAGATCCAATCCGTCTCTCCACCATACTTGCTGGTCCGAGGAAGGAGGAGACGTCGAGGTGTTGCACATGAGCATCTCACGGAGGCACCGCCACTTGTGGTGCTAGATCGGATCGGATCGCGAGGAGGAGAAGCGAGTACGACTACATCACCCACGTTCCGACGAACGTTCCGCTGTGCGAATCTTCAAGGGTATGAAGATCTAATCCAATCTCTCTCGTTGTTTGCATCTCCTAGATTAGATCTTGGCTTTCCCTCTGTTCGCATCCGTAGAAAATTTTTATTTACTATGCCGCGAAACCCTTCAGATACAAGGGGCGGACTAACCGGCCTGGAGAGAAAATCCGCCCCAAAGCCGGAAAGTCCGGGGGAAACTCCACCCCCTCTCTGGGGGTAGCGCCTTGGCAATCTTGAGGCCAATCCTGGGGGGGGGATTATCCGGCCCCCTGAGGGGCGGATTATCTGGCCAAGCCAGAAAATCCGACTGATACTCCGCCCCCTCTCTGGGGGTTGCGCCCTTCTAGGAATGGGGTGGGGCGGATTATCCGCCCCCAAAAGCAGTTTCATTTTCCTTTTTCAAGATAGAGATCTGCAGCACTTCAACACAAATTAAATAATCCTTGATATTGTTATCTAACACACAAAACACTAGGGATTATAAAATATTCTTTCACCTGCTACAAGCGCCGGAGGGAGCTGCTAAATGCTCCCAGCAGTTGTGCTACAAGCCCCGACGGTGCTGCTACTCGTGCCTGCCCTGCTATAAGCTCGCAACGATGTTGCTACAAGCACGCGGTGGCGCTGCTACTCGCGCCGGATGCCCCTACTACAAGCTCGCGACGACGCTGCTACCTGCGCCCGTCGACGCTGCTACCTGCGCCCGACGAACCTGCTACAGGTGGCCGACGACGCTGCTACAAGCGCTACAGCCGACCGTGCTGCTACCATAGAGGATGGAGCGGAGGATGCGGGCCTTCCCTACCGCCGTCGATTTGATGCAGGGAACGCCGATGAATTCTGTAGGGCGTGTCGCTGCGTCGGCTGCCGTCTCGTCCGTCTCCTTCCCCACGCGTGAGAGCCAGCTGTTTTTGTTCTGCAGTGCTTTGACGGTTTAACACAATAGTGAACACAGAGAGAGGAAGACACGATCAGACGATAAAAGTTCATTAGATCCAACGGCTGGAACCCGAGGGGTCGGGGGGTTTGATCCCCCGAAACGTCGTAGTACGTCCCTTTTTCTTTTTTTTAGAACATCGTTAACGTTATGTTGCGGAGGAAGTTTCAATCCCAAAGTCTGGCCCACATATATGCAACTAGGTAGGAAACGCGGCTTGCCGCTCGCTTGCCCGCTTCGCGGGCAACACTGTATAAAAAATTGTTTTGAAAGACAATAAAGCTAAAATATTATACATAGTATATTTTATTAGACAGAGAGTCATTTTGTATCATAAATAGAACATACCGAGGCTTGCGATCTAACCTTACAATCGGAGAACAAAATCTAAAAGAACCATGCTTCACAAGTGGTATCTAAAAATCGAGCACAAAAAATGCATAAAAGGATAGAACACATAGAAGGAGCGAGAATATAGAAATGTATTACAATAGTCATAAATAGAAGCTACAAACCTACATCAGTCAAATACTTAAATGAGTAGCATCCAGATTCATAGTAGGGACATAAATTTACAGAGGATTACAGTGATTTATACACACCCAAAACATCGAAGACCTATATTTTATTTCACCTAGGTACCACATGACAGCCTTTCCTAAAAATTGCTTCGTGGTCTTAGCAAAGCATGCCAATCCTTCGCAAGTAAAAGATATCCAGGTGATGTGAAAAGTAGAATAGGAATATATGGGAGCCTGCATAAAAAAATAGTCAGGCGTGCGGCAGAGAGATCTTAAACTGCAACCTGCTTGTTTGTTTGAAACTGCTATCAACGTAGGCATGTACGATGAGGCATCTTAGTGATGAAAACCATACCATCGTACACATTGATATCATGTTGTGACAATGACTTGTCCATGGTTGGAATGCTATCATTGCTAGTGAACAACTCCCATGATCCTCTAGCCCTGATAGTTATAATGAATAAGTTATTCATATTGATCGAAGGTAGTTGACACTTGATAGTGCAATACATATTCATGGATGGCAAAGTATGACCAAACCGGACCAAGTAACCCCTGGTCTGAACTGGTTAGACCGAAGCGTGCATCGCATCCTCTGCTCTGCTTCCTCGCCTTGCAATGTTTTAATAACGGCTCACGCTTTTTTAATGATCTTTTTAGTCGGCGGCCAAACGCCCCTGTCCACCTCATTGTTGTACTTCGTCGCCTCGAGCCCTTGGTCGTGAACGACAAGGCCCTAAAGGACATCCAAGAAGTCCCATCCCGCTTTGCGGCCACCGCCACGAATATGCCACTCGCGCAGGTGCTCCAGTTCCACATGCCGCCGCCTTTCGGCCCGTTCAGATAGCCCACGTCAAGGAGCACTGCGTGACGTAAGATCCACACCACAGGCACCAAAACGGCGGCGGGCCGTCGTCGCAGGGCAGCAGCAGCGAGAGTCGCAACAGTGCTGTGGACCAGGCGTGCTCAAGAAGATCGGTATCAAGAAGTTGCTTAATAACAGATACATACCTTACTTACCTT
The DNA here is from genome assembly GCA_910589765.1 of Avena atlantica. Taxonomy (NCBI): domain Eukaryota; kingdom Viridiplantae; phylum Streptophyta; class Magnoliopsida; order Poales; family Poaceae; genus Avena; species Avena atlantica. Next base: position 487,070,837 of record OU342735.1, on the reverse strand, counting down.
ACTCTATGCACTCAACTGCTTCCCTAATTTTTTTACAGAAAGAAAGAATTCATACTAATAATATTGTTTGCTTGACTTGTTGGGACCTGGAAGAGAAAGAATTCAAGGTAGGTCGAAGGAATTGGATGTAGGAGATTCATAATGATAGTCTTGAGCTAGGACAACAAGAAAGTGGCAAACAAAGTATTTAAGATTATAATGCAGATTCAGGCAACATTATGTTGCTGATTTGTATTTTTTTGTTTTATTTGTGTCTGCTGGAATGATTATGGCTTGCAGCTGAAATTTTAATGTAAAATATATGCATGCATGTGAACTTAAATTTAATGATGATGTCCAACAGTGAATTTTATCTGTATTTTGACAGCATTTAGTCCAGAATATGGACATCATTTTCATCTAATACTTGACGTATTTTATGTTGTGATCATATGCCGCTCTCTGCCTGCAAATTGGTACAAATGTTTGAGCGTATTTTCTCTAAAATTTCACAGCATTTTGCTCCAAGCAATTGACAGCAAACGTTCTGCATTTTGACAGGTAATGTTCACTACACAGATAATATTTTAACAGCAAATCCGCTGCAATTTAGGTAAATATTTTGACAGTAAAAGATGGTACACAACAAATGTTACAATACAAATCAGCATGATTTCGACAGCAAACAAAAATATCTGTACCAAAAGTTGATAACGAAGAGTGCATTTTACATGATCTGCGGTACATTACACCCATAGAGACATAGAACATGATCAGGACCAAGTGTATATTACATAATCATCACTACATTAACAAAAACAAAAAGGAAATTTAGGGCTTATTTCTGCATGATCTACTCCTCTCCACCTTGCCCTGCATCTGCTATTTAATTTTGTCTGCCATAAACCCACCACTTTAGTCTCCATTTCCCCCCTAATTTCTCCGTTGTGATGGACTGAGAACTTGTGACATGATGTAGATGGGACTGAAAACTTAACTCAAGATTAGCATGAACTGGAGCTGGCTGAAAGCTCGATTATGCATGCGCAGTAGTTTTTTCTTGGGCTCTTCTTAGCTGGTACTTGAACATGGACAGTACGTATAGAGCCATGAGCCGTAGGTGCAACCTGATGGACAGAAGAAGTTTTCCTTGTTTGATAGTACAAGTAATTATGGAAAAAACATGTTACTATTCCATGGGAAAAATTATGTTAGTAAAATGGCAGGAAAAATCATATAAGTAAAATACAAGAACAATCATGCAAGCGGAAATGCAGAAAACATTTACCTGTGTTGCTTCTTTCTTCTTTCTTCTTCCTTCTTTCTTCTTCCTTCTTCCTTCTTCTCTTGGATGCTCTAGTTTCTTTTTTGAATTTTTGGCTGCTCTAGTAAAGCAGACCAATTTTTACCCATGTCTGATTTTGTGCTCCATTTAGCATGCACTGACAGATTCCTCGCTGCCTCTCTTGCCCTATAGTTCCCCTACTGATCCTAACTCCAGAATCAAAGTTACTGAATTTCCAGAATTTTCAAAAAACACTCTTTTACAGTACAAGGTACCTAGTCAAATCCACATCAAATCAAGCTAAAGACCACCTAACATGCCAGAATTGCCTCTATAATCTACAATACTACACCCTAAACAGATTAAATCGTCGAATCCCAACACGAATTTACCACCAAAACAACCCTAAAGCCCTAACGAATATATGCATATACTATAATTTGTAAAATATGACCCCAAAGTCTCCATATTCTATAGTTCACCCAAATCCAAGGAGTGAAAAATATAAACCAAAATAAACCCAGATAGTTTCAAAACCAAGAGACACTGAAGTGGCCAACAAACTCCAAAGTGAACATTACAAATTTTGGAGGTAGAAGGAAGCAGACCAGAAGGAATCAAGGAACCGGAAGAGATGGGCAGAGAAATCCCTCTTTCTTCGCTTGCGGCAAGAACAATAGACGACAGATCCGTGAGCACATAATCAAGATGTTCAAACTACAAAATTATCAAGGAAACAACTGCATCAAAGAACAACTTCTTTTTGCATGATGTAGGGATTATTGGTTTGCTGACCATATCCAACACTTATTGTTGAACCATTATTTGTTTTTCTTGTAACAACTCTATTTTAAACGCAAGAAAATTATTGCGTTTCTCTACGAATCCAACACTATTACTGGTCCAAGTACCTTTGGCAGTCTCATAACATTATCCGAGATAGAGCGATGCCGTCTTAGTCAGCACCTTCATTGTCGAATGGTGCTGCCCTAGGCCTTCTGGAGATCAATCGTAGGCTGCATTCTGCCACTTCCGCAGGTGTGGCTGTCGCAACCCTAGGCCTACACTGATCCCTTTTGGTCTATAATTTGACTTACTTTTTTCAAGGAGAGAAAGAAAACCAGGTGACCTACTTTTTTGACCGACTATGAGACGGAGTTCAAAAAAAATATTTCCAACATACAATCCAGGTAATCAACAATTCGTGAGAAAATGTTAAAGCAGACCAGAAGTAATCAAGAAAATATGAAAATCAAATAACAATTTCAAGTGTAGTACCTTGTAGTCCATATATTCATCAAAGATGGTCTGCATTTTGTATGGTGGATCATACATGAGAAAGTTCAGTATTAACCACCAGAAGACCTACAAAAGAGAAGAGAACATTACATTTCTGCAAGTTAATATCTGGAGCGTGCTCAAGTTGATTCTTCTCCCTTTTATACTGAGCTATGAACTGCAGACATCATTAATTCGGAAAAAAGATTTTACTCAAAGCATATAGACCTACAAATCCAATGGATGCAAAGAACCACACGAAGCCCAAACAGTCTCGCTAATCATTCAATCACAAAAGGAGGAAATAACCAAAATGACAAGAAACCCCGGCATGAATTGGAATGCTTATAAAATTTAGTTAGATTTCAAAACCCTTATCTGATCAACCCTGCAATCCATAATTTACATGTATCATATGAATCATAAATTAGAACGCTGCATACACACCTCTCCTCCCGCTCTCTTCTGATCACCACGGGTTCTCTTCCTATCCATAATTAGTGAGACCTATATATCAAAATATAGATCATGTTCATGGATGTAACTGATTTGGAACTATGGAGAAAATTCTTTTACCTCGTGAAGAAACTGCCCTCAGTTTAAAAATGTTTGTTTTAGTCTGTTACATAACATGAAAAATATCAAAGAGGCTAACAATAGTTTAACTAAAAAACTGATAGATTCAAAAACCAATAATCAAGAAGGTACTTACAAGTTCCTTAAGAGCAGCAAGGGAACCTCTTGTTTTCTAAAATTATTCTCCCTCATTTTCATAAATCAGGATTCCTCTGAAGTAATTGCAACTGACAATACATCATTCCTCGTATTTTAACAATATGTGAGTCAAAAACATGTAGTGTGCTCCACCAAGCTGTTCAATACTCTTACTATGTGCTCAAACTGAATTTTTATCAGGAACATAACCCATGAACCTGAGGGGGAGGTTTCTTAAGTTTCTTGGAATTTATTTACCTGTCAACCAATATGTTCCCTTCTGGGTGAATTATAAGATACGATGTTGCGCCATATGAGTTCTCAGAATGGTAGCCATAGAGGTAAACAACCTGAAATATATAGGTGTAGAAAATGATTAACCAACAATCTAAGTAACAAGCACACAACTTTTTGGTGCTGAATTTTTTATTTAGTATAGGAAGTAAAAGAGTGAGCATAGATGAAAATTATTATACAGGGATATGGCGAGGGGGAACATGTTCTGCACTTGGAGAATATCCTTTGCAGGCCTGTCAGTGTGGATCAAGGCCATCGGGCAGGAGAGCAAGGCCTGCAAACGTACATGTAAATGACATGATCAATGATCACTTATTCCTGAAAGAGCAAGAAATTCTATCTAGTAATTTGTTTCTTCGAGTTTAAGCATGACGGAACTGATGAAAATGTATGCAAACACCCGTGCTGCACTGACTGAATAATCACAGCTATATGACTGATTGAATCGATTGATTGGCTGAAGAGGGCATTTTAATTGGAGGCTGGAAGTGGCTAGTGGTTATGATGATTTTTACCTGCAGTGCTTTTGTCCTGGTCTCGTCGGAGCTGGGCTGCGCCGTGACGGCAGACATGCCGTCCACCCGTTTGAACACCTCCGACGCCATCCACCGGCAGGTGGCACAATCGATGCACCGCTCATCTGCATAGTAAATGAATATATGATTTAAGGTCCACCGGTGCATAACTTACAAGAGCAAACACCTCAATCCTTTTTCTGAGCTCTGGTCAGCCCAAAATGAAATGAATTAAAACCAAATATGAGAATGGAGAAGCCATGTTAAATGACATAAGTAATACAGTAGCATATTCATCATATAAACACAAGCCAAGCTTTTTGAACACATGAAAAAACAAAGATGCATAATTGATAAAAAGAACGATAAGTAGGTACTTTTCTAATGCCACAATAACATGGAAAAATAGGAGTTACAATGATGGATGGCATCAACTAAACGGTTGAAAGGGACAACTGCGCTGCAATAGGCAATAGAATGTGTCAGGTGCTAATAGATGTGACATGTGAACGTGAGTCAATTTGTATTAAATCATGCAGTGCTCACCTTTGAGGATTTTTCATCTGTGTGATCTGAAAGTTGAGTACACTCCCTGTTTACTACTTCACTGCCTGAATTCTAAACTGAACAAATGCTTGCCACTAAAGAGGTAGGAAGTGAGAAAGAGAGAGGAGATTGGGGTCGCCCCTGCCATGGCCACAGCTGCACCTCATCCTCCACAACACTTCTATGCTCCCCCAGGAAAGAGAGCGAGCAAAGCAGGGATTGAGGTGAGAGATAGAGACGAGCCTGTCCTGCAGGAGCCGGGGCGCAGTCCAGGACGAAGGTACCATCTCTGCTCCAGAGGGCAGACGAGTGGCGCACCGAGGGAGGAGATGCAGCAGTGGCAAACGAGCTTGGGAGGCTCCCATCGTCGATGCCGCCGCACACACGCCCGGACGCCACGAGGGATAGCTGCATGGCCTCGGCCAGCACGGTCGGGGTCGAGGTAGACGAGGAGGCTGCCGTGGTCGCCGCCCAAAGGTTGGTTGCTCCTCCACCACTGCCCTGCATCTCGGTGTTCCCCTCGTGCGGTCCCCTTCTCGCGCCACTGCCAAAAGAAAGCTAGAAGATAAGATCTGGATGAGACAGGGATGGACGGCGCAGGTCGATATACTCGCGGTGCATGGGCGGCCGCCACCTCGAAACCACCGACGAGCTCCGCCGCCTCCACGAGTCCAGCGAGCTCCGGCGCCACCTTCCTGGCCTCGTGTGCGCTGTGCGGCCCCGTGCCTCCGTCGACGAGCGCGACCTCGCCATGGACGCGCCCTACCTCGAGGAGCTCACCAACCTGCTCCCGCGCGACCGCCGCGTCACCCTGCCCCAGGCCTTTGTGGGAGGCCGCCACCTCGCCACCACCGACGAGCTCCGGCGCGTCTGCCTCCCTGGCCGTGTGCGCGCGGTGCTGCCCTTCCCTTCCCTCCACTGGGCGGGCGGCTGGAGACGACGGGAACGCGTGGGCGCCTGGGCGGGCGGCCCCTGTGCGTGATAGGGTTTGGTTGGGAAGGACGAGTTTGCCCCTGTGCGGTCCGTGAAACCACAATGAAGCCACCGCGCGGCTCTGGCGCTGAAACTCACACCAGTTCGACACGCTCCCACGGTCTCTGACCAGCGGACCTTGCAAAACGCAGGCCCCCAAATCAGTGAGGGTAGCTGGCGTGTATGCCTGTGCGAGTCCAAAGAAGTGGAGGGAGCGGGCGGTCCCGATGCGTTTGTCAGCTTAATCGGACGTTGCGGGATGCCGGTGGCCTCTAAAAGCTCCCTTGGGGGGCTAGAATATTACTTCTTGATGGGAGACAAACATAGGGTCCAAACCGTAACCTAGCCCGTGGGCCAAATTAGCCTACCAATTCAGCCATTCCCCACTTTCTCTAAGAACAAGGCGAAGAAGCAGCGCACCACCAATGGCGACTCCCGGGGACGGAGAGGACGCGCCGCCGCCGCAGACCGCGGAGGCTGGAGGCAGCTTGATCTCGAAGCTGGGGGAGCAGTGGAGGAAGACGAAGGAGCACGCCGAGACCTACCCCTACGTGTGGGGCTCCTACATCCTCGTCTACGGCGGCCTGGGCGCCTACATCAGCTGGCGATGGATCAAGCTCCGCCGCACCGAGGACCGCGTTCGCGCTCTCCAGGCCCGCCTCCGCCAGCTGGCCGCCGCAGAGGAGTCGCAGGCCGCTTCCGCTTCTCCCACCCCACCTCCTCCCCTGCAGCAGCCGCCGCCGCTGACGACGACTGGGACGGGCAAGCCCGTCTCTGCTCCTTGAAGAGTAAGACTCCGTAGACAACTTTTTGACTTGAAATGTTACAATTGACGGAACACAATCCCTGGATCCACCTGCATCGTCCGAGCTAGAGGCAGTCCTTTGGTATCTTGTTTATTATGTGATCCTGGACCGAAAGAAATGGTGAAAGGTAGAATTTTAGAACAACGGTGAAATGTAGAATTCTGTGTTCATATTCGAGATCGTTCTGGAGAAGGTTTAAATTGATGTGCTTCATGTATGTTGATCAATCCTACGAGGGATCTGGTGTTTTGGTTGTATCAGCAATACCCTCTTTTCTTTCACTTGGTATTTGTGCATTTCTCGCTGCTGCCTGCTGGTCGAATATGATACGAGGGTTGCATCTAGCTGCTTGATAATACAACAATTACAACTTCATTGAATCTCGTTGCAGTCGTATATACTGCCGTGGAGAAATTAATAGAGAAATCTGAACGAATATGCTGTAGTTTGCTTACATTGTCCTTACCCCTTTAGCATAGCTGCTGATTGAATTTGGAGGTGAACAATGTATGATCCTCTAAGGAAATGAACTGAAGGCTCAACCAGCATGCTGCCACTGGCCTTAACATTGCTTCTATCTACTGATTTCTGGAGCTTTCACCATGCAATTGTCTATTGTAAGTTATAAATGTTGGTGGTGGGAATTTGCAATGTGCTCATAGAATATTTTGCTCCAGTCTCAGTTATGCGCCTGTAACAATCCAGTATCATACTTCCCTTACCGCAGCATCAACAGTTTAATTCTTCCTGAAATTCCCAATCTAGTTGTAGCAAAGTATTTTGACCTATCTATGGTGTTATCTGGTACTGAAAGGCTAAAACCAATTAGTTTCTAATTGCTCTATACCTGAGCCTGTTTAGTCACAAAAGAGTGGCTTTCTTCTATACGTGCAGTTCTTTCTAAAGTCTAAGATCAGACACTTCAAATGATATGCTTAGATATGTCAAGAAACATGCTTTCATTATATTTAATTCTGTTAGACCTTATATGCATGTATCCAGGTTTCATGTGGAGACCACGTTGATGCAAAAAATGCCACTCTTTTGTGTTCTGGACAGTAGCATTTTAGCTTAAGCGTTTTCTTCTTCTATTATCTAGCTTTGGTATATGCATTGTTGGTTGTTTCTGGTGCCTAGTGATGTTTGAAAGACTTAAATTCGTGTATGTGCAAGGCCATCACTGTACGGTAAGAAAACTTGTAGTAGTCTGTAATTGCCTGCTTCTAAATCGACACTCCCTGGGTACAGATATTATATAGGTGCATTTTAATTGGTTGAGACAAAGCTTTGACCAACATTGCTCCATTATTGTTTGATTTATGTAATGCAAAATTAGAATCATAAGTAGTTTTGAACACGAATCCATCCCATCAGTTTTGTGTTACACAACTAGTAAATTACATACTAATGAAGTAACCATAGTACAAGCTGTGAAGCTGTAGCTTGATGTTCCATCTCACAAATGTTTGATTGGGTACCTAGTTTTGCACATATTAATAATCTGCAAACATCCAGAAAGCTTTGTAGGCTCAACAAACTGATTGCATTGCAGGCCCATTCAGCTAGGATTATTTTCTTGAATAACCAACCTCTAAAATCTGGCACTTGATCTTAATTTTGTTCTTTGTCCCGTTCGTCGCTGTTTGCTAATATGAATCAGTGATGGTAGTACAGTTATTCAGTGATGGTAGTACAGTAAGAAAACTTGTAGTCTGTAATTGCCTGCTTCTAAATCGATACTCTTACGGATATTATATAGGTGCATTTTAATTGGTCAAGACAAAGCTTTGACCAACATTGCTCCATTAATGTTTGATTTCTGTAATGCAAAATTAGAATCATAAGTAGTTTTGAACACAAATCCATCCCATCAGTTTTGTGTTACATAACTAGTAAATTACATACTCCCTGAGTACTAATGAAGTAAGCATTTATCATAGTCTTGTCTTGACCAATAAAACTATGGCGTATGTATGTACCCGGACGGAGAGAGCACTATAGTACAAGCTGTGAAGCTGTAGCTTGATGTTACATCTCACAAATATTTGATTGGGTACCTAGTTTTTGCACATACTAATAATCTGCAAACATCCAGAAAGCATTGTAGGCTCAACAAACTGATTGCATTGCAGACCCACTCAGCTAGGATTATTTTTCTTGAACAACCAACCTCTAAAATCTGGCACTTGATCTTAATTTTGTTCTTTGTCCCGTTCGTCACTGTTTGCTAATATGAATCAGTGATGGTAGTACAGTTATTCAGACCCCACCAGAGATGCACTTGGAATGAAGACACAATTCGTTTGCTTTTCAAGATTTTTTCCCCATTCATTCAATTCATCATATCTGGTACTTGATCTTTATTTTGTTCCTAGTCCCATTCGCCACTGTTTGTTGACGTGTCCCTGTGATGGGAGTACAATAATTTGGACCCCATGGGATCGTGTGAGCTTGTGGGGTTGTTGACCAAGGTTTCACTAGCTTGGATCGAGGATGCAAAAAAGAATATGTAATAAATATTTTCTCATGCTTGCACCTCTCTAGTTTGGATTTTTTTTTTTTTTGCGGTTTCACAAACAAAGGGCTACTCGGCTCTGTCTGACTTCTGTGCTCAATACTAATTCAGTTTCTGTGATACTACTACATAGCATTGATGTTCATGCGTCATGACCCTATACTTAGCAATCAGCAGCTGATAATGATAGGTGCCTAGGGTCATTCAGATATCTCTTTCCTATCATTGTTTCGGTAGGATTCACTAGGTCACGTCCCTCCCAAGGTAATCTATCTACTAGGGTAAGCTAGAAAGGAAAATCAGCATTGTTTAGGCGCTAACTAAGCCATGGCCCTTGCATTCCGCGGCTCAATCTGGAGCTAAATCTGCGACCAAGGCAACAGAATAGTACAGATTGGGTAGGTGCCCCGCCTGATGCCTTGTGCTACTCTCGCCGACACGACCATGTGATCGCCGATCAGAGGCACCTTGTGCCACAGAACTGCCCTTGATTCCTTTAACCGAGCCCCCCATCTCATTTCTGCTCATGACCTCATCCGCTGTAAAACTCACCCCTCAAGTCGTACTTTTCATCCCAGTAAAAATAAAAAATAATAAGATTGTTGCCTAGAATAACTTCAACCTGTCTAGCGCAGTATATTTCTGAGCTTGCATTGGTAGAGGTGGAGAGGATTGCTTTTTAACTGAAAACAGTTGCCAGGCCGATCGTGCAGGCTCAACTGTTGTTTATTTTCGAATTTCTGAATCGCAGGGAATCATCACTTTTTTTTTTGTGGTCACTGCTCCAGCGCTGCTTAACTAGAGGACAGATCGGCCTGAGGCGGATCAGTGGCCTTTTCAGTCTGAAATGAAGCTTATTATTAATTCCGAGGGCCACGGGAGAAAATGGGGCTTGTCGGAGGCCTACCCCTCCCAGATCGGCACAAAATCGCTATGCTCACACTCTCGCCTGTCTCGCCGTTTTTCTCTCATATAAACTATTCTTGCGGAATCAGAACCCAGTGATTTTACTTTACTAGCTCGCCATGGTTTAGGGTATTTTTAAATCTCGGTGGTCAGTAGTTAGTTAGTTACTCGGTCCAAGTGGGTAAATAGTGGTGTTTTGGGGAGAGACAGATGGTCGAGATCTGTTTTGGGAGTTCGTTTCGTTTCGTTTCGTTTCGTTTCAGAGGTGGCATTTTTCCCGCAACATTATTTGAGACTTCCCCATCCACCTCCGAATTTTTAAGGGAGGCAGCGTGTGGTGGTATCCACTTATCACTCTCCCTGTTCCGGGATACCAACCCCTTGGTCTTCTCCGCTCGCTGCTCGCTGCTCGCTGCTGCCACACCCGTGTATCACGGGCACCCGGAGCTACGCTACGTAGCTAGTGGCAGTGCGGGATGCCTCAGGTGGACCTGGAGAGCCTGGTGTGCGGCGCGGCGGGCGCAGGCGCCGGGGACAGGAAGGTGTCGTGCGAGACGGTCATCGCGGGCGGCAGCGGGGACGCCTCGCCGCCGCCTCCGCCCGACCACGACTTCCCGCCGGAGTCCATAACCATCCGCATCGGCGACGACGGCGGCGGCGCGGCCTTCTCGGAGCTGAACCCGATATACGAGCGGGACGACTCCACCAAGGGGAGCACCAACCCCAAGTTCGCCGCCGCCGCCGCCGCCTCCTCCTCTAACCCCGTCCCGCTCAAGGCGCGCTCCAACTCCGCGCGCATCGCTGCCGGCCCGCCCGCGGCTACGACAACCTTCTTCGGCCTCCCCGTCAAGATCCGCCCGGCGTTCACCCGGCGCCAGCCGTCGCAGGGCCGGATCTTGCCCGACAGCAAGCAGCGCTCGGGCGGGACAGGCGAGGAGCCGCGGTCGCCCAAGGTGTCCTGCATTGGGAAGGTGCTGTCCGACCGAGAGAGGTACGGGCGGCGCCGTCGGCGGAGGTGGTGGCGCGACGTGGCGGCCGTGTTCCGGTGCGGCGGCGGCGGCTGCGCGTGCCGAGGAGTCGGTGGCGCGGGCAAGAAAATGGCGCTAGAGGACGACGAGTACGACGGCGAGCCGAGCGTCGCGGCAATGCGGAGGTTCAAGTCCGGGAGACGGGCCGACACATGGGCAGAGGAGGCGCTGGCAGCGGTGGCGGCTTCCGGCGAGACGACGACGACGACGACGACGGAGGAAGAGAAGAAGCGTGGGACTGAGCACTGGGTCCGACTACCGGTAAGCTAGGATGCGGCGAGGGCGGGAAGTGAATCAGCGATACAAGCAGGGGGGACACGTGCATGGTGGTGCCCGCTGTCAGGGACGGCGCCCGGTCTGGGTTGTCGTCGCCGATGGGTGAGATCGAGCTGTCGCATCAGTGAAGGATGGGCACGGGCTTGTTGATGTTGTAGGGGTGGTGACCGGTGACTGGCCTAGAAATGCGAGTTTTGGAATGAATTTCGGTACGTAGTCTTTTGCTGGTTGGAGCTTTGCGCTTGGGATCGTTCAGCGAACCCTTTCTGTTGTTGCGTGTCGCAGCAGTGCGGCCAATGATCGATGCATGTATGTACATACACCACGATAATAACAAGAACGCTCGCTCAAGTTGTTCTCTTCATTTTTTTTTCTTTTCTCCCCTTACTATTTTCATATATAAGGTCCATGTGACACGTTGGGGGGAGTCAAATATTTACAGACCGGGCCACCATCCAGGTGCCGCGTAATAGAGGATGACGAGGATCTAGTTTTCATATTAATTTAATCCAAATATAAAACATAACAGAAATCTAACATTTCAATTTCAGTAATCCTGATATTTTGTCAAAAAGGCAAAAATTAAGGAAACAAAAACTTTTTCTTATCAAGTGTTGCAATGTTTGTGCTTGCTTGTGTTTATGCAACTGATTGTGTATTAGGTGATATACTTCATATCTTAACAGTAGTTGACAAAAGCTATTTTACAAAAGAGATGTCTTGACTCAACTTTCATATTCTCAAATGTTCTGACAATTCAAAACCTGAGCCAAAATGACTTTGATAAACAAAATATATATTTTTGGAGCAACCAGCAGGAGCACTGCCTTTACTATTAGAAGAAGAGAATTGGCCAGTTTGGAAGGGAAACTGGCCAAAATCCAAAAACAAACGTATATACACAGGGGTCCGGTTAAAAGGGGAACCGGACAAAAAAAGACCCCAAGCGGCACAAATTTCAGGAAAACCGGCAAAACCACATCAGGCCACACAACCTAGACCGACTAGGTCTTGAGCACCGCCAAACAGCACCAGCACAACGGCAACAACGGGCTCTACGAAAAGCCTGGTCCACGTCCCCGAAGAGGAAGGCAGAGCCGAAGGAAACGGCTAGGCCTCTTAGGCTTCATGGCGAGAGGAAGGCCGCAGGGAACTCGCCAGCGGTACTCGCACGTCAACGGGGCACGAAGACGTTGACTCAACCGACATCACTAACATCCCAGGAATGGCTCCGCACACTCCGAAAAATGACGCCTCCAAGAAGGTAACGACATTCAGAAATGTCGTCGTCATCCAATCCGACAAGCCAGATTTGGGTTTTCACCCCGGAGTGATGGACGGGGGGTGTTGGGGCTCCATGACAATGCCCCCAAGCGGGAGAACGATGCCCTCAAGCGCCGCCGCTATCGGCACCGACCAAGTCGGGATAGACTTTCGTCCGGAGATACCAACAACCACCACCAATGGACTATCACGCAGATGGTCCATGCCACCTGACAAGCAAGATCCACCGGCGAGAGAGACGACGCCCCCGCCCACGGAGCCATGCCCCGCTGCCCGCGCGGCCAAAGGCAGGGCATCACCACCAACTCGATCCGGAGCCGCCGCTCTGGCCTCCACGCGCAGCAGTGCAGCACCCCAAGCCGATCTGCCGCCGTCCACGAGACGCCGGATCCGGTGCCTCGCCCACCCGAAGCGACGCCACTGCGCCGCCATACGAACTCCATGGCACACCTCTACCATGGACCTGCAGAAGCTGGACATGACCATTGCGCCTCTGCCAGACTGCCACACGCGCAAGCCCGCCACAACCACCAGGACTCCGACGGGACTGAGCGCGGGCCCACGACCCCGGCCTCCACGCGATCACCACGCCGAGGCACGCTCTGGCCGTCCTTCTCCCAATGCCTACGCGTCCTCGGGGTCGCCGCCCCGGCCTCCCAGCGCCGGCGAGCTGCCGGACAGAACGGATCCAGATCGGATCACGTCCAGCCGACAGAGGCCCGCTAGAGCGCCCGATGAAGCTTCCATCCCCGCCGCCACCTCCGCCCGTCGGAGACCGCATCGCCGAGGCCCCCCGCCGTCGCAGCCAAAGACCCTCGGCGCCGCCGCCCCGGCATCCGCGCGCCCTCCGCTCGGGAGCGCCACCAGACAGAGGAACCCCCTCCCGCTGCCCTTTGGGAGTGGAGCCCACCACCACCCCGACGGAGGCCAGCGGCGGTGTGGAGGAAGGGGAGGAGGGGGTCGGGTGGTGGAGACTAGGGTTCGCCCCGCTGCCTGATGACCCACAAGTGTAGGGGATCGCAACAGTCTTCGCGGGTAGTATTACCCAATTTATTGATTCGACACAAGGGGAGCCAAAGAATACTTGCAAGCCTTAACAACTGAGTTGTCAGTTCAACTGCACGTGGAAATAGTTCTTGCTCACAGAAGTTTATCAGTAGAAACGGTTTGGTAGTAGCAACAGCAAAGCAACATCAATAGTAGAACAAGAGCAATAGTAACAGTAATGGTAACAGTAGGATTCGAGTGCGGTAGGCATAGGGATGGATGGACGGGCGTTGCATGGAAAAGTCTAAACATGTAACTTCAAGATCTAGGGCATTGCAGATAAATAATAACAAGCATCCAAGTACTAAACCATCCTAGGCATGTGCTCCAAATATAGTCATACGTACTCGCAATGAGAACTTACACAACATCTTTTGTCCAGCCAGCCCGTGGCAGCGGGGCCTCTAGGGAACTACTGGCAATTAAGGTGCTCCTTTTAATAGAGCACCGGAGCAAAGCATTAACACTCCGTGAACACATGTGATCCTCACACCACGGTCATTCCCTCCGGTTGTCCCAATTATTATCACTTTGGGGCCTTTGGATCCGGACAATGATATGTGTACACAACTTGCAGAAAAGATCACCAACAATATTATCATAATGATTCAATAATAAGTCAGATCTGAGATCATGGCACTCGGGCCCTAGTGACAAGCATTAAGCACAACAAGTTGCAACAAAGTCAAATAGCACAAGAGAAACTAGGCACTATGCCCTAACAATCATATTCGATTACATGATAGAACTCATCCAATCCCTACCATCCCGAAGGCTACAGCGGGGGATTACTCACTCATGGATGAGGGAAACATCGGTGGTTGACGGAGATACATTGGTGATGACGATGGCGATGATCCTCTCCAAATTCCCCGTCCTGGCAGGGTGCCAGAACGGAGTTTTTGGATCCGAATCTTGGTTTCTCGTGGCGACGGCGGAGCGGAACTCTTTCTAGAAAAATATCGAACACTCCTCGGTTTTTAGGTCGAAAGGCAACTTATAGGCGCAGAAGGAGGCCGAGGAGCTGCCTGGGGAGGCTGCACCCCCACCAGGCGCGACCAGTGGTGGGCCCGCGCCTAGGGTGGGTCTGGCCCCCCAGGCCTCCCCTCCGTCTCTTCTTCTGGCTTCGTGGATCTTCTGGTGAAATATAATTTTTGGCATATTTTCCGGGATTTTTCCTGATAGTTCATTTTCTGCACAAAAACAAGACACCAAGGTAATTCTGCTGAAAACAGCGTCAGTCCGTGTTAGTTGTATCCAAATCACACAAGTTTAGAGAATAAACAATAGCAAAGTGTTTGAGAAAGTATATACGTTTTGGACGTATTAACTCCCCCAAGCTTAGCTTATTGCTTGTCCTCAAAGCAATTCAGTTGAAAACTAAGTGCGATAAAAGAACTTTCATGAACACATTTCTTCATATGATGTAAATATTCTTAGCACTGGAGTAGATGCTTAGACAATTCATAATAAAGAGTATGCAACTAAGTCTACTCAATAGTCAATGCAAGCTATGGAGAGAAACCAACTCAATAATAATAAATAGCATGAAACATAAACATAAGCAATATTGCAATGCTCATAATAAGGTATTATAGAGTGGTATCTCTCTTGCCTTTGTTTGAAGAGCACAATTTAAATGCCAAGGCACCTCTGAAGTTCAAGTGAAGACTAGAGATAAGGATATCAGAGATATAAGCATCAAAGTCATGACATAATTAACCAAGTTTTGGAACAAACACAAGAATGACAACTATGCTCTCAAGAAGGTGCTCATAGAATAAATGGTGACTCAACAAGGTGGTGAAAACGGTTTTGGAAAGTTTGAAAGGCTTCCAAATGCTGAAAGGAAGGTACTCATTAGCTTTGAGCTCTCATTGCCCCTATGATAAGCATATTTATGTGGTTAAAGTGAAAGTGAGGTCCACTCTGAATTATATGCTTGACAGACCATAGACTGGAAATCCCAAGTCCCTTGAGTGCGAGGGCCACTCCGCATACTACTCAACTTTGGATCCAGGCAAGTTCTTGTCATTGTAAGTATTTGCATATCATCGAGAACCGCCAATGGGGTAGCCCTTGCATATGGTACAGGTGCTTTCCCATAACCAAAATGACAAGGCGAGCAGACAATGAGCATCTCAACAATCTTTTTATTTACTATATGCATAGTTTTTTATCGAGGATGCTTCATAGATGACCCACTATGGTGTTGCTGCAAGTTTCCACCATGATTAGGTATGGCTTAGGCTAGCGGCCCAGGCGTTTCTCTAACACAGAATACAAACTCCATGGACTCACAAGTCCCCCTTTCATTTCGCATCATTGACATCCGCAAACAAAAGAGCAAGGTATCAACTAGATATATATATCTAAAAGGTGTTGAAAGCGTTCCCCGTGACAGCACAGTTCTGCTGACTCCCGGCATATAATTTGCAAGCATATAACTTTCATGTACTAGTCACAATGGTTCAGGATTATTAAGTGCACATAATAAAGTGTGCCATCAAGTTCGTGAGAGCTTTACTAACTAACTTTCTCAAAACAGACAAACATTTTATTTGGAAGAAAATATGGTATATAGAATATGCACTGAAATAGCAAATGATGCTAATAGGTAGGTATGGTGGACACAGATGGCAATATTGGTTTTGGGGAGTTGGAAACACAGGTAGAGCACATACTCAGTGCAAGTGAAGGCTAGCAATAGAGAGGGAGCGACAAACGAGAGAGCAATAGCTATCATAATCACGCTTGCAACAAAACAAGACTAATTATGGCATGAAAGTGATACAAGAACTCTGAGGCAAAATAAATCATCAAGGCTTACTGACTATTGTTTAGTCATATGCATGCGTGAGCATGTGCCAAGTCGATTCACATGAAACATTCAGAGGAGGATACCACAATAACATACCAAGTTATGAATAAAACAACGCAAGGAAACATTCATATGACAGGCTACAAACTATTATCAAGATGGAGCTATTCACAAGAAAGCAAGAACTACTAAGCATCCATAAATAACATACACCTTACACAAACAGGCTAAGCATGCTCACAATGATGAGTATATGTACAAAAATGAAACAAATAGAGTTTGTTACCAACCTCTTACCACTCCTCGAGTTGTCTTAATCTTCATTAATGCCCTTCACTTGTGTGACTTGATTGATAACATGAAACCAAAATCCACTGAGAACGGCTGAACCCTGCAAAGAACTCACAAGACCAAAGAAGAACAACAAATATTTTTGGTGTTTTCGATTTTTGAGAAACAAGCAAACAAAGAAAAACAAACCAAACAAGAAGCAAAGCAAAATATTTTTGTATTTTTATTTTAAGGAAAACCAAAGCAAAGAAACAAAGAAACAAACCAGGAGAAACAACGAAAATATTTTTGCTATTTTTGTTTTTTTTAGAAAGAAGCAACAAGAACCAAAAAGAAAGCGAAAACAATGGATATACAAATAACCGACCGAACATGATATATATATGAGTGTGATGTCGGTATACCTCCCCCCAAGCTTAGGATTTTGGCCTAAGTGGGGATCAATCCCATGGTGTCCAAGAGGATGAACCTCCGTAGTATGTCGAGGAAGCTCCCTCGTCCTGGTATGATCTCGAGGCCTCCTCCGTGTAATACACATAGGGGTCGTACGATGGTGCTTCCTCCTGATAGTGTCTGTGGAAGTTAAGAGAGCGCAGCGTGTCATCCATCTCTACCTTCGAGCGTGACAAAGGTCCCTGAGAAATACTGAGCAAAGTAGTTTGGGGTAGAAGGATCTCTCTCTCTTCCCCGTCAGTAAACATCATTCTATAAACCAAGTTATGAAGGGTAGAGCTAGTGGTGACAAAGTGGTGTGACTTCTTGGTAGCAAGGTCAAGCCCGTGAGGAGTTAAAACTATATCATGTGGATCAACAACAATATTCAAGGCGGCAGCAACACGAGTAGCAATAATTCCCCCATAAATGGGTCCCTTAACAGCTAAACGACGAGCAATGAGAGAACCAAGATTATACTTATCCTCATTGTTAAGCGCAGCAGCTAAGAAGGCCAAATGATAGTTGGAGATATTACTAGTGTTCTCCCTACTAAGAACACTGGTGGTAAGATAGTAGGCAAAATACCTGATGGCTGGAAGTTGAATGTTCTTTATCTTCCATCGCTGAGCTCTACGGTCATCATCATTGGTTATTCCTCGGTAAAGCTCTAACAAATCAGCAGGTAGAGCTGTAATCTTCTTTGATGATCCGGTTGTACCAAGTCCCAGGGCCTTGCAAAATTGCTTCAAAGTCATAGAATGAGCCCTGCCATAAATTTTGAAAGACACACTAGGCTTGAACAAACTATTAGTAAAGGAGAAACTCTCCACAAATATTTTAGTAAGCAAAGCATATTGTGCGCTCTCATCCTGCATGTAACTTGTTAGTCCAGCCCTCTGTACCAAGGTCATGAAATCATTAATAATCCCAGCAGCTCGCAAGAAAGTTTGGCAAGGAAAGGCAGAGGGGTGCGCATCCCCTTCATCTCCCTCATCACCAAATCGCGGAGTGATGAGATCCTCATTGTATGAGGGTCTAGAGCTAGTAGATGATCTTGGAAGTCTTTCCCTTCTAGGTGCATCACTCTCAAATATATCACCAAATGTGTGATGGTCCATGACTTTCCTTTTCTGAAATTTTAAACAACCATCAAACCAAGTGATTTCTAAGTTGATAAATGATGAGAAACCACTATAGGAACTTACTAGAGGACTACACATGCATCAAAATAAAGATTCTAAGCATAGAACAAGCATGCAAGCTCAAACAACCTGACACCTATAGCAGCAAAATACTAAAGATACAATCTACCAATCACAAAACTAATTGGACAAGTGGAGGAGGCATATACCAAGGAGCAATCCCTCCAAAAATCCGCACCTAAGATGGGCTGAACAAGGAGATCGAAAATCGCGAGCAAGAACATCAAGAACTCGAGCTTGAGCAAGTTTTTCGGTGTTTTTCAGGAGAGATAAAGAAGGTGGCTTTGAGGAGGCAGCTTGGAGGGGCCTAGGTGGGCCACACACCCCCAGGCGCCACCTCCTGGTAGGCCACGCATACCATGGGTGTGGGGCCCTGGGGTGGCCCCCTGGGTCACTTCAGGTGCCTCTCTGCCACTTTTTCCGAGGAAAAAAATATTTTGAATTTTCCGGGATTTTTCGGGAAACTTTATTTTTGGCCAATTTTCAGGGTATGAACTAATTTTCTCGCAGAAACAGTTTTTTCAGAAGAAGCAAAAGCAAACCAAAAGCCAAACTACATCAGCTCTAAGAAACTCAAACAAACAAAAACTGGCAAAACTAAAGCTAAAGCAAAAACTTGGAAGGATAAAAGTAAAAGAAAGAAAGAATAAACACAATGAAAACATTATTTTGTTCATTAAAATCCTTTTGTTTACAAGGTTGATCAAGTCTTATTACCAAAACAATCTTAGATGAAGCAAAAATTTGTATTCCACCAAGTGTGATGTTACCTCAAGCTTGATAGCAATGGTCCCAATCATAATAGTTTCAAAATTTTCTTGTGGAATGGGACAATATATTTCTCCAACATTGATGCTCTCAATATTTTCAATGGAATTCAGACAATAGCTTTTGGAAACCTTCTTGGGGAAATAGACAGTGTTCTCTTTTTCATTAATTTTGAATGTTACTTTTCCTTGATTACAATTAATGACAGCACCTGCGGTATTAAGAAAAGGTCTCCCAAGAATAATAGACATATTATCATCTTCAGGCATTTCAAGCACAACAAATCAGTTAAAACCATGAAATTATGAGCTACTTGAATAGGAACATCCTCACATATACCAACATGAATAGTAGTTGACTTATCAGCCATTTGCAAAGATATATCAGTTGTTATCAACTTTTCTAGCCGGGGTCTCTTGTAGAGACAAAAAAGGCAACACTAACTCCAGCTCCCAAATCACATAAAGTAGTTCTAACATAATTGTTCTTAATAGAGCAAGGAATAGTTGGTATACCTGGATCAACAAGTTTCTTTGGAACCTTACCATTGAAGGAGTAATTAGCAAGCAAGGTAGAAATCTCCTCATTAGGAATCTTCCTTTTATTAGAGACAATATACTTCATATACTTTGAATAAGGAGGCAACTTAATAACATCAGTCAAAGGAATTTGCAAAAATAAAGGCTTCATCCTTTGACTTGTGTTTCTTACCTGGAAAAGGCATAGGTTTCTACACCCAAGGTTCTCTCTCTTTACCATATTTATTAGCAATAAAATCTTCCTTTGTGTACCTAGTGTTATTAGTGTGTTTCTCAGGTTCTTCCTCAACTTCCTTCTTATCAGAAGACTCATCAATATTACCACTCTCAGTTTCAGCATCAGAGTCAGATATACTATTAGGATCTACAGCAGGTTCAAGTGGTTCCTCAACTATCTTATGTTTCTTTTTCTTTCTCTTACGAGGACTACCACTATCTACTTGTTGGGAATCCTTCTCAATTTTTTTAGGGTGTCCTTCAGGATATAAAGGATCTTGAGTAGCCATACCACTCCTAGTTTTAATTCCATAAGCATGTTTATCTCCTGAAGCATTAACTAGCATATCCTTTTGTACCTTAGCAAGTTGATCAAGTTGGGTTTGAACCATTTGAAAGTGTTTACAAAGCATTTTAATATCATTAGAATTTCTTTCCACAATATCTTTCAACTCATTGATAGCTCTAGAGTTTTCCAATAAATGATTCTGAACTTGTTTATTAAAATTACCTTGTTTAACAATAAAAATGTCAAGTTCCTCTAAGCATTGATGAGGAGGCTTACCATAGGGAATATCACCTTCATCATAGTGTTGGAGAGAGTGTACATCAATAGTAGATGAGTGGGGAATTGGCTTACATAATTCTTCTATAGGAGGTAGATTCTTCACATCTTCAGCTCTAATACCTTTCTCCTTTAGACACTTTTTAGCTTCCTTCATCACTTCATCATTTAATGCAATAATTCCTCTCTTCTTTGGTGTTGGTGTTGGAATTGGTTCAGGAATAATAGGCTCAGATGTATTTAGCTCAGTTGAAGTCCAATCATCATAATTCTTGCTTATCTTAGCCATTAATTCTTCAGTATCTATATGAGTTCTTTTCCTGAAAACACAATCAGCAAAGCTATCTAGGTATGTCCTAGAATCATCAGTTAGTCCATTATAATAAATATCAAGCAACTCATTCTTAGGTAATGGACATCCAGGATATGCATGAATCAGGGCACAAAACCTTGTCCATGACTCATGCAATTTCTCTTCTTCTCCCTGTTTAAAATCAAAAAGTCTCTGCAAAGCAACATGTCTAGCACTGGGAGGCAAATATTTTTGGAAGAAAGAAGCAATCAAACAATCAGGGCTATCAATGGAACCAGGAGGTAATCTATTAAACCAAGCCCTAGCTTCTCCTTTTAGTGAAAAAGGGAAGATCTTAGCAACAAAGTACTTGCGCATCTTAAAATCATCAGAGAATAAAGAACCCATAGTAGAAAGCTCATTCATATGAGCCACAACACTCTCATTTTCAGTCCCACAGAAAGGTTCTTTCTCAACAATATCTAAATAAGATAAATCAAGAGATAAATCATAATCTTTATCTTTAATATCTATGGGAGAAGTAGAAAACTTAGGATCAGAGGACAACTTAGGCATAATAGTACGTCTAGCAAGGAGAATCTTAATAGCACTAGTACCATGTGTGTTTTGGCACTCCTCAGCAAAATCATCAGTGAGCTCAATGTAACCATCATTAATATCATAACTTTCACTAGCCTCAGGTGAGCTAACAGGTGTAACAGTGTCTTCACTAGGAGTTTCGGTATTTTCTAGACTAGCCATAGTAGCGTCTAGAAAAGGACCTAATGAACCAGTCGCATCAAGCACAGTAGAAGTAACATCATGAGTATCAAAAGCAGTTTCAGATTCAGCAGTAGTAGCAGTGTGTGTAGCATGAGCATGTGGTGGTGGTGTGACAAGCTTACTTATAACAGACGGTGAATCAAGAGCAGCAGAGGTGTTTAGGACAATACCTCTTCTTGTAGTGGATGGTAAAATAGGGAACTTTCCATCACGAGTCTTCCCCATGATGAAAGGAGTAGCAGTGAACAATAATCTATCCAAGTGAACTTACAAATAAAGTTATGCTCCCCGGCAACGGCGCTAGAAAATAGTCTTGATGACCCACAAGTGTAGGGGATCGCAACAGTATTCGTGGGTAGTATTACCCAATTTATTGATTCGACACAAGGGGAGCCAAAGAATACTTGCAAGCCTTAACAACTGAGTTATCAGTTCAGCTGCACCTAGAAATAGTTCTTGCTCACAGAAGTTTATCAGCAGCAACAGTTTGGTAGTAGCAACAGCAAAGCAACAATAATAGTAGAACAAGAGCAATAGTAACAGTAACAGTAGGATTCGAGTGCGGTAGGCATAGGGATGGATGGACGGGCATTGCATGGACGAGTCTAAACATGTAACTTCAAGATCTAGGGCATTGCAGATAAATAATAACAAGCATCCAAGTACTAAACAATCCTAGGCATGTGCTCCAAATATAGTCATGCGTGCTCGCAATGAGAACTTGCACAACATCTTCTGTCCAGCCAACCCGTGGCAGCGGGGCCTCTAGGGAACTACTGGCAATTAAGGTGATCCTTTTAATAGAGCACTAGAGCAAAGCATTAACACTCCATGAACACGTGTGATCCTCACACCACAGCCATCCCCTCCGGTTGTCCCAATTATTGTCACTTTGGGGCCTTTGGATCCAGACAATGATATGCGTACAAAACTTATAGATAATATCACAAACAATACTATCATAATGATTCAATAATAAGTTCAGATCTGAGATCATGGCACTCGGTCCCTAGTGACAAGTATTAAGCACAACAAGTTGCAACAAAGTCAAATAGCACAAGAGATACTAGGCACTATGCCCTAACAATCATATTCGATTACATGATAGAACTCATCCAATCCCTACCATCCCAAAGCCTACAGCGGGGGATTACTCACTCATGGATGAGGGAAACATCGGTGGTTGATGGAGATGCGTTGGTGATGACGATGGCGATGATCCTCTCCAAATTCCCCGTCCCGGCAGGGTTCCAGAACGAAGTTTCTGGATCCGAATCTTGGTTTCTGGTGGCGGCGATAGAGCGGAACTCTTTCTAGAAAACTATCGAACCCCCTCGGTTTTTAGGTCGAAAGGCAACTTAGAGGCACAGAGGGAGGTCGAGGAGCTGCCTGGGGAGGCTGCACCCCCACCAGGCGCGACCAGTGGTGGGCCCGCGCCTGGGGTGGGTCTAGGCCCCCCTAGGCCTCCCCTCCGTCTCTTCTTCTGGATCTGTGCATCTTCTGGTGAAATATAATTTTTGGCATATTTTCCTGGATTTTTCCTGATAGTTCATTTTCTTCACAAAAATAAGACACCAAGGTAATTCTGCTGAAAACAGCGTGAGTCCGTGTTAGTTGTATCCAAATCACACAAGTTTAGAGAAGAAACAATAGGAAAGTGTTCAAGAAAGTAGATACGTTTTGGACGTATCACTGCCTCCCGCGGGGACGACACGGGACGCGTTGCTTGTCATAAAACAAAATATTTTACTAGCTTCTTTTTAACAAAACTATGGAGAACTATATATTATCTCCTTATGTTTAGAAGACAGAATTTCAACCACTCTTATTCCTAGGTTTTCCAAAACCTTTCATAAAACCTTTTCTTTCCAATCTTGGTAGAACTACCAAGAGATCCTTACCTTACTTCAAAACATAACTCTCTTCAAAATACCCATGCTTACCTCAAGTTAGACTTAAGGGTGACTTCAGTAGTATCTGATTGTCTAGTTAAATGAATTGCCTTGATCTACCGATTGCCTGGTGTGCTTAGGATATAGAGTGAGATAATATAGTAGCTCATACTTTAGAATCAGATCAATGCTTGAGATCTCCAAATCTTAGACCAATCCATCTAAGCTAGATCTATCCTAAGTAACCCTCCCCTCTCTTACTCAGATCAATCAAAGGATAACCCCTTTGGATAATTTCCAAACTCCATGAAGACCAAGCCTAAGCATGTATCCTTTCTAACTCAATCAACAAACCTACACCATCCACTTGATCATTAGTTTGAAGCCTAGCATCACCCCAAATTCATCTGCCCTTGCAATCTAGTCTAAAACCCTAAATCTGCCAAAACGGCTAAGTCTGGAATTCTTATCTAGATTCAATCTTTGGAGATCTACCTATTCCAACCTATGTGCATTATTGAGAATGTACTTGAACCATCTTGTAGTACCTCAGTAGTATTACCAAAGCACACTTTGTCTCTTGGCTAAACCCTTCTTAAACCTACTCATCCATGATTGTTTTGCAGGCATCATGATAATCTTTTTCTGCAAATCTAGTCAACATGCCTATATTGGCAGAAGCTCACATCCATATGCTATCACCCCTTGACCAACTCTTTACATGGTTATGATATACTAACCATAGTCTTTCAATACATCCTTCACTTGTTTCCATTGGAGCCATGTGCTTCTTAAACCCTCATGGTTTATGAGGCATCATGTTAACCCTGCTATGGCAACCTTGTTTTCAACGAAGTTTGCCGTCTCTTCTATACCACCTCAAATACATCTAAGCCCAAATATTGATCCCATGGTCATATATATGACCTGGTATATCCATCCATATATCCCATGTACCAAGGTGAGCCTTGAGCTCACCAATCCAACCTTGTTTATGTGGTATAAAAATATAAATGCCCTAGATCCTCAAATCCATCTCTTCTTCCAAAAATCCCTCTTGTGTGTCAATACCCAAGGCGGTATTGTCTTATACTCTAAGTATACATCATATACCTTGGATATAAGCATCACCAAATAATTTCCCATAATCATGTGGATTAAGAAACTATTTAAATCCCTTTATTTACAAAATCCTCAAACCCTTCTCTATAAAGACAACTTTGATTTTCTCCAAACCACCTTTCCAACTCAAGGCACATTGATGCCTACATTTCATACCCTATCTTCCCATCTAAAAAATAAATATTTTTGAGAATCTTTATTATTCCTTTTTTCCATTTTTCTTAAATGGCAGAAACAAGAAATAATTCATTAAAAATACTTTTGCATCTCAATAAATCCCAATAAAATTCCCCAACATGTGATAGGGTATTTAGTACCCTCTCACATCAAAAACTCCCCTTGTCCCTTGTAAAAATATCACTCTAGCTTCTATAAATAATTTCTGCACTTTTGAATAAATGAGATATATTAGAATTTTAATATTTATAAAAATCCCAAATAATTCCTGGTGGTACACAATGACCATATCTAACTTCCAGTACCCTTTCCCCATCTTGGAAAATGTAAATATTTGTACTTCCTTCATAACCCAAGTTTTGATCAAATATGGCAAACTAATCAAAACCAGTAGCCAAACCAATAAAAGCTTGTCTAATACTCCACCCCAGCACACCACCTCCCTCTTGGTCGTGCTCCACTGTAGCATGGCCACTGTAGCACCCCTCCCCTCTTTGCCACATGTGCTTAATAAAAGAGAAGGGACACTTGTTAAGCAAACTTGACCAAGACCCCACCCGGCAGCATCCCTCTCTCTCCCTTCCATACCACTCCACCAGAACCCCCACACACTCACAGGAACCATCCCTACCCTGGTTTCACCCTCCCCTTATCCATCATGGACTTGTTCCACCATAAGCCCTCTCTCTATGGTTTATAAGTCAAAGGGGCCAGCATAGCCCACCCCTCCTGGATCATTTGCTCCCCTTACCCTCACTTGTCTCCCCCGAGCTCCCCTGCCTCTGCTCTCCTCTGTTCTCGCCAAGAGGAACTCAAACAAGCCCATCGGCCATTGAAACGTCCAATTTGCATCACCATTCTATATCATAATTTGCCTCTATTCATTGATATATTTCATATTATGAGGTGTTACTTATGTCTTTTCATCTGTTTTTTCATGTTGGATGATTCTTGGAGGATGAACTGTCGGAGTCAGGATTCTGATGGAAAAAAGAGGTGTTTTGATGAAATTTCGCGAAGATCAGAAAAATACCAGAAAAATCATGGAAAATTATATTTTCCCAGAAGACTAAGGAAGCAAGAAGGGGAGGCGTAGATGGGCCACATGGGGCCCACACCCCCCCAGGCGTGGGCCACCCCCAAGCCGCGCCACAGGGGATGTGGCCCACCTGGCCGGCCTCCGACTCCGCCCTCTCGCCTATATCTTCCTCTCGGAATCCTAAAACATGGGGAGTGATCACAAAAATATTTCGCCGCCTCTGCGGGGCGGAAAACACTGAGAGAGAAAGAGCTCTCTGGTAGACAAAATTCTGCTGAGGAAATTCCTTCCCGGAGAGGGGAGATCGTCGCCATCAACACCATCATCAAGCTAGACTTCATCGGCATCATCATCATCATCATCATCATCATCTACACCATCATCTCCACCAGCACCATCATCACCACTCCATCCCGCTTTAACAATCATGTTGAATACTTGCAAAGTTCTTAGGGGAAACTTTCCCGGTGTTGATTACTATTGTAGTTGATGCTTGTGAGTTGAACCATTGGATTATTGTTTATGTTCAGATTGTTATCCATCACCATATCATCTTTTATCTTGATTCATATGATGTCTCGTGAGTAGTTCGTTTAGTTCTTGAGGACATGGGAGAAGTCATGTTGTTAGTAGTGGATTTGTGTTGAGATATTATTCAATGGTTTAGTATTTAAGTTGTGGTGTTATTCTTCTAGTGGTGTCATGTGAACGTCGGCTACATGATACTTCACCATTTATGGGCCTAGGGGAATGCATTGTGTATTTGGATACTAATTGTGGGGTTTCGGAGTGACACAAACCTGAACCCTCCTTAGGACACCTTTGCACAAGGGAGCGTAGGATCTCAGAATTTAAGGCTGTGGTTAGGTTTATATCTTAATTGCTTTCCTGTAGTTGCGGATGCTTGCAGGGGGTTTAATCACAAGTATATATTAGTCCAAGTAAGGTCAGTACATTAGCACAGGTTCACCCACACAACACTTACAACACCAAATAAAGGTACTCAGCTATTTGAAGCAAAAGCACTTGACGGAATTCCCATGTGTCCTCGAGAATGTTTGGTCCTTATAAGTATTTCCACCGGCTTGTTCTTTGCTAAGAAAGGATTGGGCCACTTGCTACAATTGTTCGTTGTCTTTATTACTTGCACTTTGTTTCTTTGCTTTATCAAAAAAAAACCTAAAAATCTGTTTGCTAAGTATTTACAGAGATTTCCTGCTCCATACCACTAGTCAACACCTTCTGCTCCTCGTTGGGATCGACACTCCTATTTATCGAAATTACTACGATACACCCCCTATACTTGTGTGTCATCAAGACTATTTTCTAGCACCGTTATCGGGGAGTGAAGCGCCATTGAAGAGTGGAACTGGTAAAGGAAACTTCTACTGTGAGTATTGTTTTTTATTTCTATTTGTTACTTTATTTCCAATATGGATAACCCACTTGGTTTTCTGTTTGGGAAAACTACTACCACTGTTAGGGTAGTAGGTGAACCACCACCTGTTGAGATAGATCCTTTTAAGATACCTACAAGTATTGTTGATAGTGTAATGGATAATTATTATTTAGGGGATGGAACTGTCCACCCTTGTGATCATTTGCTTTTTATCCATGAATTATGCGGGTTGTTTAAGTGTGCAGGTATCACAACTGAACAGGTGAAGAAGAAGATACTCTCCATATCCTTGAAAGGAAGAGCTGAAGAATGGTATAAGCTGCTGAAGAATGGACAATCCATGGAATGGGAGGAAATAATACCTCTCTTCTATTCTAAATTTTATCCTCCCAGTGAAATTTATAAGGATAGAAATCTGATAAATAACTTTTGGCCTCGCGATGGAGAGAGTACAAATCAATCTTGGGGGAGATTGAAGTTACTAATGCGTAAATGTCCTATTCATGAACTCCCTAACAATATTATTATCAATAACTTTTATGCTAGGCTTTCTCTTCATGATAAAGATTTACTAGATGCTTCTTGTGCTGGATCATTCACACGTATGAAGGAAGAATCTAAATGGGATCTCCTAGACCATATTGAAGAGAACACCGAAGCATGGGAGAATAACAAAGGAAGAAAGTCAGGTATAAACTATGATTATGAATGCATTAAATCTTTTATGGAAACTGATGACTTCCGTGATATTAGTAATGAGTTTGGTCTTGATTCCCAAAGTATTGCCAATTGTTTTAAGGCCTTTGCCTCTTACATAGAAATTCCTAAAAAGAAGTGGAATAAGTACCATGCACCTTATAAAGATGTTGTTAGTCATGTTCCTGTTAGAAGCACTGAAGTTTGTACTATTCATCATGTTTTGCCTGAACCTTATGTTGATAAAATACCTTTCCCAGTTAAGGTAAAGGAGTATTCTATGATAATTAGTGCGAATAACAAAGGTACTAAGAAAACTGTGGAACCTGATGAGCAAATGAATAATGAACCTGTGGTAGCTATTGTGAAAGACCTTGTCACTGGAAATATAGAGGATGAGCACATTGTATTCTGTGAAGACGCTTCTAATATTATATCTCATCCTAGAAATGCTAGAAAAGCTAGTGTCCATGTGCTTTCTGTTAGAATTGGTGATCATTGCTACTATGGTTTATGTGATATTGGTGCTAGTTCTAGTGCTATTCCTTATGAGCTTTACAGGGAAATTATGCATAAAATTGGTCCTTGTGAGCTTGAGGACATTGATGTGGTTACCCACCTTGCTAATAAGGAAACCATTTGCCCTATTGGTATTGTAAGAGATATGGAGGTTCTCTGTGGTAATATTAAGTATCATGCTGATTTTATAGTGCTTAATTCAGCAGCTAGCAAAACTTGTCATATCATCTTTGGTAGACCTTTCTTGAACACTTGTGGAGCTATTATAGATTGTAAAAAGTAAAAAGTTTAACTAAGTTTGATGGAGATTCTTATGAGTTCAATTTTTCCAAATTTTCTAAAGCTCCCTGTGAAAATAGCTTGCCTAATAAAGATTTTAGGATGGAACAACTTGCTTCTATTGATCCAGTTTATGACCTTGGACCTCTTTTTGATGACTGTAAGTATGCTTATTCTGATGATAAAGTTGTTGCCAGTGACAGTTATATTGTCAAATTTATTCAAAGTGCTACTGAAAGTTATTATGAGAGAGGAAAACATGGTTTTATGCATCTCAATAATATTAAGTTTCCCCGTTTTATATTGAAAGCTTTGAAGTTGCATTTGTTTTGTCTTCCTATGCTAATGGCTTTTTGTTTCAACAATTTGTTTTCTCATGATACCCCCATGCATAGGAACTGGGTTAGACTCGATATGTTGGTTATTTGCTTCTTGATGCTCTCTTTCACTTCAGATATTTATCTCCTATGTGAGCATTTTTGAAACTATCAAACCTAACTTAAAGGCATTAAAGAAAAGTACTTCTTGGGAGATAACCCAATAGTTTTGTCGAGTCTTGGAAGTTATTACCTCAGTAATAACCGCTCCTTATCCTTTTTGTTTTGGTTTTTGTGTCAATTTCAACTACTTTTGTGAAGAAGAGGAGTTGTGAAAAGTGGCTGTCCTGGGACAGATTTTTGTGCTGCATTGTAAAAATTCATGAGGGAGATCAGTACTTCGGATGGAGATGTATTTTTGTGACCTTGTTCTCCAAGTTGTTACCCAAATTTCATTAGTTTTGCACTTTTGTATTTGAGCAACATAAGGTTTTCGAAAAAAATCAATCTTTACCTGCTGGTCTGTTATGATAGATTTCTGTCGTCATTTGTATTTGCCTCTTATATTGATTCCCTTCCAGGTTCTTTTGAGTTCTAGGAAAGGAGTTGCTACAGTAGATTTTGTTTTGATGGATTTTAGTTGAAGTGTGAACCTAAAGGTTTATCGTTTTTGCTTACACTAATGTTGCTATTGAGGTTTGTGTGATGCCTTGCATGAAAGAAATTTCCAGGAGAAGGAGAAAAGGAGTCTGCAGAGTTCGTCTTCGATTAGGTAAAAGTGGTGAAAACAGAAGGTTCGTGAAAGCCCTATCTTTTTATATTTTTGACATTTTTATTACATACAGAAGGTTACGAAATGAAACAGAGGAGGAAACAGAGGCCGGGGTGGCCACACTCACCCCAGGCGCGGGCCCCAGCTGGCCGCGCCTGGAGGGGGTGTGAGCCCCCCGAGATCCGTCTCCGCCTTGTTTTCGTATCAATACCTTCCTTATGCTTTGAAACTTCGTAATATATAACCCCCGA
The DNA here is from genome assembly GCA_910589765.1 of Avena atlantica. Classification (NCBI taxonomy): domain Eukaryota; kingdom Viridiplantae; phylum Streptophyta; class Magnoliopsida; order Poales; family Poaceae; genus Avena; species Avena atlantica. The sequence goes on along the minus strand of OU342735.1, from coordinate 487,041,014 downwards.
ACCCCCGAGGTTTGTGCATCGTGTTCTCGTCGTGTTTTTCTTTTGATCTGATTCTGTCAGGAAATCTTCTCAAGTTTAGAGCACCATGGTCTCCGCCCACGACAAAGGCAAGAAGTGTAGGGGTTCGTAGCATGGAAAATAAAAATTTTCTATCGCATGAACACACACAAGCCAAGATCTATCTACTAGATTGTAACAACGAGTCAATAGAGTACTAACCCTTGAAGATCCAAAGCGGTTAACGAGAGCAGATTCTCGTGGATGATGTAGTGGTACACTTCCGATCTCAAGATCGCGTAGACGATCCTTCCGGCGCTGCGTTCCGGCAGCGCTTCCGCAGTCGGTCACATGTTCGGTACTTGATGAAGACCTTCCTCTCCCTTGTTCCAGCAGGCAGCGGAGGTTGTAGCACTCTCCTCGAGATTCCGGCAGCACGACGGCGTGGTGTCAGAAGTAGAGGGGAGATCCCGCAGGGCTTCGCCTAAGCCGGAGCGAGTATGGTGGAGTATGTGAGAGGGCCTTGGCGATCTAGGGTTTAGAGGCACCAAGGGGAGAGGTGTAGCCGGCGGCTAGGGTTTGGGATACCCCAACTCGGCGACTTGGGAGGAGGCCCTGGCGGCGGCAGCACTTGGAGGTGGTGGCGCCTTAGTTAGGGTTTTGGGGTGTGTGTAGGTAGGGGGAAGCCCTACCCCTCCTTATATAGGTGGGAGGGAGGCGGTTGGGAGGAGGGAGTCCTCCTCCAACTCCTCCTCCTTGGCCGGTGGGTGGAGGGAGTAGGACTTCCTCCCTAAGTAGGTTTCCTACTCTCCCTCCACTAAGCAAATTTCAAACTTTGATTTGATTTCTCTCTCCATATTGCCCAGCCAAGTGACCTAGTGCATGATGCAACCATTCCACATTGTCATGACACATTCATGTACCCTTCCCCTCCGGAGTGCCGCACCTTCCAGACCCTTCTAGAACATTCCTGGTGAAAACACCAGAATCATTCTTGAACTCCGAAACAGGACTTTCCTTATATGAATCTTATTCTCCGAACCATTCCGGATCTCCTCCTGATATCCCGGATTCCATCCGAGACTCCGAACAACATTAGGTCTCTTACTCATCATTCCATAACTACTCAACAACATCGAATCCTTAAGTGTGTCTCCCTACGGTTCGTGAATTATGCAGACATGATCGAGACACTTCTCCGATCAATAACCAATAGAGGAATCTGGAAATTCATATGGCTCCCACATATTTCTATGATTACTTTGCGATCGAATGAACCACTTACATATGATACCAATTTCCCTTTGTCTCATGATAGTTTACTTATCCGAGGTTTTGATCGTCGGTATCTCTGCATACCTAGTTCAACCTCGTTACTGATAAGTACTCTTTTCTCGCTCCCGTGATATGTGATCCCTTGTGAGCCAGTCACATGCTTGCAAGCCAATTGGATGACATTCCACCAAGAGGGCCTAGAGTATATCTATCCGTCATATGGATGGACAAATCCCACTCTTGATCCATGTGCCTCAACACATAATTTCCGAACACTCAATGCCACCTTTATAGCCACCCAGTTAAGGTGTGGTGTTTGATGTCATCAAAGCATCCTTCCGGTGATGGTGATTAGCATGATCTCATGGTCGAAGGAATTAGGTTACTATGTATCAGAAAGCTTATAGCAAATGAACTATATTAAATGACTTGATCTTTATGCTACGCTTAACTATATGAGTATGTCCATCACATCATTCTCCTAATGATATGACCCTGTTGTTAATAACATCTCTATGTTCATGATCAGGAAACCATGATCATATATTAACCAACAAGCTAGTTTAACAAGAGGCTTTACTAGGGACTCTTTTGTGTTTACAAATCACACAAGTATTAATGTTTCCGGTTAATACAATTATATCATGGTATGTAAACATTTATCATAAGAATGAATATATGATAATAACCACTTTATTATTGCCTCTTGGGCATATCTCCAACAGTCTCCCACTTGCACTAGAGTCAATTATCTAGTTTCAAACCTTTTTTGCATTCAACACCTATGGCTTTCCGGTGTTGTATTTACACGATTGCTAGTGGTCAACTGGTCTCCGGATCCGACACTTTCAGGTCCGTGTGTAATTGCATGTCTTTGCGTCTCTATGCACACTCATTCTCTAATGAGATGGCTTTGTATAAATTTGGTACTTTGGTGATACCTTTAGTTCTTTGGGGTTAAAACATGTTGATAATATTGTCGTACAATATATCTTCATAGTACTATCCCGCTGTGAACCACACCTAGTTTGATAACAAACTACTTGACACAAATGCCCTCTTTTGCTGCTATTATAGCAGTCATATACTTAGCCTTTTGTTGTAGTATCCGTCACAATGTCTTCACTTTGGAACTCATCCAAATCCATTATGGAACTTACTTTCCATTATATATTTTCACCCTTAGTTTAGATTGAGATAAACTTAATTTGTACTTTGTGACAAAACTAGTATCAATGTAATACTTTTACAATGAACTAACCATCTATTTGTCACTTCTACAAAACAATATATTCTTAGTTCTTCCAAAAGATTCATAAGAATATCCTTACTATTGTCCAATGATCATCTTATGAATCATTCTGGTATATGCTCATAACATTTAGAGTATAGGACATATCTGGATTTGTACATATCACAGTATGATTGGTATAAATACTCTTTGTGATTTCATACATCAAGTATCAATCTATACTTGAATCTTTGTTTCACTTACCAAGTGTCAATACACTTGAATATATCATCAATATTGAACTCATTCAATCCTTTCTGTGCGACAAGAACCTTTCTTGTAGTTTCTATATTGAACTCATTCAATACATCATCTATGTACTTTCAGCACAACCATATTAGCGTCTATTGATGCCAAATATTTGGCTTTTTGCCTAAGTCTTTCATCAGGATGAAATTCTTAATATGTGTTAATAAAAGATACATCATTTCCAATCAACAATATGTCTTCCACATAATGTATTAGAAATATGTCTTAGCGCTCCCACTTAATTTCTTGCAAATGCAAGCATCTTCATCGTCTTTGATGAATTTAAACTCTTTTAACAATTTCATCATGGTGAAGATTCCAACTCCGCGATGCTTACTTCAACCATTGAAGTTTGCATATGCTTTTAGCATCCTTTGAATTAACAAAACCATTTGGACCATGTTATTCAACTACCACATAACGAAAATATATGTAGTGGTTGCTACATTAATCCGTCTAGACTAAATATCGCTATGAAAGATCAAATCTTGTCATAGTCAACCTTCGAACATTGTTGTGAACTCTTTCCCAACATATCGACTATTTCATAGATGTGAAACATCCATGTCTATTTCTTTGTAGATCCAAACATGACTGTAAGGTTTTACACCTTTCTTGAGGGTCCTTCAAGTTCAAAGCTTGATTTCTCGTGTATGGAACTATCACAGATTTTATGGCTTCAAGCCATTTGACGGAGTCAGGGCCCATCATCGCTTCTTTGCATGTAGTCGGTTCATTATTGTCAAATAATGATTCAACCCTCAAATCTTGGTATTTGATTTTTTACCCGACCTAATAGGTTCAATAGAAACTTAGACCTCCATGACCACAACCTTTGAGGCACATGATCCATGAGAATTGTTGCTGCCTCCGGAACACTTTTCGGCGTTGCGCAACTTTGCACATATAGCTAAGGTTCTTTAACCTTATCAAAGTTATATTGTCCTCCGACTTATCTTTTCATGAAAAATTCCTTCTCAAAGAAACTTGACGTTCTAAGCGATAAACACTTTTGTCTCCTATGTTACGGAAGAACAGTTATTCGAAATAACATACAAAGCAGGTTCATCCGACTTTGGTTTCAAACATCTTTCTTATGCATAGAATACCAATGTTTAAGAAAGGACAACTTGGGTTTTATCCCAAACCATAAATTTATATGGTGTCATTTCAACGGATTATGATGGAGATATTTTTAGTGGAAAAACGGTAGTCTCTAAAGCTTTTAATCTATAAAATATGATGGCAGTTTTATGAATTACACCTTTGATCTTACCATGTCAAACAAGGTTTAATTACATATCTCGAACGCTCCATACTCTTATGGTGTTTCGGGAAATGCAAATCCACGGAACGATTCCTTAAATCTTAGGTATTATGCTAAACTTGTAACTCAAATATCTTCCTTTATGATCTTATCATAAACTATTTATATTCTTGTTACAATGATTTTGCACTTCATCTTGAAAGTCTTTGAACTTTTCAAATGTTTCATACTTCATCCTTATTAAGTAAATATTCATATATTCACTCAAATTTTCGGAGAAAGCATATGAAGTTGTAATCCATCGCTCTTGACTACACATAATGGACTTCATACAACAATATGTACAAGTTCCAATAAGATACTCATTCGTTCCCTTTTGGCCTTTGAACGAAGTTTTAATTATCTCTAGGAAAGTTTCACAAGCGTCATTTGATCAAAAAATCAAAAGACTCCAAAATTCCATCCACATGGAGTTCCTTCATGTTTTCTTTCCAATATAATTTAAACAACGATGTCACTTCCTAAGTGATCTTTCAATCAATTTGTCTTTCGACATTTTTAGCACTAGTTTTACGGATGTGATTTCTCCAACGAGATTTGTAAATCATCCATCTTTTATGGATTATGGCAATTATTTTAGCAACCCTTTTGTTCTCATAATACCTGATAAAACAAATCTTGAAGGCAAGCTTTGATGTTTAACGAGCAGCACAATAACCCTTTATTTGTTCTCGATGAACATCATCACATATTCTTTTGCTAGTTACTTAGGCCATTGTAGTTCATGAATTCTGTTGTTTCGTATGACGATTCATACCAACAAATTCAGTATCCAATACTTAAGAACCACATTATTTAACAAGCAAAGAATATAGCCATAACACGTATATCCTCTATATACCTAAGCTAAACAATTCTAGTCTTTTCTTTTCTGCCATATATTTATGAGATTCTCTTCCAGTATTTCTTTTTCCGTTTGAAAGAATCTATCAACATCAATAGTGGAGCCATATACATGACACATAGTCCAAAGCATGTATAGTTAAATACCAATGTCTTTGGACTTGCACTTTGAAGTAGATCACCATCATCAAATGTTTGGTGTTCTTTCAAATTCCTTTCTTTAGTAATCTCTTGGTGTAGTAAACATTTTACCTACATCAAATATTCACCCTTATCATGGAATTATCCATGATCAAGCTACTTTTAGCTTATAATGGTGAATCGTGAGTATAATGTTGCTCTCCAAAACCTTTTGGAGGATTAGGACAACTAGTGTCTCCAACCTTTTGTAAATTCTCATAAAATATGAGAACATAAACTTTGCCATATTATACTCTATCATGTTGTAACCAAAACATCATTTCGGATATCGCAATATCTTCCATACATGATGGTTTCTGAAACAACTCTTTCAACTCCTAGATTACCTTGATATTGAAACTATCTTTCGAATATCAAGAATCATGGAGATAAACATGATACTTATATACTAACACTGGAATTGTTACTCTTGATTTAATACCAACTATTAAACTTCACGGAGTAATCAAAACCTACTGAAAGTTTGCAATGGGACTTTTAAACTTTAGATTAACACTTCAAAACAATACGATACCAGTTCGTAAAGTAACTAACTAGAATTCTATAGTTCTATCATCTCAATTATAACTAAGCGCAAGGTGATAAACGGATGCCAATGACTACAACAACTATGCAAATTCACTTTGATTTAAATTATGATAAATAGTGTTCAACTTTTAATAATATTACTGTTGAACTCCCACTCAAAACAATATCCCTCACATTGTTTTAGTGATAACACGAACCAAATTCATTACACCAAGTCCGATCATCACGTGACATGATATAGTTTCAAAGGCAAACAATCATCATGTTCATCATATCATCTATATGACTCATGCATTACCTTTCGGTGATCCGTGTTCCGAGACCATGTCTGTACATGCTAGGCTCATCAAGATCAAACCTTAGCTTCCGCATGAGAAAATCTGGCTTGCTCACGTTGTATACACTCGCAGAATCTAACACACCCGATCATCACGTGATGCTTCGAAACAACGAGCTTTAGAAACGGTGCTTACTAAGGTTGAACACTTTAAAACTTGAAATTGGGTGCTTGAGGGATCATCTTATAATGCTACCGTTGTGAACTAAGCAATACAAGATGTATAAAAGGATTAACATCACATGCAATTCATAATATGTGATATGATATGGCCTTTATTCTTGTGCTTCCGATCTCCATCTTCAAGGACGAACATGATCTCCATCATCACCGGTATGGCGTCAAGGTCAATGGCGCCGTTTCATGGTTGTCGTCCACCAGCTTCAACTATTACAACTACTTTGAATAGACATGCAGGTCTTAACGGAATTTAAAGACAACCATATGGCTCCTGCCGGTTGCCAACTTACAATAAGGAACATTGCATACATCAAATATAATCACAATCATGGCCATATCACATCACAGCACACCCCTGCAAAACAAAGTTAGACGCCTCTAATTTTCTTTGCATATTTTACGTGGTTTGGGGCTTTCAATAAGTGTTGTTATAACTTACGAACAAGAACCACAACGTTGATGCTTGAAATATCAAGTGCCCGTTGTAAATTGAATCTATACTATGATGGGAGAGACAGACACCCGCAAAGCCACTTATGCAATACAAGTTGCATGTTGAGCGTGGAGCAAGTCTCATCAACGATGTCATGTAAGGTTAGCCCGGGCCGCTTCATCCCATCATACCGCAAGATGCAAAGTACACAAAAGGCAATTGATAATAAAAGAACCACCGCCCACAATGACCATTGTGTTCTACTCGTGCAACAGATCTACATATAGACACGGCTCTGATACCACTGTAGGGGTTCGTAGCATGGAAAACAAAAAAATTCTATCGCATGAACACACACAAGCCAAGATCTATCTACTAGATTGTAACAACGAGTCAATAGAGTACTAACCCTTGAAGATCCAAAGCGGTTAACGAGAGCAGATTCTCGTGGATGATGTAGTCGTACACTTCTGCGTAGACGATCCTTCCGGCGCTGCATTCCGGCAGCGCTTCCACAGTCGGTCACACGTTCGGTACTCGATGAAGACCTTCCCCTCCCTTGTTCCAGCAGGCAGCGGAGATTGTAGCACTCTCCTCAAGATTCCGACAGCACGACGGCGTGGTGTCAGAAGTAGAGGGGAGATCCCGTAGGGCTTCGCCTAAGCCGGAGCGAGTATGGTGGAGTATGAGAGAGGGCCTTGGTGAACTAGGGTTTAGAGGCACCAAGGGGAGAGGTGTAGCCGGCGGCTAGGGTTTGGGATACCCCAACTCGGCGACTTGGGAGGAGGCCCTGGCGGCGGCAGCACTTGGAGGTGGTGGCGCCTTAGTTAGGGTTTTGGGGTGTGTGTGGGTAGGGGGCAGCCCTACCCCTCCTTATATAGGTGGGAGGGAGGCGGTTGGGAGGAGGGAGTCCTCCTCCAACTCATCCTCCTTGGTCGGCGGGTGGAGGGAGTAGGACTTCCTCCCTAAGTAGGTTTCCTGCTCTCCCTCCACCACGCAAACTTTAGATTTGACTTTTCAAATTGGCGTTTGACTTTCAAACTTGGATTTGATTTCTCTCTCCATATTGCCCAGCCAAGTGACCTAGTACATGATTCAACCATTCCACATTGTCATGACACATTCATGTACCCTTCCCCTTTGGAGTGCCGGACCTTCTAGACCCTTCTAGAACATTCCTGGTGAAAACGCCGGAATCAATCTCGAACTCCGAAACAGGACTTTCCTTATATGAATCTTATTCTCCGGACCATTCCGGATCTCCTCGTGATATCCCAGATCCCATCCGAGACTCCGAACAACATTCGGTATCTTACTCATCATTCCATAACTACTCAACAACATCGAATCCTTAAGTGTGTCTCCCTACGGTTCGTGAATTATGCAGACATGATCGAGACACTTATCCGATCAATAACCAATAGAGGAATCTGGAAATTCATATGGATCCCACATATTTCTACGATTACTTTGCGATCAAATGAACCACTTACATACGATACCAATTTCCCTTTGTCTCACGATAGTTTACTTATCCGAGGTTTTGATCGTCGGTATCTTGCATACCTAGTTCAACCTCGTTACTGATAAGTACTCTTTTCTCATTCCCGTGATTTGTGATCCCTTGTGAGCCAGTCACATGCTTGCAAGCCAATTGGATGACATTCCACCGAGAGGGCCCGAGTATATCTATCCGTCATATGGATGGACAAATGCCACTCTTGATCCATGTGCCTCAACACATACTTTCCGAACACTCAATGCCACCTTTATAGCCACCCAGTTATGGTGTGGTGTTTGATGTCATCAAAGCATCCTTCCGGTGATGGTGATTAGCATGATCTCATGGTCGAAGGAATTAGGTTACTATGTATCAGAAAGCTTATAGCAAATGAACTATATTAAATGACTTGATCTTTATGCTACGCTTAACTATAGGAGTATGTCCATCACATCATTCTCCTAATGATATGACCCTGTTGTTAATAACATCTCTATGTTCATGATCAGGAAACCATGATCATATATTAACCAACAAGCTAGTTTAACAAGAGGCTTTACTAGGGACTCTTTTGTGTTTACAAATCACACAAGTATTAATTTTTCTGGTTAATACAATTATAGCATGGTATGTAAACATTTATCATAAGCATGAAGATATGATAATAACCACTTTATTATTGCCTCTTGGGCATATCTCCAACAAGAAGCCCGAGGAAGATGATCCTCAAAACCCCGAGGAGGAGGAGATCTTAGTTGGGGATGAGGAATACATGGAGGAGGACGAGCATCCGGACACCCGCGCTATCGTCGCAAGCATTAGAGTGATGGCAAACCCTACCAAGCTTAGGCAGACAACACGGATGTCTACAGGAGGGAAAACTCCACGTCTTTTATTCTTTCCATGGTCACCTCCTCCACGTACCAAGAATCATTTCCATACTCTTATACACGAGCAACAATACCAATAGGTGCCCAAAGGGAACTTGCCCTCGGCTTGGTATATGCCTTGTTCTAACCATGCAGGGAAGGAACACTCTAAGGAGGAAGAGTGGGGAAAGAATAACAAGGACTGGGATTCTCGGTCCGACATGATCATGAACCACATTGAGCATAATTCGGAGTTGATTTGTACTCTAACCTTCGAGATTGAGGATTTGAGGGAAATTATCAAAGAGCTTATCAAGATAACACCACCACCACCAAAGGAGTAATTCATCATCAGGTTTGGCATCCCCTTGGCTTGTTCCAAGCTTGGGGGAGTGCCGCGGTATCACATCATTATCTTTTATCTTTTACATTTTTAGTGGATTCATATCTATGGTAGAGAATTTATCTTATAGGTTGGTTTGCATGTGGAAGTATCTCTCCTTTAGTTGGTTATCTATGTATCCCTTGGTGCGAGTGCCTTTATGGAATATTAATGAGAAGTTTCATCTTTTACTTTTTGCACTTCTTATTTTAGTTTGCAATATCTATTATATGATTGGTCTTATTGATCAGTATTGGCATCACTTTGGGAGCATCAAGTAAATCTAAATTGGTTTTGGCAAACCGATCTCTGGTCAGTAGCAACACTTTTTGAGGTTTGAAAGGAAAAGAGAAAAAGCTTACAAGTATTTTGTATCATTTATTTTCTTTCTTGATTGGCTCATGAGCTTAGTATTCTTTATTTAAGATCTTTTGTGTCTTCAAGGAAGATTGCATGTTTGGCTTTATAACTTGTAGGTTTGTTTGTTTCCTTCAACTCTTTTGCTTTCTACCCAGCCTTGCTAGCCAAAAACCTGTTTTGAGAAGGCATACTTCTCATGCATCCAATCCCTTTGAACCAAACATGTGACATTTGTGTCCACCATATCTACCTATTAGCATTATTGCTATTCCAAGCAAATCCTCAATCTTCATCTATCTTTCGAATTAAAAAGTATTTTGTTATGTGAAAACTAGTTAGTAAAGCTCTCACGAACTTGATGGCACACCTTATTTTCTTGCCCCTAATAGACTTGAACCATTGTGTCATCGAAGTTGTATATTCTTGCATCTATACGTTGGGATTAGCAGAACTGTGCTGACACGGGGAACGTTTTCAACACTTATGGATACATATCCAGTTGATATCATGTCGACAGTGTGAAATAAAAGGGAAGCTTGTAAGTCCATGGAGTTATGTATGTGTGTTAGAGAAACGCCTAGGCCGCTAGGATAAGCCATGCCTAATCTGTGAAGCATCCTCAATAAAAACCTATGCAAATAGCAAATAAAAAGGTCGCTGAGATGCTAACTGTCTGCTTTCCTTGTCATTTTGATTATGGGATAGTTCATGTATCATGTGCAAGGGGTACCCCGTTGGCGGTTCTCCATGATACACATGTACTTACAATAACAAGAACTTACCGGTGACTAAAGTTGAGTAGCATGAGGAGCGGCCCTCGTACTCAAGGGACATGAGATTGACAACTTATATTTAGTCAAGCATATACTCCATCCTTGTTCACTTTAACCTTAACCACCTCAAGATGCTTATGATAAGGGCAATGAGGGATCAAAGCTAGTAAGTATCATAATCTTTTGGAAGCTCTTTATGAACTTGAAATCCCTGCTTCCCTCTATGAAGGGACCTTTCTCCTATTTCTAGTTGAGTCAGTAAACCAACTTCTTAGCTATCTCCAGCAAGGATTTCAGTTGTTGTGTTTCAAGCATTCATATGATGATTTATTCAATCATGTTCTTTATCTTCCTTGTTTGCACAAGACTCTTATCTATTGAGTATTACTTTGAAAGCCATCATTGTGAAAAACCTTTTTGTTTAAGCAAAGAGTACTCCTGTTCTGAAGACTTATACAAAAGATCTTTGTGAAAATGTTTGCCAGCTGTTATCTGACCAAGAACAAAGTTTGCCAATTCTAATTATGATTTATCTTTATGCATCCCTATTGTGACTCATGTACTTGTTGCAATCTAAGTTATATAATGGTGAGTTGCTTTCTTCTATGACTTGTGTAATGGTAAGTGTGATGCTTCTTGCTCGTATTCTTTTATCGACACTTCACTCCATAAACCTATGGACATGTTTATTGAGCTCAGTTTTTGCTTGGGGACAAGTGAAGGTCTACGCTTGTGGGGAGTTGATACGTCCAATTTGCATCACCATTCTATATCATAATTTGCCTATATTCATTGATATATTTCATATTAGGAGGTGTTACTTATGTATTTTAGTCTGTTTTTGCATGTTGGATGATTCTTGGAGGATGAACTGCCGGAGTCAGGATTTTGATGGAAAAAGAGGTGTTTTGATGCAATTTCGCGAAGATCAGAAAAATAACAGAAAAATCATGGAAAATTATATTTTCCCAGAAGACGAAGGAAGACAGAAGGGAAGGCGAAGATGGGCCACAGGGGGCCCACACCCCCCAGGCACGGGCCACCCCCTGGCCATGCCTATAGGGGGTGTGGCCTACCTGGCCGGCCTCCGACTCTACCCTCTCGCCTATATCTTCCTCTTGGAACCCTAAAACACGGGGAGTGACCACAGAAAGATTTTGCCGCCTCTGCAGGGCGGAAAACACCAAGAGAGAAAGATCTCTCCGGTAGACAGATTTCTGCCGGGGAAATTCCTTCCTGGAGAGGGGAGATCGTCGCCATCAACACCATCGTCAAGCTAGACTTCATCGGGATCATCATCATCATCTACACCTCATCTCCACCAGCACCATCATCACCACTCCATCCCGCTGTAACAATCGTGTTGAATACTTGCATAGTTCTTAGGGAAACTTTTCCGGTGTTGATTACTATTGTAGTTGATGCTTGTGAGTTGAACCATCGGATTATTGTTTATGTTCAGATTGTTATCCATCACCGTATCATCTTTGATCTTGATCCATATGATGTCTCGTGAGTAGTTCTTTTAGTTCTTGAGGACATGGGAGAAGTCATGTTGTTAGTAGTGGATTTGCGTTGAGATATTATTCAATGGTTTAGTATTTAAGTTGTGGTGCTATTCTTCTAGTGGTGTCATGTGAACGTCGGCTACATGCTACTTCACCATTTATGGGCCTAGGGGGATGCATTGTGTATTTGGCTACTAATTGTGGGGTTGCCGGAGTGACAGAAACCTGAACCCCCGTTAGGACACCTTTGCACAAGGGAGCGTAGGATCTCAGAGTTTAAGGTTATGGTTAGGTTTATATCTTAATTGCTTTCCTGTAGTTGCGGATGCTTGCATGGGGTTTAATCACAAGTATGTATTAGTCCAAGTAAGGTCGGTACATTAGCACAGGTTCATCCACACAACACTTACAACACCAAAGAAAGGTACTCAGCTATTTGAAGCGAAAGCACTTGACAGAATTCCCATGTGTCCTCGAGAACGTTTAGTCCTTATAACTATTTCCATCATCTTGTCCTTTGCTAAGAAAGGATTGGGACACTTGCTGCAGTTGTTTGTTGTCTTTATTACTTGCACTTTGTTTCTTTGCTTTATCAGAAAACCCCTAAAAATCCGTTTGCGAAGTATTTACAGAGTTTTCCTGCTCCATACCACTATTCAACACCTTCTGCTCCTTGTTGGAATCGACACTCCTATTTATCGGAAGTACTACGATACACCCCCTATACTTGTGCGTCATCAGCTTTTTTCAAGATCTTGGCCTAGCTCCTCGTCATCGGCTCTCCTACTCTTGCATGTTGTCTAACAGTGACCCCCTACCTCTGATCTACTACCCACGAGCTTCAGAACCCTTCCCCTAACCTGCACTATCGTGGAGAGGAAGAAGAACTAGAATCGGGTATTTCAAAAGGTTTTCCTCTACTCCTTGCCTACTGCCTCTCTCCCTTTGCTCCCCCCTCAGGAAAACTCTCAAGGAGGGTACCTACCTAACCCTTCCCCTCCCTTTTGCTCATGCATGCCTCAGGTACGGGCCCCGACTAAAAGGATCGTATGGGCACCTAGAGGGGGGTGAATAGGTGCTACTTCAAATTTTCTTCTTTTTCAAATTAGGGTTTGACAAGAAAGGTAAATTCTCTAGATTATGCAACTAAGGTGAATTTACCTATATGTCAAACTAGCACCAACAAGCACAAAAACTAAGCAAGAACAAGTAAAGTAAAGTGCGGTAAAGGATGGAAGTAACCAAAGTGGTGGACACGGAGACACAAGGATTTGTTTCCCGTAGTTCCTTCCTTTTGAGGGGAAGTACGTCTACGTTTCGAGAGGGGGTGGTTTCAAACCACCAACACCATGAGAGGCCTCCCTTGTTCTCCGATGAACCTCACCCCAACGGGTTCGATCCACCGCTTCCACTATATCATCAACCTTCGAGGTGGAAGCCGGCACCTTTACAACAAGTTCGGGGCACACATACACAACTTAATTGGAGGCTCCCAAATACAAGCAAGCTGTCAAACAATCAAAGACAAGCTTGTAAGAACCAAATCAAAAGCTAGGGTTTCTAAATAAACACTGGAGCATGGGGGCCCTCAAGTGAATGAGGAGGAAATGCAGATCTCTCTTGGTGAAGCTGTAGATCAAGGCCCCCTCCTTCGATTCTCCAAAGATCAATGAATTTGGATGGTTGGATGAAGAGATCTTGTTGATTTGGTGGCTCTAATGGGGATGGTGTTCTTTAGTGGGTCGAGCAACTGGGGGAAGGGGATAAGGTCCTCTATTTATAAGCAGCCCCCTCCACTAAACCATTTTCTGACCGTTGGAGAAAAGTCAGACTGGAGACTCCGGCCTTTACACCAGAGACTCCGGTCTACACCAGAGATTCCGGCCCATCTCCGGACCAACATACAGATTGTCCCAGCCCTGCTGCGAGCCAAGTGGGCCGGAGACTCCGGTCCAACCACACCGGAGACTCCGGACAAGTCTCCGGACCTTGCTTTAGACCACCTATCAGACTGTCCTAGGCAGAAATCTGGAGCCCCCTCCGGGGATTCCTGGGGAAACTCCAGTCGACACCGGAGACTCCGGTCCAGCCAGATCGGAGACTCTGGTCTGGAATTCCTAGGAACATGTAAATCTTGCAGGGAACGTTCCGTAGAGTAAGGGTCATTTTCACTTTGCATTATATCAATCTGTAGACAATATCATACTATAAAATAATCTAATTGTTGTTAACGAACACCAAAAGTGATTATGACAATAAATGTCCTTTCAATCTCCCCATTTTTGGTGTTCGATGACAACAAGTGATTTTGCATGGAATAAATTGCATTAAGATAATAATGCTCCCCCTAACTATGTGCATTAATATAAACAAGTAAAACATGCATGACAGGTGGTACATAGATAAATCACATAGTTCTCACATGAGTTACAATAATATAGGTGCAACCACATAGTCACACACAAATAGAAAATAGTCTCGCAAGCACATAAGGCAAATAAAATGCGAAGTTCGAGATAGAAAATAAACATCAAATCCAAGCCCAAGCCCATGCAAATCAATGACAATGTCTTCTCCCCCTTTGGCATCGAAACACCAAAAAGGGAAAAGATCTAAGCTAGCGCCCCAATGGATCAATAGTCCTCGTCGTCGTCATCCTCAACCTCCTCATCCATATCCTGATCCTCTTCATCCTCATCATAGTTCTTGTTCTCCATTGGAGAGTGTTGTCTGACTCAGTGGAGGGTTGAGCCCCATGCTCATCATTGTACTCATCATCTTCTCCCTTATTTTCCTGTTCTACCTGAGCCTTGATCTCCTTGAGAAGCTTCTCAATACGCCGGCTGCTCTTGTAGGAGGCATGTTGTTGCTTGTGGATGTCCACATTCATGCTGTTGTAGGGGCACACATCCAAAACTTAATTGGAGGCTCCCAAAATGTGAGGATGCTGTTGTCACTCAAAAGTTTAGTCATATCTGCTTAATAAACACTAGTCTTAAAATGCTTGGTAAAGGGTTAAACAATATAAATGTTCATGTGGCAAAGGAGATTATTGATAAACCTTAGTCATCCTTTATGAAAAATAGATTCATTCTGGAGGGTGTAAATGTTTTGCATGAGGTTGAAGTTAGGAAAACATCTCTAGTCCTCATCAAATTGGACTTTGAAAAGGCTTAGAGCAACTCCAATGGAGGCCTATATGGCGGCACACTAAAACTAGTTTGGAGTGCGCTAGAAAAAAATTAGCGTGCGGCGACCACTTGTCCTCCATCGGAGGCGCTAAAATTTCACGCGCGGCCGCAAGGGAAAAACCCTCCCCCAGCGGAGGTGCTAAAATGCAGTGCGCGGCGCCGCGCGCAAATTGTTTTTCACAACCAACAATGATCTACCAAATAAGAAAAAATTCACAAAAAATAGCTCTAAAATCTCCACATCTCAACCTAGATAGCATAGTTCAAATTCATGACCTAGTTCAAATGCAAAGGATAATTGCACACAATCAAGTTGAACACAAATATGACTCAAGCACACACAAACACATCATTTGTCAACATCTTCATAGCCATCTTCTTTGGAGTCTTCGACGGTGTTGTGGGCATCTGAAAGTACAAAGGAAGTCGCCTAGAGGGGGGTGAACAGGCGTTTTAAAAAATTACGGTTTAGGCTCAAGTAAATGTGGAATAAAACTAACGTTTAATTTATTGAGCACAAAACCTAGCCACTAAGTGTTGGAGATATGCCCAAGAGGCAATAATAAAGTGGGTTATTATCATATCTTCATACTTATGATAAATGTTTACATACCATGCTATAATTGTATTAACCGGAAACATTAATACTTGTGTGATTTGTAAACTAAAATAAGAGTCCCTAGTGAAGCCTCTTGTTAAACTAGCTTGTTGGTTAATATATGATCATGGTTTCCTGATCATGAACATAGAGATGTTATTAACAACATGATCATATCATTAGGAGAATGATGTGATGGACATACTCCTATAGATAAGCGTAGCATAAAGATCAAGTCATTTCAATAGTTCAATTGCTATATGCTTTCTGATACATAGTAACCTAATTCCTTCGACCATGAGATCATGCATATCACCTTTACCGGATGGATGCTTTGATGACATCAAACACCACACCGTAACTGGGTGGCTATAAAGGTGGCATTGAGTGTTCGGAAAGTATTGGTTGAAACACATGGATCAAGAGTGGGATTTGTCCATCCATATGACGGATAGATATACTCTGGGCCCTCTCGGTGTAATGTCATCCAATTAGCTTGCAAGCATGTGACTGGCTCACAAGGGATCACATATCACGGGAACGAGAAAAGAGTACTTATCAGTAACGAGGTTGAACTAGGTATGCAGAGATACCGACGATCATAACCTCGGATAAGTAAAGTATCGTGAGACAAAGGGAAATTGGTATCGTATGTAAGTGGTTCATTCGATCGCAAAGTAATCGTAGAAATATGTGGGAGCCATATGAATTTCCAGATTCCTCTATTGGTTATTGTTTGGAGAAGTGTCTCGATCATGTCCGCATAATTCACGAACCGTAGGGAGACACACTTAAGGATTCGACGTTGTTTGAGTAGTTATGGTATTATGAGAAAGAGACCGAATGTTGTTCGGAGTCTCGGATGGGATCCGGGATATCACGAGGTGATCCGGAATGGTCCGGAGAATAAGATTCATATAAGGAAAGTCTCGTTTCGGAGTTGCGGAATGATTCCGGTGTTTTCATCGGGAATGTTCTAGAAGGTTCCGGAATGTCCGGCACTCCGGGGGGGGGGGGGAGGGGTACATGAATGTGTCATTACATATTGGAATGATTGCATCATGTACTAAGTGTTCTTGCTGTCCCAAATAAAGGATTAAATTGAATCCTAAAACAGAAAAGTCAAATGTCCAGTTTGAAAGTCAAACGGCTAAAACAAGAAACTGTGGGAAACAAGCAAGAGGAGTTGGAAACCAACTTGGAGGAGGAGTTCCTCTCCTCCAAGCCGGCGGCCAGCCCTAGGCCGAGTTGGGGAGGGACTCCCTCCCTCCCCTGGCGCGCCAAGCCCCTCCACCCATAATAGGAGGGGCAGGCCTCCTCCTCTAGACACACAAGTTCCTATCTTCTACCTCCGGTTTAGAGCCGTTTCGGTTTAGAGCTTCTAATTGCTTTAGCCTTCGGTTTAGAGCCTTCTAATTGGTTTAGAGCCTTCTAATTGGTGTGTCTAATTACTAGACCACTAATAGCCTCTCTCATACTCCACCATACTCGCACCGGCTTAAGGCGAAGCCCTGCGGGATCTCCCCTCTACTTCCGGTACCACGCCGTTGTGCTGCCGGAATCGCAAGGAGAGTGCTACAACCTCCGCTGCCTGCTGGAACAAGGGAGAGGAAGGTCTTCGTCGAGTACCGAACGTGTGACCGACTGCGGGAGCGCTGCCGGAACGCAGCGCCGGAAGGATCGTCTACACGATCTTGAGATCGGGAAGAGTACGACTACATCACCCACGAGAATCCGCTCTCGTTAACCGCTTTGGAATCTTCGAGGGTAAGTTATTCCATCGACTCGTTGCTACAATCTAGTAGATAGATCTTGGCTTGTTTGTTTGTATGCGATAGAAATTTTTTGTTTTCCATGCTACGAACCCCTACAGTGGTATCAGAGCCGTGTCTATATATAGATCTGTTGCACGAGTAGAACACAATGGTCATTGTGGTCGTTGATGCTTTTATTGTCGATTGCTTCTTGTGTACTTTGCATATTGCGGTATGTTGGGATGAAGCGGCCCGGGCTAACCTTACACGACATCGTTCATGAGACTTGCTCCACGCTTGACATGCAACTTGTATTGCATAAGTGGCTTTGCGGGTGCCTGTTTCTCCTAGCATAGTTAAGATCCAATTTACAACGGGTGATTAACAATACTAGTATCAATGTTGTGGTTCTTGTTCGTAAGTTAGAGCGACACTTATTGAAAGCCCCAAACCACGTAAAATATGCAAAGAAAGTAGAAGCGTCTAACTTTGTTTTGCAGGGGTGTGCAGTGATGTGATATGGCCATGATTGTGATTATATTTGATGTATGCAATGTTCCTTATTGTAAGTTGGCAACCGGCAGGAACCATATGGTTGTCTTTAATTTCTGTTAAGACCCGCGTGTCTATTCAAAGTAGTTGTAATAGTTGAAGCCGGTGGACGACAACCATGGAACAGCGTCATTGACCTTGATGCAATGCCAGTGATGATGGAGATCATGTTCGTGCTTGAAGATGGAGATCGGAAGCACAAGAAGAAAGGCCATATCATATCACATATTATGAATTGCATGTGATGTTAATCCTTTATGCATCTTGTATTGCTTAGTATACGACGGTAGCATTATAAGATGATCCCTCATGCACATGAATTTCAAGTCATAAAGTGTTCACCTTAGTTGGCACCGTTGCTAAAGCTTGTTGTTTCGAAGCACCACGTGATGATCGGGTGTGTTAGATTCCGCAAGTGTATACAACGTGGGCAAGCCAGATTTGCTCATGCGGAAGCTAAGGTTTGATCTTGACGAGCCTAGCATGTACAGACATGGCCTCAGGAACACGGATTACCGAAAGGTAGAGCATGAGTCATATAGTAGATATGATGAACATGTTGATTGTTCGCCATTGAAGCTATATCAACTCTCGTGATGATCGGTTTTGATGTGGTGGATTTGGTTCGTGTGATCACTAAAACAATGTGAGGGATATTGTTTTGAGTGGGAGTTCACCTAGATTAATTTAATTATTAATTAGAACTCAATTTATCATAAACTGAATCAAAGTGAATTTGCATAGTTGTTGTAGTCATTGGCATCCGTTTACCACCTTGCGCTTAGTTATAATTGAGATGATAGAACTATAGAATTCTGGTTAGTTACTTTACGAACTGGTATCGTATTGTTTTGAAGTGTTAATCTAAAGTTTAAAAGTCCTATTGCAAACTTTCAGTAAGTTCCAGTTACTCCATGAAGTTTAATAATTGGTATTAAAACAAGAGTAACAGTTCCAAGTGTTAGTGTATAAGTATCATGTTTGTCTCCATGATTCTTGATATTCAAAGGATTCTCTTAATATCAAGGTTATCTAGGATCTGAAAGAGTTGTTTCAGAAACCATGATGTGTGGAAGATATTGTGATATCTGAAACGAAGTTTTGGTTGCAACATGATAGAGTATAATATGGCAAAAGTCATGTTCTCATATTTGATGAGAATTTGCAAAAGGTTGGAGACACTAGTTGTCCTAATCCACCAAAAGGTTTTGGATAGCAACATTATACTCGCGATTCACCATTATAAGCTAAAGGTAGCTTGATCATGGACGATTCCATGATAAGGATGAATAATTGATGTAGGTAAAATGTTTACTACACCAAGAGATTGCTAAAGAAAGGAATTTGAAAGAACACCAAACATTTGATGATGGTGATCTACTTCAAAGTGCAAGTCCAAAGACATTGGTATTTAACTATACACGCTTTGGACTATGTGTCATATGTATGACTCCACTATTGATATTGATAGATTCTTTCAAACAGAAAAGGAAATACTGAAAGAGAATCTCATAAATATATGGCAGAAAAGAAAAGACTAGAATTGTTCAGTTTAAGTATATAGATGATATACATGTTATGGCTATATTCTTTGCTTATTAAACAATGTGGTTCTTAAGTATTTGATACTGAATTTGTTGGTATGAATCGTCATAAAACAACAGAATTCATGAACTACAGTGGCCTAAGTAATTAGCAAAAGAATATGTGATGATGTTCATCGAGAACAAATAAAGGGTTATTGTGTTGCTCGTTAAACATCAAAGCTTGCCTTCAAGATTTGTTTTATCAGGTGTTATGAGAACAAAAGGGTTGTTCAAATAATTGCCGTAATCCATAAAAGATGGATGATTCACAAATCTCATTGGAAAAATCACATCCATAAAGCTAATGCTAAAGATGTCAAAAGACAAATTGATTGAAAGATCACTTAGGAAGTGACATCGCCGTTTAAATTATATTGGAAAGAAAACATGAAGAAACTCCATATGTATGGAATTTTGGAGTCTTTTGATTTTGATCAAATGACACTTGTGAAACTTTCCTAGAGATAATTAAAACTTCGTTCATAGGCCAAAAGGGAACGAAAGACTAGCTTATTGGAATTTGTACATATTGTTGTACGAAGTCCATTATGTGTAGTCAAGAGCGATGGATTTCAACTTCATATGCTTTCTCCGAAAATTTGAGTGAATATATGAATATTTACTTAATAAGGATGAAGTATGAAACATTTGAAAAGTTCAAAGACTTTCAAGATGAAGTGCAAAATCATTGTAACAAGAATATAAACAGTTTATGATAAAGATCATAAAGGAAGATATTTGAGTTACAGAGTTTAGCATAATACCTAAGATTTAAGGAATCGTTCCGTGGATTTGCATTTACCGAAACACCATAAGAGTATGGAGCATTCGAGATATGTAATTAAACCTTGTTTGACATGGTGAGATCAAAGGTGTAATTCATAAAATTGCCATTGTATTTTAAAGATTAAAAGCTTTAGAGATTACCGTTTTTCCACTGAAAAGAGCTTCATCATAATCCGTTGAAATGACACCATATAAGGTTATGGTTTGGGATAAAACCCAAGTAGTCCTTTCTTAAACATTGGTATGCTATACATAAGAAAGATGTTTGCAACCAAAGTCGGATGAATCTGTCTTTGTTAAGTATTTCTCCATAACACCGGAGACAAAAGTGTTTGTCGCTTAGAACGTCAAGTTTCTTTAAGAAGGAATTTTTCGTGAAAAGTTAAGTGGGAGGACAATAGAACTTTGATAAGGTTGAAAGAACCTTAGCTATATGTGCAGAGTTGCGCAACGCCGAAAAGTGTTCCGGAGGCAGCAACAATGCTCATGGCTCACGTGCCTCAAAGGTTGTGATCACGGAGATCTAAGTTCCTATTGAAACAAGTAGGTCGGGTAAACAATCAAATACCAAGATTTGAGGGTTGAATCATTATTTGAGAATAATGAACCGACTACATGCAAAGAAGCGATGATGGGACCTGACTCCATCAAATGGCTTGAAGCCATAAAATCCGTGATAGTTCCATACACGAGAAATCAAGTTTTGAACTTGAAGGACCCTCGAGAAAGGTGTAAGACCTTACAGTCGTGTTTGGATCTATAAAGAAATAGACATGGATGTTTTACATCTATGAAATAGTCGACATGTTGGGAAAGAGTTCACAAAATGTTCAAAAGTTGACTATGATAAGATTTGATCTTTCATAGTGATATTTAGTCTAGACAGATTAATGTAGCAACCACTACATATAATTTGTTATACTGTAGTTGAATAAACAAAACAAGTTCTTCTAATAGAATTGTTACCTAGGACATGTGCGTAACATGGTCCATAGGGTTTTGTTAATTCAAAGGATGCTAAAAGCATATGCAAACTTCAATGGTTGAAGTAAGCATCGCGGAGTTGAAATCTTCACTATGATAAAACTGTTAAAGGAGTTTAAAAGTTCATCAGAGACAATGAAGATGGTTGCATTTGCAAGAAATTAAGTGGGAGCGCTAAGACATATTTCTAATACATCATGTGGAGGACATATTGTTGATTAGAAAAGATGTATCTTTTATTAACACATATTAAAGAATTTCATCCTGATGAAAGACTTATGCAAAACCCAAATATTTGGCATGAATAAACGCTAATATGGTTGTGCCAGAAGTACATAGACGAGATATTGAATGAGTTCAATATAGAACTACAAGAAAGTTTCTTGTCGCACAGAAAGGATTGAATGAGTTCAATGTTGATGATATATTCAAGTGTATTGACATTTGGTAAAGTGAAACAAATAATCAAGTATAGATTGATACTTGATGTATAAAATCACAAAGAGTATTTATATCAATCATACTGTGATATGTACAAATCCAGATATGTCCTATGCTCTAAATGTTGTGAGCATATACCAGAATGATTCGTAAGATGATCATTGGACAATAGTAAGGATATTCTTATGATCTTTTGGAAGAACTAAGAGTATAATATTTGTAGAAGTGACAAATAGATGGTTAGTTCATTGTAAAAGTACTACATTGATACTAGTTTTGTCACAAAGTACAAATTAAGTTTATCTCAATCTAAACTAAGGGTGGCACAATATAATGGAAAGTGAGTTCCATAATGGATTTGGATGAGTTCCAAAGTTAAGACATTATGACAGATACTACAACAAAAGGCTAAGTATATGACTGCTATTATAGCAGCAAAGGAGGGCATTTGTGTCAAGAAGTTTGTTATCAAACTAGGTGTAGTTCACAATGGGATAATACTATGAAGATATATTGTATGACAATATTGTCAACATGTTTTAACCCCAAAGAACTAAAGGTCACACCAAAGGACCAAATTTGTACGAAGCCATCTCATTAGAGAATGAGTGATGCGTAGAGACGCAAATACATGCAATTACACACGGACCTGGAAGTGTCAGATCCGGAGATCAGTTGACCACTAGCAATCGTGTACATACAACACCGGAAAGCCATAGGTGTTGAATACACAAAGGTTTGAAACTAGATTATTGACTCTGGTGCAAGTGGGAGACTGTTGGAGATATGCCCAAGAGGCAATAATAAAGTGGGTTATTATCATATCTTCATACTTATGATAAATATTTACATACCATGCTATAATTGTATTAACCGGAAACATTAATACTTGTGTGATTTGTAAACTAAAATAAGAGTCCCTAGTGAAGCCTCTTGTTAAACTAGCTTGTTGGTTAATATATGATCATGGTTTCCTGATCATGAACATAGAGATGTTATTAACAACAGGATCATATCATTAGGAGAATGATGTGATGGACATACTCCTATAGATAAGCGTAGCATAAAGATCAAGTCATTTCAATAGTTCAATTGCTATATGCTTTCTGATACATAGTAACCTAATTCCTTCGACCATGAGATCATGCATATCACCTTTACCGGATGGATGCTTTGATGACATCAAACACCACACCGTAACTGGGTGGCTATAAAGGTGGCATTGAGTGTTCGGAAAGTATTGGTTGAAACACATGGATCAAGAGTGGGATTTGTCCATCCATATGACGGATAGATATACTCTGGGCCCTCTCGGTGTAATGTCATCCAATTAGCTTGCAAGCATGTGACTGGCTCACAAGGTATCACATATCACGGGAACGATAAAAGAGTACTTATCGGTAACGAGGTTGAACTAGATATGCAGAGATACCGACGATCATAACCTCGGATAAGTAAAGTATCGTGAGACAAAGGGAAATTGGTATCGTATGTAAGTGGTTCATTCGATCGCAAAGTAATCGTAGAAATATGTGGGAGCCATATGAATTTCCAGATTCCTCTATTGGTTATTGTTCGGAGAAGTGTCTCGATCATGTCCGCATAATTCACGAACCGTAGGGAGACACACTTAAGGATTCGACGTTGTTTGAGTAGTTATGGTATTATGAGAAAGAGACCGAATGTTGTTCGGAGTCTCGGATGGGATCCGGGATATCACGAGGTGATCCGGAATGGTCCGGAGAATAAGATTCATATAAGGAAAGTCTCGTTTCGGAGTTGCGGAATGATTCCGGTGTTTTCATCGAGAATGTTCTAGAAGGTTCCGGAATGTCCGGCACTCTGGGGGGGAGGGGTACATGAATGTGTCATTACATATTGGAATGATTGCATCATGTACTAAGTGTTCTTGCTGTCCCAAATAAAGGATTAAATTGAATCCTAAAACAGAAAAGTCAAATGTCCAGTTTGAAAGTCAAACGGCTAAAACAAGAAACTGTGGGAAACAAGCAAGAGGAGTTGGAAACCAACTTGGAGGAGGAGTTCCTCTCCTCCAAGCCGGCGGCCAGCCCTAGGCCGAGTTGGGGAGGGACTCCCTCCCTCCCCTGGCGCGCCAAGCCCCTCCACCCATAAAAGGAGGGGCAGGCCTCCTCCTCTAGACACACAAGTTCCTATCTTCTACCTCCGGTTTAGAGCCGTTTCGGTTTAGAGATTCTAATTGCTTTAGCCTTCGGTTTAGAGCCTTCTAATTGGTTTAGAGCCTTCTAATTGGTGTGTCTAATTACTAGACCACTAATAGCCTCTCTCATACTCCACCATACTCGCACCGGCTTAAGGCGAAGCCCTGCGGGATCTCCCCTCTACTTCCGGTACCACGCCGTTGTGCTGCCGGAATCGCAAGGAGAGTGCTACAACCTCCGCTGCCTGCTGGAACAAGGGAGAGGAAGGTCTTCGTCGAGTACCGAACGTGTGACCGACTGCGGGAGCGCTGCCGGAACGCAGCGCCGGAAGGATCGACTACACGATCTTGAGATCGGGAAGAGTACGACTACATCACCCACGAGAATCCGCTCTCGTTAACCGCTTTGGAATCTTCGAGGGTAAGTTATTCCATCGACTCGTTGCTACAATCTAGTAGATAGATCTTGGCTTGTTTGTTTGTATGCGATAGAAAATTTTTGTTTTCCATGCTACGAACCCCTACACTAAGTTCACCTAAGTGCAGCAACAACCTATGCTAAGCAATACAAGCAACAAGGTGATAACAAGATATAAATACTTCAAGCATGATGGCTATCACAATGTAAAGTGCATAAGTAACGGGCTCGGTTGAGAGATAACCGATGGACGCGAAGACGAAGATTTGTTTCCCGAAGTTCACTTCCAAAGAAGCTACGTCTCCGTTGGAGAGGTGCGATGGCGCAATGCTCTCCGAACGCCACAAATGACTCACCTCGAGGTGTGGTGGCTCAATGCTCACCCAACGTCACACAAGGCCTCACCCCGGATGCGGAAGCACGCAACTCACCGACGCCACAAAAGGCTCACCCTATTCTCCCAAGTGCGCACCACAAATGGCGGGCATTTGCTCCACTATGGGACGCTTGAGGGCGGTCACCGAACCCGTACAATATTGGGGCTAACTCCGCAACTCAATTGGAGGCTCCCAACAACAAAGCCACAAAAGGCTACAAATGCCACAAAATGCCAACAAAGCCACAAAAGGCTACAAGACCACAAAAGGTCAACAATCCAACCACACAATCGTCTAGGATTCCAAGGAACCCAAGAGAAACAAGCTCACAAGCTTGAACTCGCCGAATCTCCGAGGAGAACTCAAACCTATGCACCAAATGCAAGGGCAAGTTCTTCTCTCCCAACTTCCAACAAAGCTACAAAAGCTATTGGGGGAATAAGGGAGGAAGAACACAAAAGGAGAACACAAAACTCTCTAAGATCTAGATCCCAATGATTCCTTCACAAAGAAGGGATTTAGCTTGGGGGGATTGTAGATCTAGATCTCCTCTCTCAAATCCCTCAAGAATATGCAAGAATCATAGGAGGGGAAAGGGAGAGGGAAAGCTTCTTCAAGGTTGACAATGGAGGAGAGATAGAAGCCAAGAACCAAGAAGAAAAGCTAGTGCCCACGAAGGGGAAGAGGAGCCCCTTTTAAAGCGATCCCAGATCTGCCCGTTATGGGCAATCGCGACCCCTGGCCGGAACTTCCGGTGGGAGGCCGGAAGTTCCAGTGGTACACAACCAACGGTCGAAAACTGCGGAGCGAGAAACTGAAAAAGCGAATCCTGGTCGGAACTTCCGCCGGTTCACCGGAACTTCCGGTGGGAGCAAAACTTCCGGTGAAAGTTCCGACAAAAGTTCCATCAAATAGACTCAACGAAAACAGAAGGTTACTAAACGTGAGCAGAACAAGAGCCGAAAATTCAACCGGAACTTTCGGCCTGAGCGGAACTTCCGGTCCCTGGCCGGAACTTCCGGTGAGAGCGAAACTTCCGGTGGAAATTCCGACTGAAGTTCCGTTAAATAGCACATCCAAAACAGAAGGTTACTGAGCGTGAGCGGAAGAAGATCCAGAACTTTCACCAGAACTTTCGGTGGCAAAAATGCCCTAGCGGAACTTCCGATGGCAAGCCGGAACATCCGGTCAGGGAAATTCCAGAAACCAGAAAACCAGAAACGCAATAACTTTTGCATCCAAACTCCAAACGGGATGAAACCAATTTTGTTGGAAAGATAACGACGAATAGAATCCAACAAGGTGTGGAGCCGGAAAACTCGCAAGATCAAAAACCGCAATAAGATATGCAAGTGAAATCCTTAGATGATAAACTATAGCTTGTTATGATGATGACCACAAGCTCTAGATCCTCTCATGGACAAGAACCAAATAACAACCAAGAAAGATGAGGTTATTAATGCAAAGGTTTGAGCTCTCTCCGAACGATGCAAACGAGACACCCGCTTGAGAGCCCCTCTTGATAGTACGGCTATCTATCCTAAACCCGGTCTCCCAACTAACAACACGAGACCGGCAAAATAGAAGCCCTATCAAGAACATACCTTTGCCTTGAGCATCCCACTTGAACTTGATGTAGACCGTCTTGTTCTTCTATAGTGGGAACACCTTTCTTGGATGCTCTTGCTTGATGAATATGAAGACTTGCAAATTGCTCCCCCATACTCTATGGGGAAACCTCTTCTTTGAACTTGTCTTCATCATTCCACGAGCACGAGGATGGCAAGCTTCAAGCATGAGATATTCTAGATATGGCGCATCTTGAGCTCGCCCTTCTTCATCCCTACTAGAGGTTGATCCACCTTGATGCAACTCTTTGCACATGTCTTGATCAACCTTCAAGATCCTTCTTTCTTCATGATTCCAATGGGCACAAAGCCCTTGGACATTTCTTCATCTTCCAACCTTGAGACCAACACATGGCCCAAGCGATGCCAATGGACAAACCTACAAGTGAAACTCAATTTACACATTAGTCCATAGAGATTGTCATTAATTACCAAAACCACACATGGGGGCATACATGCCGTTTCAGCATCAATATTAGTAGTAGATGTTGGATCCACCAAGGAGGCCATGAATCCCCTCGGTGGCGCTGCCATGCCGCCATAGCCTCCTTGTGACCCGCCCATTTTTGACAATCGGTGTTGATGATCCTCCACCCGGACCGAAGAGAACGATCGGTGCGCTCATTGCCACTTGTGTTGTGTGCATCAAAGTACTCCATTCTCGCCCAATAGGTATATTTTGTTTGGTCCGTGCCGGTCGTCGTGTCCATGCCAACATGCAACCAAGTTTGGCAAAGCAACCATTCTTCTTCCATGGTGTAGTTGGCCATCCTACCTCTCAGCGGTTCAACCAAACCCTCACCATGCTCATCCACTCCAAACTCCTCTTCTTCACCATTTTCTTCATCCAAATTGGAGTGTGAGAAAGAAGAGCCAACATTCGTTTCCGCCATGAATGTTTCATCGTCAACACTACAATCCAATTGCACAAACATATCATTTTCTACATTCATCTACACTGGAGTGTGAGAAATAGGCACTTTTTTACTTTATTGTCATTTGGCCGAGCAGGTTGCGCGCGCTGAAATGCTCCCCGGCCGATGTCAACGGAGGCGGCGCAAGCGGCACGAAGCTCTGGCCATCGGAGCAGGAGGACGTACGGGAGCGGCCGGGCACTTGACCTTGCTCACAGCCGCCTTCTTCACCGGCTTTTGCACAGCCACCGCCGCGAGAGCGACCAGGCGCTTGGCCGCTCCGGGCCTTCCTTTCGTCGTTGGCGGTGGCAGAGGCTGAGCCTCGTCGGGCGCAGCGTTCGTCTGTGGAAGCATGAACGACGCGGGAGGGGTTGTGCGAGCTCGCGGTGGCGCCGGCAACATTAGTGTTTGTCATGGGCTGCAGCGGATGGGCCATGTTGGTGCCAACACCGGAGGGGACAGAGTACGAAGGGGCCGGCGGGGTTACAGAGAACTCGTCCATCGCCGGAA
The DNA here is from genome assembly GCA_910589765.1 of Avena atlantica. Taxonomy (NCBI): domain Eukaryota; kingdom Viridiplantae; phylum Streptophyta; class Magnoliopsida; order Poales; family Poaceae; genus Avena; species Avena atlantica. The sequence continues at coordinate 487,013,042 of OU342735.1, read as the reverse complement.
ATGTCGTCGGCGACCATGCAGGAGGTGAGGGCGGAACCGAGGGCGCGAGCGTGTGGGGTTGTCGGGGGTGTACCCCCAGGTACCCCAGAGTTGGTGCCTCAAGTTATTCGATAAAGTGCTAAATTAACAGATTAAGAGACGGGAAATATTAATAGAATAAAGAAAAGGAGAAGACAACTGCACTTGGGCCGAATCAGGGAAGACTCGGTCCAAACAGAATCAAAGCCGCAGGAACCGAACCAGGCCAATTCACCGCATGGGCCGAATCGATCTTACCTCGGCCCAGCCGAACTCTGCCTCACCGCCCTGCTGCACCGCGCCGTCATCTCCCGGGTGGGCCGAGTCAGGAGGACCTCCGCCCACCGCGGGTTCTGTCCGCCCCGCCGAGTCCTCAAGCCACTCTTCCCGGGTGGGCCGACTTAAGCCTTAATCGGCCCACCGCGGGCCCACTGCCTCGGCCAAACCACTCCCACGTCGAGCGGTCTCCCGCTAAGCGTCGCCAGCAACCCTGCGCGTCGTCAACTCCCGCCGGCGCCGCGTCTGCTCCCTCACCTCCTCGCCCGGGTGGGCCGAATGTGGCTTAGTTCAGCCCACCACGGGGTTCGACGCCACCGGACCTAGCTTCTCCTGCTGGGCCGAAACAACATAGCTCCCCGGCTGGGCTTCCTCCACCGCCGGCTTCTATTGGACTCCACGCCTGGGACGAGCTAGAGGAAGCTCGGCTGGGCTTCCTCCACCGCAAGCCGAACCAAACGCATCCCGGGCCGAATTAGCTCAGCCCAGGCCGAATTATATCAAGAATTACCCCTGGGCTGAATCATCTTGTCTCGGTTATTTTCCAGACGCCCCTCTAGACTCTACATCAAAGTACCGGAGAACCAGAACTAGTTATTCAAGTTCCGTGCCAGTATTGGGACACGCCTGGCTCAGACTAGCACGTGGCGTGTGGAATACGCCTTTGGCATCCAAGATAATGCTAGGGAATATGCTAGGGAATATGCCTGGCATCTCCAAAGATGCCAAGGTATATGCTGAGCATCTCCAGAAGATGCTGAGAATATGCTGCATAGATGCCAAGCGTATAGAGCAAGCTTTGTCCCCTGGGCTCCCCTTTATAAGGAGCACCAGGGGGATCGTTCCCAGGAGGCCTCGGAAGGGCTCCTCCCCTCTCTGCTCACTAGGAGCTCTCCTTCTTCTTCTTCCTCCACTCTCGCAGAGAGATCTAGCTAGGAGTATAGGAGATACAGCTCAAGGAGCATGGTTGTAGCCACAAGTATGGCAAGATTATGAGAGATTAGATGTATAGAATGAGATGTTATCTCCACTTGAGAGCCTTAATCCAATATACATCGTATCTCTTTTTGTTCATACGAGTGCGATCTTCACCGCATCATCCCTCCCCGGATTCCTCCACGTCCATCGGCCCCAACTTTAGCCTACCCATGGCATATGCCGTGATACCACGACGACATTTGGCGCCCACCGTGGGGCCTCCTAGTGGCGTTGGTTGGGTTTCCATCCGGACGGGAACACCTTCATCAACTTTCTTCCTCATAGGGCTCATTCAGCTTCACCAAGCCAACAGAGAACAAAAAGGTAAGCGCAGAGGCTCCCCAAGTCTAACTTATCAAAGCAGGTAAGACTCAGCAAGAAGGACTCAAGCACTACTCCAAGCTTACTGTAAGTACCAAGTAACTCAGCAGGGCAGGTATGACCTAGCAAAACTCACCCAAACACTTCTTCAAATATACTGTAAGTGCTAGGTAACTCAGCCACCTGCACTCAATCCTTCACCCCGGGGAGAGAATAACTTAACCCGGGGACTAGTCAACTTATTCGTAGAGCCACCTTTAGATTAAGAGAACATCCCGTTGATTTAGGTCTGTACACCAGCCAGCTTATCTGTTAACTCGGCCATAAGTTGAGTCAGCTTATTTATGATTCAGATAGATTTTGGGTCAGTTAATATATGTTTTGGGTTACCCATTAACTCAGCTCACCAGCCAGCTTATCTATTAACTCGGCCATAAGTTGAATCAGCTTATTTATGATTCAGATAGATTTTGGGTCAGTTAATATATGTTTTTGGTTACCCATTAACTCAGCTCACCAGCCAGCTTATCTGTTAACTCGGCCATAAGTTGAATCATCTTATTTTTGATTCAGGTAGATTTTGAGTCAGTTTATTTATGCTGTGGATTGTCCTTTAACTCAGCTTACCAGCCGGCTTATTGTTGATTCGGATATAAATTGAAGTCAATTTGTTTATGCATTGAATTAACCTTTAACTCAGCTCAGTAAATTGTCTCTGATCCAGACTAACATTTGATTCAGCTTGCCAGGGTACTTTATAATTCGGATTGGTATTCAGACTCGGCGTACTTATTGTATCTCTGATTCAGGCCGAAGCTTTATTCAGTTCACCAGATTGCCAGGTTATGTTATGACTCGGATTGATATCTCACCATCTTGCCAGATTATCCCATATCTCGGATGACTATTGGCCAGCTTATCATATCTCGAATCTATATCTCATATCTACATCTCGAATCGGATCTCTCAGCGGTTAGCCCTATTATCATATCCCAAAGCTTAATCTCGGATCTATATCTCGGATCCATATCAAAGGCAAGTTATCGTCATCACGCCAAATCAAGCTATATCATGGCAAATAGATACCTCAGACTATGTCAATTTGGAGTAAAGTAACTCGGATTGGAGTTGAGTTAATTCGGATTTGAGTAATATAACTCGGATTTGAGCCAGATGACTCAGACTTACATATGAGTCAATTTTGAGTAAAGTAACTGAGATTTGGGATGAGTTAACTCGGATTTGAGTCATATAACTCGGATTTGAGTCAGATGACTCAAGACATAAAGTTAGAATCGAGTAAAGTAACTCGGATTTGGGATGAGTTAACTCGGATTTGAGTTATATAACTCGGATTTGAGTCATATGACTCAGACTTAAGACATAAAGTCAGAATCGAGTAAAGTAACTCGGATTTGGGATAAGCTAACTCGGATTTGAATCATGTAACTCGGATTTGAGTCAAATGACTCAGACTTAGGCATAAAGTCAATTTTGAGTAAGGAAACTCGGATTTGGAATCAGATGACTCGGATAAAGACTTACCTAAAGAGGTTAAAAGAGCAGTGCCCAATAAGGCCAGAACTCACAAATTACCCAAAGAGGTTAAAGGAGCAGTGCCCAATAAGGCCAGGACTCACAAATTACCCAAGGAGGTTAAAGGATCAGTGCCCAATAAGGCCAGAACTCACAAATTACCCAATGGGGTTAAAAGAGCAATGCCCAAGAAGGCAAGAACTCATAACTTACCTAATGGGGTTAAAAGAGCAATGCCCAAGAAGGCAAGAAGTCATAACTTACCCAATGGGGTTAAAAGAGCAATACCCAAGAAGGCAAGTACCCATAACTTGCCCAAAGAGGTTAAAAGAGCAATGCCAAAGAAGGCAAGAACTCATAACTTACCCAATGAGGTTGAAAGAGCAAAGCCCAAGAAGGCAAGAGCTCATAACTTACCCAATGGGGTTAAAATAGCAAAGCCCAAGAAGGCAAGAGCGCATAACTTACCCGATGAGGTTAAAAGAGCAATGCCCAGGAAGGCTAAAACTCATAACTTACCCAATGAGGTTAGAAGAGCAATGCCAAAGAAGGCAGGAACTCATAACTTACCCAATGAGGTTAGAAGAGCAATGCCAAAGAAGACAGGAACCCATAACTTACCCAAAGCGGTTTGGACCCGTGCCCATGATGGCCAGAAGTCTAGAAACTTACCCAAAGGGGTTAAGACCAGAGCCCAAAAAGGCCAGAAGTCGAAAAAACTGCCCAGAAAGGTTATGAGCAGAGCCCAAGAAGAATAAAGTCACAAACTTGCCCAAAGGAATTATGCGACCAAGAAATATATGACAAAGAAGTTGTATGCCAGAAAACAACTCTGGAAATATTTAAATATAAAGCCCATGAGCGATTCTAAGAATCCCACATGGCCTCGGGGACTAATGTCGGGGGTGTACCCCCAGGTACCCCAGAGTTGGTGCCTCAAGTTATTCGATAAAGTGCTAAATTAACAGATTAAGAGATGGGAAATATTAATAGAATAAAGAAAAGGAGAAGACAACTGCACTTGGGCCGAATCAGGGAAGACTCGGTCCAAACAGAATCAAAGCAGCAGGAACCGAACCAGGCCAATTCACCGCATGGGCCGAATCGATCTTACCTCGGCCCAGCCGAACTCTGCCTCACCGCCCTGCTGCACCGCGCCGTCATCTCCCGGGTGGGCCGAGTCAGGAGGACCTCCGCCCACCGCGGGTTCTGTCCGCCCCGCCGAGTCCTCAAGCCACTCTCCTCGGGTGGGCCGACTTAAGCCTTAATCGGCCCACCGCGGGCCCACTGCCTTGGCCAAACCACTCCCACGTCGAGCGGTCTCCCGCTAAGCGTCGCCAGCAACCCTGCGCGTCGTCAACTCCCGCCGGCGCCACGTCTGCTCCCTCACCTCCTCGCCCGGGTGGGCCGAATGTGGCTTAGTTCGGCCCACCACGGGGTTCGACGCCACCGAACCTAGCTTCTCCTGCTGGGCCGAAACAACAGAGCTCCCCGGCTGGGCTTCCTCCACCGCCGGCTTCTATTGGACTCCATGCCTGGGCCGAGCTAGAGGAAGCTCGGCTGGGCTTCCTCCACCACAGGCCGAACCAAACGCATCCCGGGCCGAATTAGCTCAGCCCAGGCCGAATTATATCAGGAATTACCCCTGGGCTGAATCATCTTGTCCCGGTTATTTTCCAGACGCCCCTCTAGACTCTACATCAAAGTACCGGAGAACCAGAACTAGTTATTCAAGTTCCGTGCCAGTATTGGGACACGCCTGGCTCAGACTAGCACGTGGCGTGTGGAATACGCCTTTGGCATCCAAGATAATGCTAGGGAATATGCTAGGGAATATGCCTGGCATCTCCAAAGATGCCAAGGAATATGCTGAGCATCTCCAGAAGATGCTGAGAATATGCTGCATAGATGCCAAGCATATAGAGCAAGCTTTGTCCCCTGGGCTCCCCTTTATAAGGAGCACCAGGGGGATCGTTCCCAGGAGGCCCCGGAAGGGCTCCTCCCCTCTCTGCTCACTAGGAGCTCTCCTTCTTCTTCTTCCTCCACTCTCGCAGAGAGATCTAGCTAGGAGTATAGGAGATACAGCTCAAGGAGCATGGTTGTAGCCACAAGTATGGCAAGATTATGAGAGATTAGATGTATAGAATGAGATGTTATCTCCACTTGAGAGCCTTAATCCAATATACATCGTATCTCTTTTTGTTCATACGAGTGCGATCTTCACCGCATCATCCCTCCCCGGATTCCTCCACGTCCATCGGCCCCAACTTTAGCCTACCCATGGCATATGCCGTGATACCACCACGACAGGGGTGGGGGATTTTCCTCTGGCGGTTGGCTCTTCGCGGGCGAGCGAGAGAGATAGCGCGCTCGACTCGGCGTGTCAAATTTTGGCCGCCGAGGGGGGATGACGCGCACTGAATTTTTTTAGAGTGCGTCCAGGGCGTAAATGGGCCGCGCGCGTTATATCGGCGGTTAATTTAGTGCGGGCCTTGTTGGAGTTCCTATTATGACAACATTAATTGGTATTTCTTATATAATGTGATGCTAAAAAGGCTTTCCCACCATTGAAATGGTTTAATTTTTAGCATTATTACTAGTGGCAATGTTAATATTCCCTCCGACCCATATTAATTGAATCACATTTGTCTAGATTTGGATGAATCTAGACACTATTTAGTATATAGGTTTATCTAAATTTTGACAAATCCAAGTCAATTAATATGGATCGGAGGGAGGGAGTATAAAAATTAATGAAAAGTTGGGTGCCTTTTCCCCTACTAATAGAGAGGTGAAGCAAGGTGACCCCCTCTCACCCATTCTTTTCAATGTAGTTGTTGATTCTATGATTGCGATGGTTAAAAATGCTCAGCAAGGATGGTTTGATTACATGTCTAGTTCCTCATTTGCGGTAAAATGGTATTGTCATTCTCCAATATGTGTATGCTATTATTTTTCTGTGGGATGAGCGGTTTAAAAATGCACTGAACCTTAAATTTATTTTTTTCCTTTTCAAAAAATGTCTAGGTTAAAAGTCAATTTCCTCAAAAGTGAAGTGTTCTGCTTAGGCAACAGCAAGAGCACATATATGAGGAAAATTTTACTTGTCAATCTGGCAAATTGCCATCAATTTTTTCGGCGTGCCTATGAGAAGAAAAAATTACTCAACATCCACTAGAAATCCGCTGACGATAAAATGGAAAAAAAAAGATTGGGTTGTTGGCGAGGAAAACTCTTTGACATAGGCTCTAGAGTTATCCTTTTGAGCTCATATATCTATCCACTGACCCCTATGTACATGCACTCTTTTTATAGGGTGTCTCCGGGTGTGAGGAAAAAATGAGACATTTTCAGAAACATATCCTTGTGGCAGGAAGAACAAGGGGTCCGGAAATATCATCTTGTGAATTGGGAAATTGTTTGTTTTCTCCAAAGATATATGAGTACTGGGTGTTTTGAATTTAGATTTAATAAAACATAAGTATATATGTAAATGGCTATGGAAATGGGAGAATGAGGACGGAGCTCCTGTTAGCAAGGGATTTTGAAGGAAAAATATTTTCAAAAAGAGAACTTTTCTCAGACTGGTGAAAAACCTAAGGGTATCACACCCAGCCCACCTAGTGCCTTGGGCTGGCATACCATTTTTCAGCTAACTCTGCATTTACCGCCACTGAGGGATTCTTCTCCGGCCCATAGCGATGCTCTTCTTCTATGGTCTAATTCCCTTTTAACCCAAGCCGACACATCTGGTTAATTGTCATCATGTAAACAGCTAATGATTTAAGCACAGTGTTGAGCATTTCAAGCCTTCCTGCTTTACTCATCAACCTTGCTCTTCATGTAGCCAAAGAGCGACCAAACTTGTCTAGCAGCATCTGCCAATCTTTCTTGGTTAACTTCTTAATCGAAAGCGGCATTCCCAGGTAATTGCAAGGGAACTGTTGGATCGGGATTCCAGCTCCTTGTATTAACTCCTCAGTATTCAAGTTTTGACAGCTGATCAGCGTGACTGAACTTTTGACAAGGTTGTTTTTCAGACCTGCCAAACTCCCGTCGAGGATGCCGCGACGTACTATACTCCTCACGCTTCCGTCACCGCCTTCGCCGGCGGGGATAAGTTTCCGCCGTTCGGTGCCTCACCGCACGATGACGGTAAAGTATCTGTCGTCGACGTCTGCATCCACCGCGTTCCGTCCACTTTAGCAGTGTGGCCGCTGGCGGCTGGCGCTGAGCGAGATGCGGCAACAGTCGCCGTCGCCTTTGAGGATGACATCGCACGCCTGATTGCTTGCCGCTACGGTATCTAAGCTTGTATGAACGATTGGTTCGATGGATTGACCCTAAGGCGAGCCGCCGTATAACACTCTGCTGTTCAGACATGTAAGAGGCTTCCAGCTTCGGGCCGTCAGAGAGAGAAAACAGAACAGAACTCTGTTTCCCAAAACCCCGGAACAAATCATACACTATACAGTTTGGCCCCTAACACTGCTGCTGATTGGACTACCGGCAAAAAAACGGGCAACACTGTTGATTTGACGAACACTTGGGAGAAACAGCTCGGTACCTTGGGAATCTTTCATCTAGCTAGCTAGCCCTACTGGCATCTGAACAACAGTTTATTTTAATCTTTGAGGGGGGATCTAAACACCAGCAAATGCTTGTAGGTTTTTAATGTAAAACACGAAGACGTGTTTTTTTTCTAAGCATCTAAACATGAACAGAAGTACACACGGTATGAGCTATTTTACCTTTTTTGTAGGCAGAGTATGACGAGCCCAAACTGTATGGGCTTAAACCCTAGAGTGCTATTATACCGACTCTAGGCACAGTCTCACAGTCATCGAGATTCTTGGCCCTTCACATGCATACTATTAGCGATTTATTCTTGTTATAATCAGTTTGGATTCTTAGGTCTGTTTCGTTCCAAACCTTAGCTGGTTTTGGCCCTCATATATATCCCTGTAATCTCTACACAATATACAAGTTATTATTCTTTCCAAATATCATGGTATTAGACGCCTAGGTTTTTCCGCACCTGGCATGGCTCCGCCCACCCTACCTCCTCCGCCGCCGTCGGGCTCTCTCTTCTCCCTGGCGAAATTCCACGCCACCGGCGCTCCCTCCTCCTCCTCTTCTTCATCTCAAACCCTAGTCCCCCTTCACACCGCCGCGGCACCCTCTCCTCCTGCCGCCGGCGTCACCACCACCCAAACCCTAGCCACCATGTCGTTCACCGACACGATCACAGATATATCTCCCTTCATCACCATTACCCTTGATCTCTCAGCCCACAACTACTATTATTGGCGCCATCTGTTCGAAGTTCACCTCGGGCGCTGCAATCTTCATCACGTCACCACCGATTGCGTCCCTCGCCCCGACGACCCTTGCTGGGTCAAGGATGATCTAGCGACCATCCAATGGATCTACACGCGCGTCTTCACCAAGATCTTCCATCTTGTCTACCGCACCGCCTCATCCGCCGCCGCTCTTTGGGCGGCCCTTCGTCAGCTCTTTCAGGATAACATCGACTCCCGCGTCAACGCCCTCAACATCGAGCTTCGCAACATCGTCCAAGGCACCTCTCCCGTGGGCGTCTACTGTCACCGTCTCTCCTCCATCGCTGACGAACTCCGCGAACTCGGTGATCCCATTGAAGATCGGCCACTCATCAACATCCTCCGCATTGGCCTTAGCGAGGACTTCGACAAGCAGGCCTCGTTCATACCTCTGATGCGGCCCCGCCCCACTTTCGCCGAGGTTCGGTCGATCCTTCAAAGTGCAGATCGCACTCGTTAGAACCGGGAGTCACGCCACCACGTCTTCGTCGCCACCCTACGGCCGCCCGCGTCTGCCGTGGCAGCTCCTCCCATGCAGCCTCCTGCCGCGACAGCAAATTCAGGGCAAAACCCTGTCGCGGCAGCTCCTGCCGGCTGGTGCCCTAGCCCCAACTAACGCGGCAAGAATCCCATCTACCAGCCCCCGCCGCCGCCGCGCCCCCCTCCGACAGCGCCCCCTGCACCAGCACCGACGGCGCCCCCTGCTGCACCAATTTGGCGCCACGAGAACGATCCCTGGACCGGTATGGTCCAGGCCTGCTCCATGCCATGGACGGCTCCTGCATCATACGGTGCTCAACCGACTTGGAACTCCGGCCTCCGTCCGCCCACCGGCTCCCCTGGACTTCTCGGTCCTCGACCTCCTGCACAGGTGTACAGCGCTCAGGCTTCGTACCCCGGCTACGCGGCGCCACCTTACATGTACGGCCCTCCTTCGGCTCCACCGTACATGTACGCATCTTCGTCAACCGCGCCCGGGCCATCGTCATCACCTTCTACACCAAGCTGGGACCAGGCCGGCTTCATAGCTGCCATGAACAATTTTACCCTCAATAACACCGAAGGTACGGATTGGATTTTTGATTCTGGTGCTTCCTCGCACATGTCTTCGAATTTGGATTTTCTGTCAGCTTGTTCTTCTTCTCCCTTTTCTTCCATTACCATTGGTGACGGATCTTCTATTCCCATCTCCGGCACCGGTGATTCCTATATATCGCATCGACATGTTCAATTTCTTCTTCGTCAAATTCTTTTAGCACCTTCTTTAATTAAAAATCTAATATCTGTTCGCAAATTTACCATTGATAATCGTGTCTCTCTTGAGTTTGATCCTTTTGGTTTATCTGTGAAGGATCTTCAAACGGGGAAGCTTCTCGCCCGGTACAATAGCTCCGGGGATCTCTATCCTCTCCATGGCACGCCCACCTCTACACCTCTTGCCATGATTGCTTCCGTTGGACTTTGGCATCGTCGACTAGGGCATCCAAATAAATCCACGCTGTCTTCGTTATTTCAGAAATTTTGTATCCCTAGTATTAGTTCTCATCATGATTCCTCTGTTTGTAATGCCTGTCAGTGTGGCAAACATGTTAGATTACCGTTTAGCACTTCATCCACTCATAGCTCTTTTCCTTTTGAATTATTACACTGTGATTTATGGACATCTCCCGTGCCTAGTGTTTCTGGTTTTAAATATTATCTTGTTATTCTTGATGATTAACACCGTCTTTCAAAATTTCTAAAATTATGTTCATACTCACTTTAGTCTTCCTATCCGTTTCATCCAATGTGACAATGGCCGTGAATTTGATAACACCAAAACTTCTTTCTCTCTCACGACATTCTTTTTCGTTTTTCCTGTCCTTACACCTCCCAACAAAATGGCAAAGATGAACGCTCTCTTCGATCCATCAATGGTATTCTCTGCACGCTCCTACTTCAGGCCTCTCCTCCACCCTTTTGGGTAGAAGCTCTCAATATCGCCACCTTTCTCATCAACGTTCGTCCAACCAAAACATGCCCTCTATACACTCCTTACCAATCTCTCTTTCTCACCTCTCCGGACTACTCCATGTTACGTGTCTTTGGCTGTTTATGCTTTCCCAACACCACCTCTACTTCTCCCCATAAACTCGCACCTTGCTCTCTACCGTGCATTCACCTTGGTCTCTCTAGTGATCACAAGGGATACCGATGTTTTGATCCCGCTTCTATCTAATGCTGCCACCCACCCAATCGCCAATGCTACCGCTTCTCTCTAGTCATCACCTTGGTCGGGTTATCACCTCTCGTCATGTCATCTTAGACGAACACACCTTTCCCTACACCATCGCCAATGCTGCCACCCACCCAATCACCCCCCAAACTACCCCCGCACATAACACCAACCCTCCCGTCATCATCGCTTTCGTGCGCTCTGCCACGGCAGCGGCAGAGACCCCTTCTGTTTTTCCTGCCGCGGCAGCTCCCGTGCCTGCTCCTCCTGCCGCGACAGCACCCGCGCCCTCTTCCTCTACTGCGGCAGCCACGCCACCTCTCTCCTCTGCCGCGGCAGCGCTCACACCATCCTCTGCCACGGCAGCATCTCTCCCTGTCTCCTCTGCCGCGATCCCCTCCACCGTCCGACAGCTCTCTCACTTCCTCCACACCATCTTCTCCCTCGCCTACACCACCTGTGATTCCTCCCAATGCAGTTCTCACAACCATTACCGAGAACGATCACGTTATGTGTACTCGAGGCAAACGAGGTTTTCACATTCCTCGTCGCCTTATAAATCTTTCTGCGACCACCACTACCACACCTATTTCCCCAATTCCAGCAACCTACAAACGTGCTCTTCTCGACCCTCTCTGGCATTCTGCTATGCGTGAGGAATTTGATGCTCTCCTCCAAAACAAAACATGGTCTCTCGTTCCCAAACCCTCTGGCGCCAATGTTGTTTCTGGTAAATGGGTCTTCTGTCATAAATTTCACTCGGATGGCACTCTCGCTCGTTATAAAGCCCGTTGGGTATGCCGTGGTTTCTCCCACCAGCATGGGATTGACTTCGATGAAACCTTTTCTCCTGTCGTCAAACCCAGCACCATTCATATAGTTCTTAGTCTCGTTGTTTCTTCTTCCCGGCCCATTCACCAGATTCATGTCAAAAATGCTTTTCTTAATGGCACTCTCAACGAAACTGTCTACTATCAACAACCCTCCGGTTTTGAGAACTACTCCACTCCTGATTTTGTCTGTCTCCTTCACAAGTCTCTTTATGGTCTAAAACAGACTCCTCGCGCCTCGTTTCATCGCTTTGCCTCTTTCATTCAAACCATCAGCTTCACTCCTTCAAAATCTGACTCTTTTCTATTTCTCTTTCATTCTCACGAACACACGTCTTATCTTCTCCTTTACGTTGACGACATTGTTCTCACTGTCTCCTCCGACTCCTTACAACAAATCATCTTGTCTCTTCATACTGAATTTTCTATGACTGAACTCGGACCTCTACATCATTTTCTTGGTGTCACCGCCTCTCGTACTCCCACCTCTCTTTTACTTTCTCAGCGTCAGTATATTCTTGATTTACTCTCTCGCGCCGGGATGACTTGATTGCCAGCCTTCCCGTACACCTGCTGATGTTGGTTCTAAACTTTCTGCCGACGGTGAACCTATCTCCGATCCTACTTTCTATCGCAGTCTCACTGATGCTCTCCATTATGCTACTTTAACACGTCCAAAAATATCGTACGTTCAACAAGCCTGTCTTTTCATGCATGATCCTTGTGTTCCTCATCTCTCTCTTATCTCAAAGGAACTCTTGACCATGGTTTTCTCATAAATTCTTCCTCTCCAACAAACTTGACAGTTTATTCTGATGCAGACTGGGCTGATTGCCCCGACACTCGACGATCCACATCCGGGTTTTGTGTTTATTTGGGGGATAATGTTGTTTCTTGGTCATCTAAAAGGCAGGTCACGGTCTCCAGGTCCTCTGCTGAAGCCGAATACAGAGCTGTTGCACACTCTCTCGCCGAAGCCGTCTGGATTCGTCAACTTCTTGCCGAGCTTCATCGACCACTTAAGCGCGCCACCATTGTCTACCGTGACAATATTTCTGCCGTCTACATGGCCAGCAACCCCGTTCATCATCGTCGAACTAAGCACATTGAGATAGGTATTCATTTTGTCCGCGAGAAGGTGGCTGTCGGCGAGGTTCGCATTCTTCACGTACCGACCAGTGCTCAGTTTGCTGACATCTTCACAAAGAGGCTACCTACTGCACCCTTCTGCGATATTCGGTCCAGTCTCAACGTTATCGAGCCAGACGTTGCCACTGCGGGGGGTATTAGCGATTTATTCTTGTTGTAATCAGTTTGGACTCTTAGGTCGGTTCGGCTCCAAATCCTAGCTGGTTTTGGCCCTCATATATATCCCTGTAATCTCTACACAATATACAAGTTATTATTCTTCCGAAATATCACATACTTAGGATAGCCATCCATTTAAGTTTTGCAGCAGACCGAACAACTTATGTTCTGAAGAGACATGCTACTCCCACAACATATTGCTATGAAATCCACGTAAAAACACATATATTGCTATGGAATTAAAAGATGCTGCAAGTCTCTGGGTTTTGCCATTTTCAGTTAATACAGGTTCTACCTGATGTTTTTGTGCTTGCGTGTCAAAAATGTACTCCGCATGTAGTACTTCATCTGTAAGTATGAATCAGTGTGCCTGATCTGCTGCAAATGCTATGGTGCTACGCTGAATAAACACAATAACCACGACATGATTAATGAGAAAAGAAGTCCTTCTCTTGGGTTAACAACACTGCTTCTCTCAGGGCTGTCATCTGAAATTTCAAGGTGACTTCACTGACACGTTACCAACAGCATGCCAAGCTACATCAGATGAGACTAATCTAAGAGCTCCATCCATCATAGTCAGTACAGATCTTCAAACCCAAAAAAAATCTCTATCACCTGAGCCATAATAAAAAAGAAAAGGCACAATGAGCAGAAAAAAAACAGGAAAACTTGGACTGTAAACCGTCCGTTTTCTGAACACGCACGTCCACTGAAGGACACGACATGATTATCACTTGATGAACTATGTGTTCCCTCCGTGTCAAGCTATAAACCGATCAAACTGCACGCGCATCTAGACGACAAGATATACCAGTGCAGGGAGAGGCATATATTGAGGGCTGCTAGGGTAGGCAGCGCCGGCCGCAGTGCTTTTGCTGAAAGATGGCTGCACATTCTGGTCCTGGGAATAAAGCCCCTCTCCTAGACATACTCCTATCCCGACTCACACGGCGGTTAATTGCCTAGACAGTGCCCACTTTTGAACAAAAAATATCCCGCAAAAGGTAGAAAAAAAAAACGGTCGTAAAAGGGTAGATAGATATTCCACAGCCGCACCCCGTCGGCATGATCAGCGATCACGAAACAAGGCATAGATGGGACGAGATTTCGAACGACCGAACAGGAGTCGGTTGGCTCGGAGCTCCGGCAAGTAGCTTGCACGAGCTTGGTAGGGAGCGAGTGGGCGGTCAGCAACAACTCGATCGGTGGGGTGGGAGGAGCAGGCCAGCCAGACACGGACAATACCCCTCCCTAGCTATCTGAACCGTCTCTACCCTGGGTTGGCCTCTTGCAGGGCGCTGACGCGAACGTCTCCAAGGCTCTCCACCGGTCGAGTTATTAGCTCCAACGGAGCCCTCAGCCAAACCCGCATGCGGCGCATAATTGCGCGGCGTACCAGTCAGCCACATCATCAGGCACCTTCACCGCACCACCGCGCACAAATGGCTCTCGACAGACAAACGGGGCGGTAGCTACTAGGGGACCTTTGCGGTTGAGCACGGACAGGAGTAGGACAGGATCGATCATTCCACATGGTCACATGGGCATGCATGGCCGGCCGCACCGGAAGCTCCGGCACGCGCGAGCCGCGACAGGTTACCCGCCGGCCGCCGTTGGGTTGGGCTTGGCCACTTTCTGATCACGATTTTGGTACTACTGAACTTTAAACTAACTACAGTAGCAGGGAAAGGAACGAGAGAGATAGAGGCGAGTTCGTGAGTTCTCTCTGCCTGTCTATCAGCAAAAAAATATGTCCACTGTTGCGGCCGTCTCTGATGAGTGGTGAGGACAACTCAGACTCGCTGGACCGCTGGAAGATGCGTCAGCCGGAAGGGAGCCAGCCGGGCCCCAATCATTCTCCTTCCCGCGTGTGGAGGAAGCTCAGAGGAATAATAATGCGGCGAGCATGGCACCCACCGCCCCGTCGCTAACGTTATCTGCAAGCCAACCGATCGAGAAAAGCAAGAAGAATTAGGGCGTGGAAACTAAGATTACGAGCAGACCCCTGGAGCAGCCCTTTGAATTAGGCGTTGAATCGCTTTGCTACTTTGACATTCCCTTGAGCAGTAGCGGAGACCTGTTTGCGCCTAAGTGCTGCTAGCTTGTTTCACCAGTCAAACGCTCAAAGAATTGCCCTTGCCGGCCAGCGCTTTCTGCGATGCCCGCCGATCGATCGCCGTCCCTTTGTGCGCGTCTCCACATCTTTCTTATTGGCAGGGTCGTGCGCGCACAAAGGGAGGAAGGAAAGGGTCCCCTTTCCCCTCCAGATGACTGATTGCCATGGGAATAATCAGAATGGGAGGAAAACTTTTTCGGACGGACAAACATCGCTGTCCAGCCGAATTTCCGAATCTAGGCCTGCCCCATCGTTCGTTCGTTGATTTACATGCTTTCGTATGTAATAAGTATACAATGAATCAATCGCTACTACTGTAATAATCTTCTAATAATCCTCTAACACCAGAGTGCTGCTGACAGCACGGGCAATACTAGCAGTAGCGTCCACCAGGATAACGTTCTTCTTCTTTCCGCTGACGAGAACATGGACTGCGACGAGTACGGGTCGAACGCCCGCCCTACCGACCCGCCCCCGCCGGACCCGGACCCGGACCCGGCGGTGCCGGCGCTGATCGCGTACACCGGCGACCCGTTGGGGTAGAACAGCCCGTAGTTCCTTTCTGAAGCCGGCCCGGGCTTCATGTTCTCGTTGAACAGCGCGAACACGAACACGTCCACGGGCACGTTCGGCTTTAGCGGCGTGCCCTGGCCCATGGCCACCCGCTGCATCAGGTTCCCGTTGTACGCCGCCGCGTTCTGCACGCTGGCGCCAATCTCGTCCTCGTCCCCCTTCGACGGCCACCCGGTCTCCGAGATGCTCACGGGGATGCCCGTGTGGCCCATGGCCTTCATCGCCGCGTACACGGCGTCGATCTGCGCGTACAGCATGTTGTCGTACACCAGGCCGCCGTCCCGCACGCCGGCGTTCGGCTGGAACAGCACGTACGGCAGCGACACGGTGGCGGGGTCGCCCTTGTACGCGAAGAAAGGGTACGCGTTGAACAGGAACGGGGAACCCGACCGGTTGTGGAACTCCAGCAGCGGCCGGATGTACGGCGCGAAGCTCTCCTGGAACGCGCCCGACGAGGGAGGGAAGCTGCTGGCCAGCACGGCGGCCGAGTGCGCCGACGAGACGGTCACCTGCCCGCCCAGCCCGACAGCCACCAGCGCGTCGTGCACGGCCTGCATGGCCGGGACCAGGTTCGCCGCCATCGCCATGTCGTTGTTGCCGAACACCTCGTTGCCCACCGTGATGCACGTGATGCGGGTCGCCGGGATGAAGGGCTGCACGTGCTGCGACACCCACTGCCGCGCCGCGGCCGGGCTGCTCGCCATCGTCTGGATGTTCTCGTTGCCCACGGCGATGATGAACTCCACCCCCGTGTTGGCGAACGCCGTCAGAACCTTGGGGTCAGCGTCGTAGAGCTTCACCCTGTTCACGTTCATCGACTGGAGGAGCCCCGCCACCCGCGTCGGGTCAGGCAGGTTGTTCGCGATCTGCCCGTAGTTGATGCCGAACTTTTGCTGCGCCGACACGCTCTCCACTGCCAAAACCAAGCACGCCCAGATTAGTATGGAGTAACACACTAATCTTTTTTTTCTCAAAAAAAAGTATGGAGTAACACTTTTTAGCAATCAATCAATCAAACTCCCCGGCCGGCTGTGGGATACTTTTGGAAATATTTCTTTCGAGAAGGGAAAAAACATGAAATTTTGGAAAACGAATTTCCCTTTTCAGATAAATAAATACTTTAGGTTGGCAGGCAGTCTCTTTCGTTGCAGAAACTAATCCGTCAGAAGTAGACTACCTACTGCTCTCGAATTAATATTGTACATGCAACTGCAATCAGTCATGTAGGATTAACATATACCGGCAGGAAGAAGGGTCTATTCACAAGCGTATGCAACTGCAATCAGGGGGTAGGATTAACATAGGGATACCGGCAGGTATGCAACTGCAATCAGGGGGTAGGATTAACATAGGGATACCGGCAGGTATGCAACTGCAATCAGGTAGCACTACATCGACGACTGATGACGCGGGAAGCTTGAGCACTTCCTGAATCGGACACATGCGTACGCACGCATCAGAGCTGACGAAGCATGCCGGCTTAATTAACTCTTACGGCAATGACGTCCGTAGTACTGATATCGGGAACAGCAATGCTAATTAGCAGGCTCGCTGGATCTGAGATCTCCATATCGTAGCTTTTCTTCTGCCAGCAGCCACCATGTCTGTCAGTGTTGTGATTCGTATTACCGGAGTCGCAGCAGAGAGTTGAATCCAACCTGAGCCATCTTCAAATCTTTGAAAACGATCCTAGCAGGGCTTAGTCGGCCGCGAGCAATGGCGGGCTCGGTGGCAGAGGCAGAGCAGAGCAGCGCGAGCAAGAAGAGGTAAACGAAGAGCAGAACGTAAATATCCAAAAGGTTTGGAATATGAAGATGACATCTGTGAGCATCTCATGAGCTAGAATTGGCGGCTACGGACGCAGATAAAAGAGCTTCCTGAGCAGCAATGGCGGGCTGCGACGGTGGCAGAGGCAGAGCAGCGCGAGCAGGAAGAGAAATAACGGAATATCCGATCCGTCGGAAATACTATGAAGATGACACCAGGCACAGAGTCCACCTCACGAGCACGAACTCGCGGCGACAATCGGAAACAGCAGAGCTCTGCTCGGTAGCAATGGCGGTGACGGTACGGTGGCAAGACAGAGGCAGGGCAGCATAGGACAGCAAGAGGAGCATAGGACACAGAGCATCATAAAGAAGCAAGGGTGCGAGCAGAGCACTCACCGGTGAAGAACGCCGCCAGGAGGCAGAGCAAGAGCGACGACGACGAGGACGACGAGGAGACGCGGTGCTCCATTGCGAAGCGTGTCCTCCTCTGTCCTGGCTTCTCCTCTCGTCTGCTTCCTCTGACCTTGGCCGATTATGCGATATGCTCTTGGGAAGTTGGGCGGTTACGCTCGCATTAAGTACTGCCTCAGCAGGCAGCTCCTTCCCTTCCGTTCTCCATCCTCGGGATCGACCCCTCCCCGTTTTTATAGTACAGGTTTGTACAGCTTACGTATTCGTGCCACTACCGGTGTCCCAGACTCCAACGTGTGAGAAAAAATGGAAATATCCGGGCTGAAGTCGGCGCCTGGCCTGATGTTTCCATATACTCTAAAAAAAATCTGGAGTGTCCAGACACCAGACTCGACCACACGGGCGCACCACTCCGGCACGTGTGCGGCCGCTCCTCTCGGTCGCACCGGTTCCATCCACGCTCCGTGCACTGCCTTGTGGCCTGTAGCGTCTGTTCGTACCCGTGCCGGGGGCAATGCGATTTCGCCCACTCTACAGAAGCAACAGTGGCTCTTGCGTTTGGACGTTGCGGCGAACGGGATGATTAATCATGCGTTACATGATTGCCCTAGTCACGGTCGCTACGATCATACGTGTGCACGGTCGGTCGTCTCGAGCGTTTGTCCTGTGCGCGCCTGTCTTGGGGTGAAAAAAAAAAATCATGAGAAGAGAAGCCCAAAACCTGAACTCCGTCGTTGAAATCAGCCCGTCGGGTGCGCGCAAGCAACAGTCAATCAAACGTTCTCATGCCTTGTCTTGTCTGAGGAGGGGTGGTGCATACTAGCTTGGTTCAAACTCCTGCATCCCTCTCTCGGTATTGAAAAACAATTTGTCCTCGATCTAGGAGCAGGACGGTGGATCTGAATGTGAATGCCCTGCTTGTTTTGTTTCTTACGGCGAACCTGTCCTCTCGGACGCGTGAAAAATTATTTCACACCAACAGGCTGTGTACTGCATCGCTTGAACTAAAAAGTATCAAGCGATGCAGTAACTTTTTCATCGTGAAAAAGTATCGGATTTGCTAGTTCTTAAACGCTTGATAACTTTTTAAGTCTCAGTCGTCCTTTCACCGTTTGATTTACCTCGTGATTCGTGCTACACATGAGTTGCAACTCGGGTGTAACTAAAAATTTAATGAGTTGTAACTAGGTTGTAACTGAGAACTAGTACAAATCTTATGAGTTGCAACTATGTTGCAACTCAGAATTAGCACAAATATTAGGATGATATCAACGACTTATAGACATAACTAATTCTTATGCGCCTGGGATCTACGCACTCCCTAAAAGTATAGAAAAACAAAACTCGGCACAACCAGATACCTAGGAGAAAGGAACTCAGCGCCGACGGCCCCATGAAAGTAACGACACGGTGTATTGTTCTCGACCGAAAATGGTCTAGAATTTTCATCCGGAGACAAAGCGCGGGAGGTACTCACAACTGGGCCCCTATGAGGGACACGACACACGTAAGCACCGCCGCCGCTGGTGTCAGACGAGGGGCTTTTGTCAGAAAAACCTACACACTCTCCTGCACATCGTCTTCGAGCCCGGTGTTTAGAGCATGATCTGAGAGATATCGAACCTGAAGCGCAGTCACCACCCAAGGTCTCTATCCGGATGCTGCTGCAGGGCCAATCAACCTAGATCATGCCCAGATCAGCCCGTAGCCGCACGCTGTACTTTGACCGCCGCCTCCGTCCAAGTGCGGGAGCGTGCCTCCCCAGCCCCTCCACCATCGCGCGCCACCCGTCGTCGTGCTCTGCCGCCGCAAAACTGAGTCGTGTCGTCCCAGCCCCTCCACCATCGCGCGCCACCCATCGCCGTGCTCTGCCGCCGCAGAACTGAGTCGAGCCGACTCAGAGCCTCCACCACCGCGCGCCACCCATCGCCGTGCTCTGCCGCCGCAGAACTGAGCCGTGCCGCCCTAGCCCCTACACCACCGCGCTCCACCCGTCGCCGTGCTCTATCACCGCAGAACTGAGCCAAGCCGCTGCAACCACCGCTGGCCCCGAAACGCCATGGAGGGCAGCACCACCACCACGCCGCCTAAGGAAAGAACGTGTCATCGTCATCGCCACGCCGCCTAAGGAAAGAGCGCGTCATCGTCATCGCCGCTCCACCGCCGGTCGAGCTCGCTTGAAATCCCTAGGTGCACCATCAGCGGCGCTACCGCGGGGACTTTGCCCTGCAGGCTGCGGCGTCCGCCATCGATGGTTGTGGAGGGGAGAGGGGGCTGGGTGCACGGTGGTCAGGGCTAGGGTTCCGCCCGGTCGCCACAGGACGGGGACTCTCCTGAACTTATTCAATTCAGTACAGCAAGTGCGTGATACTGTGCGATGTGCCAGGTTGCATGGATGATTGATCGCATGACAAGGGAATAACAGTCCTGCCCATAGCTAGCTGTTTTCGCGTACGCGTGCTAGCATGTTCACGTCAGGCAAGTTCTGTGCATTCATAATATTTTTTCACACCCTGACTCTGTTATCGTTAACCAGACGATACCGCCAGCTAGCCAGGTATAAGTAATAAGAGATAAAAAAAGAGAGAACCTATATATAGTCGATCCCAGCACGGTAGCTGCACCTAGATTTAGCATGTTTGGTCGGCAGCATGGCATGGACCACCCGCACGCGGTATGGTACCGTTTTGCTTGTGCTTCCAATTCTCCTCCTGGAGATAACCACGAAATAAAGAACGGCTACCGACTTCGAAAACTTGGATTGCCGCGTACTGCTACGTTCAGTGGACAGCTAGCTACAGTTCACACTGCTCTTTGGTACGTAGTGCAGTCCCGTACGTGTAAGACTTCGGGTTCGATTTGTGTCCGTGCGTTTGGTCGACCGTCACATTGAAAACCCAAGCATGCAGCACAGGATAACATACTAAAACATTTTGGAGCTGCGAGTTGCGGCGTGCAACGTCATGGTGCAACATATTTTGTGTTTAAAAAAATGCAGCATCTTTCAGACCACTAGCTGTGATACAGACTTCCAGCACATCTTTGGTATTATTAACAAATAAGATACTATCTTTTCTTTTCCTTTCTCCTTTCTCACTATGTTCACGTCTTGGATCCATCTTGAGTATTTTAAGCATTCTCCCATGATTATTATTATAAGGATGCTATGGGTATGCACCATGGTTCCCTTGTTGTACACGATTGTTCATGTTGTTGATCTAATCACATGTCTCTCCATGCGTCCGAGGTGGCAAACCCTAGCCCTCCTTGTTGCCCTAGGAGGTCGTCGTCCGACAAGGCCACACGACACCGGTGATGGAGGCCAATGTTACGCTCGGCCCACCCGCCGTCGTCGACATTGTTGCTTAGTGAGTCTCCCCTCTTCCTGCGCATCTCCATCCCTCCCAGGTTGGTTACTCCAGTGGCCCGTGCCCCCTGTCATAGTGACGGGCGCCCAAATCTGGATCTGGTCAGATTGGACTCTAGGGTTTGGGGTCTCGCTTATGGTCGCCTCGGCGGGGATGGTATCTGGTAGAGGGTGGCATTGTAGGGTCGACGTCACCGACGGTGCAGTAGGGACTGTGTTGTCACTTGTTGAAAATCCGACGCGGGGTGGCGTCTCGGGCGGTTGGTGTGTTGGTCATGTGGCGGGGTCGTTGCTGTGTGTGGGTGGTCCTGGGAAGGTTTGTCATCTTCATTTGATGTGGAGAGATGCATTTGAGAGCAAACTCAGAGTGAGTTCCGCGATGCCATCGGAGCCGAGGAAGGAGCTCACGGCTCCTCCCCACCCACTCGTCTCTACCTAGACTTTTGCTCCTTTTGGCTGAAGCCCTCCCATGCCTACCCCGTAGACATCCGCCATGTCCTCTCCATGTCGTCCCGTGGTGTGGTACGGTCTTCTACGTCTTTCGTAGTAGTCTCTCCGTCTAGAAATAAGTGACTCCGGTTTTCTATATGCTCATGTATCTATACACTAAAACGCATCTAGATACATGTGGGTTTACGAATAGATAGAAGGAATATTAACAAAGAGGATATCAAAGATCTTTTTTTTCCTTTTTATTTTCCTTTCTCACTCTGTTTACGTCTTGGATCTTGAGTATTTTAAGCATTCTCCCATATTATTATTATCAGGATCGCTATGCACCCTGGTTCACTTGCGGTGCACGACTGTCCGTGTTGTTGATCTGATCACATGTCAGAAAGCCTGACGGCAAAGGAAATCTGCATTTTATTCAGAAAAGAAGAGGAAAAGCTGCATCGCTTTTTCCTGCTGAGAGAGAAGTCCAAGCACAGAACATGCCCCTCTGCAAAAGCCGATCAAGTATAACAGCGATTAAAGCATGTTGCGGCGTGGATCAAGTCGCTAATTTGCTGCTCGCAACAACCAACAGGCACCAACCACAGATATATACAGCTGTTTCACGATCTTATGTTATCTCCAGCAGCTGAATGGAATGGTAATTAGACACTTTATTACAGTCAAGGATAAGGTTAGGAGAGGAATTCAGCGAGATTTGTCGACCGGATTAATGAGAAGTGTGGGCAGGATCACTGGCGGCGTCAAAACTCAACGGAGCCGGTGGAACGGGGAACGACGAAATGCGCCGCCGCACGTGCTCCTATTCCCTGCCACGCTGGAACGGGGCCCGATCGACTAGACGCTGACTGATTGGTCAATGCTTCCACGCCAGTCCGGTAGCCAAGATCCACGGGCATCACCACTCGCTGGGCGTTCCAGACGAAATCCAGACCAAATTTTGACCAGACGAAACATGTTTTTTGCCTGGAAACGCCGAGTTCCTCGCTCGTGTTCCCAGACCGAGTTTTAAGACGTCATTTTTCGTTCAAATTCGGCTCAAATTCATTTAGATTTCGGCATAGTTAGACATAATATGAATACGGAAAATTGTCCGGCCTAGTTCGACATACATTCGACCATAGTTCGGCGAGGGATGCGAGGATCTCCATGTACTCTGCATCTTCGGCGACCTCGGTGTTCTCCTCCTCCAGCAGTACGGCGAGTGTCTGCTCGTCGTCAGAGTCTATGGCCGAGCCGGCCAAATGCCGAACACTTGGCGGACGTGGTGGTGGGAGCTCACAGCGAAGAATGGACGTCGAAGTTCGGACGGCGGAAGCGGCGGCAGAATGGACGGCGACTACGGCGAGCATATCTAGAGGCGTGGACATGTCTCGGCGTGAAGGAGCTCCGCCGACGAAGTCATGGTGACAGAGGCGCTGGGAGCTCTTTGCCGCCGATAATGTAATCTTCCACGCCAGCGGGCTATCTGGCTATCTGGCTCGCGGGTCCCATTTTAGCCGCCGGTAATGTAATCTTCAACGCCGGCGGGCGGCGGCGCCTTTGAACCAACGCCGCTGCGCGGGAAGCGGGGAAGGTTCATTCGGATAACAGCAACGATTAAATGCGTTAATCTGCACCATCATGTGAAACTTCGGCTTTCGCTGTCTGGCTCGTGCGCGGTTCGTCACCTACCCTACATGGTGTGTAGATCAGTTGACTCCATGTCTCCATGCGATCCGGCGGTGGTGCCTGTCGGCTGCCACCGTCGACGGTGGTTTGGAAGACATCACCGTCGCGCTGACGAGGCAGGAGAGCAGATTTGATCACTCGAGCGGTTTAATCAACTCAGTGGTTTCGTTATCGTTATATAAAATAAACGGATCAATCAAACTCAGTGGTTTCGGGTCAATCATGTCGGAGTATCTCAATGATGCATGTTAGGCAGTATCTTATGTAGCCTGACTAGATGGCTGAGGTTTACAAACTGTTTGGTAGGAGGAAGCTAGTATATATGAATATATGTATAATATATATAATAACAAAATTGAGCTGGCATTAGGTGCACATTTTACTCGTTGAAGAGCTCTTTTGGGTCAAGAGAGATACAAAGCGTCAGATACAGATGACGACGTAGAACAGCAAGGTTGTTCCAACTTTTTGAGAAATACTGAGTACACCACAGAGGAGAAGTCAGGAGCTTAAAGAATATTAAGTTACCACACACATCTCTCAAGCTAGGGAAAACGGCACCTCGGATGGAAAATAATCCACATTGTTGAAACAAGCAAGACGTTCAAACCACTGGTTTGATCCAATGCAAAATATCGCGCGATGTAGCATATTTAGAGAGTCCATGCATTTTTTTTACAATTTTGCTCGCAAAAATAGTATGCTATTTCATGTTAAAAGTTTATAACGTTAGCGCTAATTTCAAATATAGCACACTATTTGTTTTGTTCACGGGTGTGGAGTAAGCAAGCAAATGATGACGAGGGTCAAACATATGATGCAAATCTTGATTGTTAAACATAACGATTGTGCTAAAACATCTATATGCTTCTCTATATCTTTTATTCTCGCTGAAATATCTTATTTTTAGGCTACGTGACGCTACTTTAAAATATAGCACATTGTAGTGTGCATAGCGCATGAAAAAGGGCCACACTAAAAGAAATGGAGCGCTATTTTTTGTTGGTTTGGTCCCATGGTGATGGAGTAGAAATATCATTTTTAACCATCCAAGTAATGATTGATTCTAAAGGTCATGCCACCATGACCATGTTATATACTCTCATCATATAAAAACATAAGATGGTGCAAGAGTTTCATAGCTTAACATTGACAGGCGGTTAGTTTCAAAATATATGTGGTTATAAGGTAAAAATTCAATACTGTTAGAATTTATTTTAATAAATTCAACCAAATATAAATTTTGCAAATAAGCATATCATTAACAATCGTTTGATATAAAGAAAACACGTGTACCTTAAGTTTTGGATGGAGGGAGTATTGGCTATGACGAGAACTTTCATCAAGGGTTGTCTCATGCCATAAGAAAAGCATAAAAATTTACATGATGACAGAGTGAATAATTCTTCTTTCACCAAAAGAAATTCCATAGGATTCTATTCCTAGAGAAATTATTTACTATGGATTTGGTTCAGAACTTAGAACCTGCGTGAGTCTTTTGAAAATGTATTGTGCATGAAATTTCAAAACAATATTTACTTGAGTCCAACCGCTTGGATTTTTTCCTTATTTAAATGAAAACTATGGTATATACAATGACAGGACAAACATTAGGTGCATGTGACCCAAAAGCCCAAAAAAGTGATAGAGGTGACTAGTAAGGTCACTCTCCTGTAGTTTAAGGGTCAAAACTAATGTACTCATAGCGACATCATAGTGTTCATCGAATTTTTGTGATGTCAGCAGGCATCATAAATGACAGGCAACTCCATTTTGGGACTTGATGTAGGAAGCGATTTGTGGCTTCTCGACCCCCCCCCCCCCCCCACCCCTCCCCGCGATTCTATGTCTATTGATGTAAACATTATTGATTAATAAAACATTGAGTTTTTTGCCCTAAAGAATCTTATATTCCTTCTTCTCTATTTCTTCACTTTTATTTTTTTTAAAAATACTTCATATTTGTACTTTTAATTTTAATTTTTTCATAACATTATTTTATTAAAACTACATGGCCATATATTTTGACATGCATGCGAAACATTTTTATATATGTGACAAATTCTTTTGACATGCAAGTACTTCATTTTTTTAATTATACATGAATATTATTTAATCCTATATAAACCTTTGGTCTGAAACATGAACGTTTATTATAGAAAATAAACAAATAAATATAGCATACAATGAGAACTTTTTTATACACTTGAACAATTCATTTTCTGTTAGACATACTTTTACCCTTCATTCTGAATTTACTTAAAATGGAGAAATATAAATTTCAAGATTCATCCAACAATAAAAATATAAACCGGCCCATATTGAAAGCCCCTAGATATTCTTTTTTTTTTTACCTGAAAGCCCCTAGATATTCGGCTA
Organism: Avena atlantica; assembly: GCA_910589765.1. Classification (NCBI taxonomy): domain Eukaryota; kingdom Viridiplantae; phylum Streptophyta; class Magnoliopsida; order Poales; family Poaceae; genus Avena; species Avena atlantica. Next base: position 486,987,476 of record OU342735.1, on the reverse strand, counting down.
TGAGTGGAAGGCCGAGAAATCCTATTTCCCGCTAAGTGCATGCAGTATTAGCGTATGCCTGAGCGTTTCTGTGATTTGGGCCAGGCCATTAGGCTCCACGTGTTGTTGGTTCTTCTTTTTTTGTGCATTTTCTGTTCGGTTTTTGCGTTTTCTTTCTTGTGTTGGTTTTTTGCTGGCCTTTTTCTTAAATATTAATTTTTAAATTTTTGAACATTTTTCAAAATCAAAGCACTTACTTTTTTGAAATAATTTTTAGAATCTAGACATTTTTATATTTTAAACATTTTTCAAGTGATGTTTTACTATACAACAATGCAACATGGACTGCCCAGGCGACTCAACCCTATGGTACATATCTGATATAAGCTCAATTGTTTGGTAGTATATTTTATCCCAAGGGACATTTATTGTATAACATTGTTTAAACTATTGTTTAAATCGAGCATCCAGTTTTTCCGAGTAGCGTCAACCAAGCCTTCTTGTAAAATCGGGTGTATTACAAAGAAGTTTTTACTGCCCTTCAATACATCAATTTTCATTGGGCACTTCTCAACAAGACAAGGTCGACTATTGCTTCTTCTTTTTCTTCGTGATACCTATCCCAATTCTTATTTTTATTATTTTAGTTCCAGATTTGGCACCGGCCAGGGCGTAGGGACATCTAGAGAGAGAGCCGATTCAGAAATAGGTCGGCCTCGCTCTAGAGAAGGTTTAGTTGGTAGAATAAGTGTCGGCATGTGTTTGTTTTTTTCACTCTATCTATAGAAGCATAAGTTTGAAGAGGTCGGTGATGGTAGTAGGCAATTGTCATTTCTTCTACTGTTGAGAAGAGATAGGCAACACTTATATAAGCAATACTTTTTCTATCTCAAATTCATTTCCTCAACTTTGTCTAGATTTTGCATATATCTATACACTAAACTGCATCTACATACACATAAATTTAGACAAATTTGAGACATCTAGTCCGAGACATGAATTTAGACAAAGTTGAGACATCTAGTTTGAGACAGAAGGAGTGCTATAATTTTTACCCCTCAAATTTCAATTTTTTTGGCAGCAATTATCAAATTGACTAATGGTCCAAAACTGGCCAATTAAGTTGAATCATCCAATCAGCCCATATACTACACATATAAATGTGCAGTCCGATGCACATTAAAAGCTCCCATTTTTTAAATCTAAATATTTTTTAAAAAAATCAAAAGCTTTTCTGTTTTGAACAACTTTTAGATTTGTTCTTAATTTGGAGCGTTTATATTTGAACGTTTTACAATTTTTAACCTTTTGTAAATCTCAATTATAATTACTATAAAAACACAAAAAATAATAAAATAGAAAGAAAACAATATCTATTATTGGGTCACATTCGGAGCGGCCCCTAAGCCGTGTATAGCATCTCCATGAAAGGCTAGAATACCCTTCCTCTTTTTTTGAGAAAACCCTTCCGATTTCTAGAAGAATCACATTTTTTGAAAGAAAGACAAAAGATTTGCCTTAATTCATTAATAGAGAAGGAGTTCAAACAAAGGTCTTAAGGTTACAGAACCAACCAACATCACAGTACAAGGCCTAATCTCCCGGTAGCAAACGACCCAAATGTTTGGCACCCACCATCACCCAATTTCTAACTTCCGTTAAGATTCTCGCAAAAACTGTTGTGGGCATGGTGGACACCCTCCTAAAGATCCTTGCATTTCGCTCAGTCCAAATTTCCCAAGAGACAAGCATTATTAATGACACCATCGCTTTGCGTCAGTGGGAGTGAACTAGATGATTCCACCAAGACTCAACGTCATTAAAATCCCCCCAAGCCCAAGCTCTCGATCATACCCCAAAGACGGATGGAGTAGCGGCAGTGAAGAAGTAGATGGCAGGCCGATTCATTGACACATCGGCATAAGGGGCACACTCTCTCGTTGAGCCATCCCTTTTTTACAACCTATCCATAATCTACACGCGGTTTTGCAAGATGAGCCAAGAGTAGAATTTGCACTTTGACGACGCCTAGTTTTTCCAGACAAGCGAGCAGGAGTTTGGCGAAATGATTTTAGAAGAATCACATTAAGCATTTAGTGATTTTAAATAAGACTAAGAAAGAAACCAGGTTATGGCGGGTGCAAAGAAGTTTGGCGAAATGATGCCACGAGAGCAGTCCTTCCATAATATTTCTTGTTAAACTCTTTGTTGAGTAATATTTGTTAAAATATTGTTGAAACCTCTTCTTTGGATGAAATCATGCCAGGAAAGTAATCCTTTTTTTTAAAAAAAAAGAGTATATATTAATATCGCGAAGATATCAATTACACCCGGCTCGCAACAACGCATGCCCTAACGGTCTAACCTATACATACAACCCAGAAAAAAGAAAAAAATATATATTAATATCACGAAGATATCAATTACACCCGGCTCTGCAACAATACATGTCCTAACGGTCTTACCTATACATACAACCCAGAAAAAGAAAAAAAATTAAAAAAAGTCCCACTATAACGATCAAAGCTTTTCCCCTTAATTAATAGATTGAGGTAAATGTTTTGTCATGTTTTAAAGAAAACATTTCCGAAAACTTGGTGATCATGGCTCCATCCAATTATGATGTACAAGATGCGGATAACATAAACAACATATTAGAAACGAAATAATCTGTTGTCAGGTGCCACGGGGGGAACAAGCTATTCTTTTTTTTTTTGCGAAATTTAACTGATTTATTAATAATCATTAACAGCAGTAGTACAAAAAAACCTAAAAGTAATAAATACAAAAAGGTTCACGGACCACCTAGCGACGACTACAAACACTAGCACGAGCCGAAGGTGCGCCGCCGTCCTCGCCCCTCCATCACCGGAGCCGGGCAAAACTTGTTGTAGTGGAGCTTGTTGTAGTAGACGGACGGGAGGTCATCGTGCTAAGGCTCCATAAGACCAGCACACTAGAGCAGCTGAAGGGAATATGCCCTCAGAGGCAATAATAAAGTGTTTATTATGTGTATTCCAAGTATATGATAGATGTTTATTTTGCATGCTATAATTGTATTAATACGGAAACGTTAATACATGTGTGTTTAATAAACAAACAGAAAGTTCCTAGTTATGCCTCTCTCATAAACTAGCTCGTTGATTAACAAGATGATCAAGGTTTCCTGATCATGGACATTGGATGTTGTTAATAACGGGATCACAACATTAGTGTAATGGTGTGATGAACATTCATCCGAAGTATAGCATTACGATCAAAGTCATTGAGTTTATATTGCTATAACAACTTACGAAGTGATCATAATCCTTAGACCATGAGATCATGTCAATCACTAACACCGGAAGAGTTTCTTGATAACATCAAACGTCACACTGTAACAGGGTGATTATAAAGATGGATTCAGAACTAATAAAGTGTTATGTTGAGGCTCATGGATCGAGAGTGGAATTTGTTCATCCCGATGACGGATAGATATACTCTGGGCCCTCTCGGTGATATCACATTGATTAGCTTGCAAGCAAGTGATTTGATCACTAGAATGTTATATCACAGGAACGAGAAAAGAGTGCATGTCGGTAACGAGATCAAACTAGGTATGGAGATACCGATGATCGAATCTCGGACATGTAATATATCGTGAAACAAAGGGATTAAGATACTAGCGTAAAAGGTTCCGACGATCACAAGAAAGTCATCGTTGAATGTGTGGGAGTCAGTATGGGTCTCCAGATCCCGCTTCTGATTATTGATCCGAGAGGGTTCTCGATCATGTCCGCATTATTCACGAAACGTAGGGTGACACACTTAAGAGACACCTACATCCAATTGAAGCAAATGTTTCATGCCGAAAGAATGAACAAGCGAAGGAATTTATTTCACTAGATACCGAAACAGGTTTTCAGGTGAAATTGCATAAAGTGGTTATGCATGTGAAATAGAATTCTAGCAAGGGGTTATTTGTGAATGTTTGTCATTAAAGTAATTGACAAAATTCTGAATAAAATAAAAGAGTTTTATTTAATGAGAGTTTGCATTAAATTTGGTGGAAATTTAATGGGAATTTGAGTGGACTTTTGAGTGGAGGGAATTTAAAGGAGATTTGTGAGTGGAGTGTCCACCCACATGAAGAGGGGAGGGCAAGGGGGCAGCCCCCATGCGCCGGCCACCCTCTTGGGGTTCCCCCCTCCTCCTATAAAAGGAGCCCCCCTCCTCACTTGTCTCTCACACCTCCTCGTGAAGGATCTCTCTCCCCCTCTAGAATTTATCCCCCATGGTCTCGGACTAGCGAGATACATGTTCCCGGTGGCTATTCGGCAAGAACGAGTTGTGCTTCCGCTGCATCGCTGGAGCGAGGAGGCGGAGGTTGCTCGGTGCCTCGAACGTGTGTGCGAGTATGGATGCGCTGCTGATTTGCGGCGCTAGGACTTCCTCTCGATCTTGAGATCGGCAAGAGATCGTCTACATCAACCACGAGTTGAACTCGTTAAGCTTTGTCGGTCTTCAAGGGTATGTTCTCTACGGATATACATCCGCCCGTTGTTTGTATCTAGTAGATAGATCTTGGTATATAGTTCACATCGTAGGAAAATTTTTGTTTTCTATGCTGCGAACCCAACAGTGGTATCAGAGCCGGATCTATGCGTTGATACTTTACACGGGTAGTACACATATGAGTATGTGGGCGATGATGATCATGTTGTTTCTCCTTTGTTGTAATTTTGGATATTGGTGGCATAGTGGGATGAAGCGGCCCGGACAAACTTTACATGTCCTCGCACTTGAGACCTGTTCCACGCTTGACATGCAACTAGTTTGCATAAGTGGCTAGCGGGTGTCTGTCTCTCCTACTATAGTCAATATCTATTTTGCAAGCGAGTTGTCAACAATTTGATTATCCTCGTTGTGGTTCATGTTCATAGGTAAGAACGGTTCTATCTCGAAAGCCCTAAGCCACGTAAAACTTGCAATGGATAAATTAGAGGCGTCTAGTTTAGATTGTTGCTGGGCTAGTGTTATGATATGGTAGTGTTGTAAATAGAAGTATGAGATGATACTCTTACAACACACATAGCGTGTAAAATCCATAGACCTTGGATTTACACATATAGGTATGATAGTGATCATACCATGATGCACATGATAGAGATCATCTGCGGGAACCATATAATTTCACTAATAAACATATGATGTTTGATAGCATCTTATATTGCTTGTTTAGCGCTTTGTTAGCATAATAAGATGATCCCTCATTTAAATATCAAGATAAGAATGTGTTCTTCCTTTAGTATGCACCGATTATGTTTTCGTCGCTCCAAGACATCACGTGATGATCGGGTGTTCTTGGATCCACGACCATATTTCGGGTGTAAAACAGTTACACACGCGAATACTAAGGTTCTAACTTGGCGAGCCTAGCATGTACAGACATGGCCTCAGAACACGGACCGAAAGGTTAAGCATGAGTCATATAGTTGATATGATGCCCATTTGATGCTCGCCTTTGAAGCTATACCGACTCACGTGATGATCAGACTTGGTGTAGTGGATTTGGTTCATGTAATCACCAAAAAGGCACGAGGGATGTCGTTTTTGAGTGGGAGTTCATTCGATTAGTTGAACTCAATCTATCATACACTTAGTCTAAACTTTACAAATTCTGTTGTAGATGGCACCACCTGCTTTTAATTTCAATGTGTTCATGGAGAAAGAGAAACTAGCAACGAACGGTAGCAACTTTACCGAATGGTCCATGAATTTGAGGATTCTCCTCTCTGCTGCACAAAAGCAATATGTGCTAGAAGCGCCGTTAGGCCCCCCATCTTTTGATGATGCCCCTGACGAGGAGAAGAATGTCTATCAGACTCGTCAGGAGGACCACAACTTAGTTCATTGCGGCATATTGTATGGGCTAGAGCCGGAACTTCGAAAGCGTTTCGAAAACGGCAATGCATTTGATACAATGGGTGAGTTGAAAATGATTTTCGACACACATGCTTCTGTAGAGAGCTACAACGCTTCAGAAAAGTTCTTTAGATGCATGATGGAAGAGCACAGCTCCGTTAGTGAGCATGTACTCAAGATGTCGGGTTACGCCGATAAGCTTGTGTCCTTGGGAATATCGATTCCCATTGACTTAGGCATCCATCGTGTTCTGCAGTCTCTGCCACCTAGCTATAAGAGCTTCGTGATGAACTATAATATGCAAGGCATGAAGAAGTCTCTCCCCAAGCTTCTGTCAATGCTTAAAACTGCAGAAGTGGAGATAAAAAAGGAACATCAAGTGTTGATGATCAATAGGAACACTGGTTTCAAGAAAGACAAGAAGGGAAAACGGAAGGGAAGTAAGGGTGGCAAGCCTGTTGCCGCGCCTGAAAAGAAACCCGAGTTGGACCTAAGTCTGATTCCGAGTGCTACTATTGTAAGGGGACTGGCCACTGGAAGCGCAACTGCCCCAAGTATCTGGCAGACAAGAAGGCCGACAAGGCAAACAAAGGTATATATGATATACATGTTATTGATGTGTACTTGACTAGTGCTCGCAGTAGCACCTAGGTATTTGATACCGGTTCAGTTGCTAATATTTGTAACTCGAATCAGAGGCTGCGGAACAAGCGACCGCTAGCAAGGGGTGAGGTCAAGATGCGTGTCGGCAATGGATCAAGCGTTGATGTGATTCCGTCGGAACGCTGCCTCTCCACTTACCGTCGGGATTAGTTATAAACTTGAATAAATGTTATCTGGTGCCTGCACTGAGCATGAACATTGTATCTGGATCGTGTTTGATGCGAAGTGGTTATTCATTTAAATCCGAGAACAATGGTTGTTCCATTTATATGAATGAAATCTTTTATGGTCATGCACCGACGATGAATGGTTTATTTCTATTAGATCTCGATGATAACGTTACACATATTCATAATGTTGATGCTAAAAGGATTAAACTTAATGATGATGTATCCGCATATATGTGGCACTGCCGTCTAGGTCATATTGGCGTTAAACGCATGCAGAAGCTCCATTCGGATGGACTTTTGGAATCACTTGATTATGAATCATTTGATACATGTGAGCCATGCCTTATGGGCAAGATGACTAGAACGCCGTTTTCCGGTTCAATGGAACGGGCGACAGATTTATTGGAAATCATACATTCTAATGTATGTGGTCCAATGAGTGTGTCGGCGCGAGGTGGATATCGTTATTTTGTTACTTTCACGGATGATTTAAGTAGATACGGTTATATCTACTTGATGAAACACAAGTCTGAAACCTTTGAAAAGTTCAAGAAATTTCAGAATGAAGTGGAAAATCATCGTAATAGAAAGATCAAATTTCTACGGTCCGACCATGGAGGTGAGTATCTAAGTTACGAGTTTAGCACTCACATGAAAGAGTGTGGAATTGTTTCACAACTCACACCTGCCGGAACACCACAACGAAATGGTGTGTCGGAACGTCGTAATCGTACTTTATTAGATATGGTTCGATCTATGATGTCTCTGACGGACTTGCCATTGTCATTTTGGGGTTATGCACTAGAAACTGCTGCATTCACTTTAAATCGGGCACCATCTAAATCCGTTGAAAAGACACCGTATGAATTGTGGTTTGGAAACAAACCTAAGCTGTCATTTCGTAAAGTTTGGGGATGCGATGTTTATGTGAAGAAACTTCAACCGGATAAACTCGAACCCAAAGCCGAAAAATGCGTCTTTATAGGATACCCTAAAGAAACTATTGGGTATTCCTTCTATCACAGATCCGAGGGCAAGGTTTTTGTTGCCAAGAATGGATCCTTTCTAGAGAAAGAGTTTCTCGCGAAAGGTGTGAGTAGTCGGAAGGTAGAACTCGAAGAGGTTGTGGAACCTTCCCTTCAAAGTATGGCGAGTAGCGCAGCGCCAGAAGTTGTTCCGGAGTTGGCTCCACCTGTTGAAGAGGGAACTAATGATAATGATCATGAAACTCTGAAAGAGAGTACTACCGAACCTCGCATGTCAAACAGGACGCGTGCAGCTCCCGATCTGTACGGAAATCCTGTCATGAATTTCATGGTTGATGAAAATGATGACCCTGCGACGTATGAAGAAGCGATGATGAGCCCGGATTCCAACAAATGGTTAGAAGCCATGAAATCCGAGATGGAATCCATGTATGAAAATCAAGTTTGGAACTTGGTGGAATTACCTCACGACCGAAAGGCCGTGGAGAACAAATGGATTTTCAAAAGGAAAACTGATGCTGATGGTAATGTGACCGTCTATAAAGCTCGACTTGTCGCAAAGGGGTTTCGACAAATTCAAGGAGTTGACTACGATGACACTTTCTCTCCCGTAGCGATGCTAAAGTCAGTTAGGATTATGTTAGCAATTGCTGCATATTTCGATTATGAGATATGGCAGATGGATGTCAAAACCGCGTTTCTCAATGGTAATATTGAAGAAGAGTTGTATATGATACAACCAAAGGGTTTTGTCGATCCTAAGGATGCTAACAAGGTGTGCAAGATTCAGCGATCCATCTATGGATTGAAGCAAGCATCACGAAGTTGGAATCTCCGCTTTGATGAGGTGATCAAAGAGTTTGGATTTGTCCAAACTTATGGAGAAGCTTGTATTTACAAGAAAGTGAGTGGGAGCAATGTGGCATTTCTGATATTATATGTGGATGACATATTATTGATCGGAAATGATATAGATCTTTTAAACAGTGTTAAAAGTTATCTAAACAGCAAATTTTCAATGAAGGACCTAGGTGAAGCGTCATACATATTAGGCATAAAGATCTATAGAGATAGATCTAGGCGCCTAATAGGGCTATCGCAAAGTACATACCTTGATAAGATTTTAAAGAAGTTTAAAATGGACGGAAGTAAGAAGGGGTTCTTACCTATGTTGCAAGGCAAGACATTGAGTAAGACTCAAAGTCCGGCTTCGGCGGAAGAAAGAGAGATAATGGACAAAGTCCCCTATGCTTCAGCCATAGGCTCTATAATGTACGCCATGCTATGTACAAGACCGGATGTGGAACATGCTATTAGTTTGACTAGTAGGTACCAATCGGATCCAGGTTCGGAACACTGGATAGCGGTCAAGAATATCCTTAAGTACTTACGAAGAACTAAGGATATGTTTCTTGTATACGGAGGTGAAGAAGAGCTCGTCGCTAAGTGTTATGTCGACGCTAGCTTTGACACCGATCCGGATGACTCTAAGTCTCAATCCGGATACGTATTTCTCATGAATGGCGGAGCGGTTAGTTGGAGGAGCTCCAAACAACTTGTGGTAGCGGGATCAACAACGGAGGCCGAATATGTTGCTGCTTCGGAAGCGGCTCAGGAAGCAGTTTGGATGAAGGAGTTCATATCCGAACTAGGAGTGGTGGCAAACGCGTTGGACCCAATGGTGATCTATTGTGACAACAATGGTGCCATTGCCAATGCCAAAGAGCCAAGGTCTCACAAGCATTCCAAGCATATTAAGCGCCGGTTTCACTCCATTCGCGAGCATGTCAAGGATGGAGATATAAAGATTTGTAAAGTACATACGGATCTCAATATAGCAGATTCATTGACTAAAACTCTCCCTAGAGCAAAACATGATCAACACCAGAACTCAATGGGTGTTAGATTTATCACTATGTAACTAGATTATTGTCTCTAGTGCAAGTGGGAGACTGAAGGGAATATGCCCTGAGAGGCAATAATAAAGTGTTTATTATGTGTATTCCAAGTATATGATAGATGTTTATTTTGCATGCTATAATTGTATTAATACGGAAACGTTAATACATGTGTGTTTAATAAACAAACAGAAAGTTCCTAGTTATGCCTCTCTCATAAACTAGCTCGTTGATTAACAAGATGATCAAGGTTTCCTGATCATGGACATTGGATGTTGTTAATAACGGGATCACAACATTAGTGTAACGGTGTGATGAACATTCATCCGAAGTATAGCATTATGATGAAAGTCATTGATTTTATATTGCTATAACAACTTACGAAGTGATCCTAATCCTTAGACCATGAGATCATGTTAATCACTAACACCGGAAGAGTTTCTTGATAACATCAAACGTCACACCGTAACAGGGTGATTATAAAGATGGATTCAGAACTAATAAAGTGTTATGTTGAGGCTCATGGATCGAGCGTGGAATTTGTTCATCCCGATGATGGATAGATATACTCTGGGCCCTCTCGGTGATATCACATTGATTAGCTTGCAAGCAAGTGATTTGATCACTAGAATGTTATATCACAGGAACGAGAAAAGAGTGCATGTCGGTAACGAGATCAAACTAGGTATGGAGATACCGATGATCGAATCTCGGACATGTAATATATCGTGAAACAAAGGGATTAAGATACTAGCGTAAAAGGTTCCGACGATCACAAGAAAGTCATCGTTGAATGTGTGGGAGTCAGTATGGGTCTCCAGATCCCGCTTCTGATTATTGATCCGAGAGGGGTCTCGATCATGTCCGCATTATTCACGAACCGTAGGGTGACACACTTAAGAGACACCGACATCCAATTGGAGCAAATGTTTCATGCCGAAAGAATGAACAAGCGCATGAATTTATTTCACTAGATACCGAAACAGGTTTTCGGGTGAAATTGCATAAAGTGGTTATGCATGTGAAATAGAATTCTAGCAAGGGGTTATTTGTGAATGTTTGTCATTAAAGTAATTGACAAAATTCCGAATAAAATAAAAGAGTTTTATTTAATGAGAGTTTGCATTAAATTTGGTGGAAATTTAATGGGAATTTGAGTGGACTTTTGAGTGGAGGGAATTTAAAGGAGATTTGTGAGTGGAGTGTCCACCCACATGAAGAGGGGAGGGAAAGGGGGAAGCCCCCATGCGCCGGCCACCCCCTTGGGGTTCCCCCCCTCCTCCTATAAAAGGATCCCCCTCCTCACTTGTCTCTCACACCTCCTCGTGAAGGATCTCTCTCCCCCTCTAGAATTTATCCCCCATGGTCTCGGACTAGCGAGATACATGTTCCCGGTGGCTATTCGGCAAGAAAGAGTTGTGCTTCCGCTGCATCGCTGGAGCGAGGAGGCGGAGGTTGCTCGGTGCCTCGAACGTGTGTGCGAGCACGGATGCGCTGCTGATTTGCGGCGCTAGGACTTCCTCTCGATCTTGAGATCGGCAAGAGATCGTCTACATCAACCACGAGTTGAACTCGTTAAGCTTTGTCGGTCTTCAAGGGTATGTTCTCTACGGATATACATCCGCCCGTTGTTTGTATCTAGTAGATAGATCTTGGTATATAGTTCACATCGTAGGAAAATTTTTGTTTTCTATGCTGTGAACCCAACAGCAGCAACCATCGCCAATGATGACATCCATAAATCGGAAGATACTGACCTGAACTCACACCAACAAACACGAAAACAGACTAGATCCAAGGAGATCCGCTGGACACACGACTCCATGCGCCCTCCGCCGGTGCTAGATGCACAACCGAAGCTTGGATAGGGCGGAGAGAACCTTATTCTGACTTTAAGATGTAGTCGTCGCCTCAACATCCTAAGAACGACACCGAAAAAAGATCTAAACAAAGAACGAGAAACCTCCGTCGGCGAGAGACCTTGGTATACCATACCCCTAAAGCCCTAAGGCCACGGGGGGCGGAGCAGACCGACAGCGTCGTCGACGGGAGTACCAAACCCTAGATTGGTTTTACTCCATCTCCAGATCGCTTTTCTCCTCTCTCTCTCTCTCCTCGCGTTTATTTGGTGTACGGTCACGAGGAACAAGCTATTCAATTTGAGATTGTTAGAAAAGTTAGCAAAACGCAAGACCTGTTCACCTTGAGCGAAGCAAGGAAAACGATACAATCCCCCGAGGGATCGCTCGCTTTCGTTCCTCCGGGTCCCGCGCGTGACACGCGTCCCACGCGTCGTCGCTCGCTCGCGCTAAGTGGATGGCCCACCAACGACACGCCTCCCATTCCCCGACGCAACTGGTTCCAGATCGCGGCTTTTGATGTAGTCGAGCACCCGCCTGCCGCCGCGACTGGTCAAAGCAGCCGCCACCATGGTCGGACCAGGCCGCCGGCACCCCCTCCTTCCACCCCCTCGGCTGCTACATGCCTTGGAACTTCCTTCGCGACCTTCCCGTCCCCTTCAAGCTCCTTCATCGGCGCGATCTGGCTCGTCCCTGTCAAGCTCCTCCACCGGCGCCCGCCGCCACGACCTCACCCGCCACCATCAAGCTTGTCCGCTGGTGTCCGCCGCGACGACCTTGCCCGGCCCCCTCAAGATCCTCCACGACCTTGTCTATCCAGTCAATCTCCTTTGCCAGCGTCCTTAACAGGCTTTGCGTGCAGCAATGACAAAGGCCGGCGCACCGCGTCCTCGTCCGTCCCTACAACAAAGCTCCGATCTATACGCGAAGTGCTACCAAATCACGACAACGCGGTGACCAACAAGCTGCTGCCGAATCTGACGATGCTACATATGAAGAGCGGCGGTGCTACTGTAGGTCGATGGTGATGCTAACGTAGGTCGATGGTGGTGTACCATCCACCGGTTGCATTGCTTAGAGTGCGAAATACGGGGTCACTATGCTATCATGAGTGCTACTTGTATTTTTTTGCTACTTACGTGTATATGCTTTGCTACATACGTATATTTTGTTTGCTACTTTTCTATTCCCGAAGCGCCGCGAAAAATATCAACAATGCTACAACGGCATAATATTTTTGCTAAAATTGTTTTTTGGAAATGCCATAATAGTAAAAGGTGGTTGCTACAAGGTCTCCGACGAAAGTGTCCGACAAATTCGGTTTGCTGCGGTAGCAAATATATTTTTACAAACACTCCAGCAATGTCTTCGGCGAAGTCATTTTTTTGCTACAAATGCTGAACTTTTTTGCTATATCTGTTTTCTAGTTTTGCTATAATAGCGCAAAGTTTCTGCTACAATGTCTCTGGTGAGGTCTCCCGGCGAAAGTCTCCAGCGAAGTCGATTTTGCTATATTAGTTCAATTTTTTGCTACATGGTCTCCGGAAAGGTCAGGCGAACTCTCCGGCGGGATCTAGTCTATCTGTTATTTTTCTGGACCGAATCATTTTCTGCTACATGTAGCAAAAGCGGGGCTATTTATAGTAAAACAGACTGTTTTATAACAAAAACAGGGTTTTAGACATAAAAATATGGACACGTGGTTGGCTGAGGACCCAGGGATGAAAACCACCAAACCCCCGAGGGACGCGTAGTAGTGTCGAGGCCGCGTTCATAATGAAATAGTATACTCCTACTACAAGACACAATGCCGATCGGATCTACTACTAGTACAGTGGACCTCCTCTTCGTGCAGATGATGCAGTCCGTCATGAATAGGGTTTGAATGCTGCCTCTAATCCCCTTTGTTGTCCTTTGAGTAATGTTGCCTTGTCAGATCTACTGAGTATGATGTAGTTTTGATGTTCAGATGATGTGATCCATGTGTGTCGTTCCCCCCATGGTCTAATGGGGATTTGAACATTATTGGTCGATAACAGATCTAGCCATGGGTAACAACTGATGTATCTATGGGTAACAGTGGGATATGATCCCTTGATAACCACAGATCTATGCATTTGTAACATTGGACATGATCTGTTGATAACAACGGTACTAAACTATTATATGCTAATTTTTTGATTATGAATTTGTTTGATTTGTATAAGATTCCTTGATAACTATAGCTGTAACATTTTGGGTAACATTGGATAAAATTCATATCTATTTTGAGCAAAATGCATGATAATATATGTGTATTGATATGGATAACTAATGTTATGTTGGTATGATAACATTAGCTTATTATCATGGGTAATTTGATAACTATTGGTATTATAAGATTAGTCTATGATCATGGGTAACTTATGTACTGATGTGTAAACCTTTGGGTAACATTGGATAAAATTCATGGCTAATTTGAGCAAAATGCATGATAATATGTGTGTACTAACATTGATAACTAATGTAATGTTGGTATGATAACATTAGCTTATTATCATGAGTAATTTGTGTTATGTTCGCATGATAACATTAGTTTGTAATCATGTGTAACTTATGTACTGATGTGTGGATATAAATTCATTGATTACAATAGTACTAAATTCTGTATAAAATTCATGTCTATTTTGAGCAAAATACATGATAATATGTGTGTATTGACATGGATAACTAATGTTATGTTGGTATGATAACATTAGATTATTATCATGGGTAATTTGATAACTATTGGCATGATAAGATTAGTCTATGATCATGGGTAACTTATGTACTGATGTGTAAACCTTTGGGTAACATTGGATAAAATTCATGGCTAATTTGAGCAAAATGTATGATAATATGTGTGTACTGACATTGATAACTAATGTAATGTTGGTATGATAACATTAGCTTATTATCATGGGTAATTTGTGTTATGTTGGCATGATAATATTAATTTGTGATCATGGATAACTTATGTACTGATGTGTGGATAAAATTCATTGATTACAATAGTACTAAATTTTGTATATTTTTTTTGTTAAATTTTGTTTATGATCTGTTTGGTAATGCTAATTTTTGAGAAAAATGCATGATATTATGTGTGCACTGACATGGATAACTTTGTGTTCTGTTTGCATGATAACATTAGGTTATGATCATTGGTAACTTATGTACTGATGGTATTGTTTTATTTTTTCTATTAATCCTTGTGTATCATTATGGTTTAGTTTTGTATTTATTTTTTCATTTTATATTGTTTGTAGTTGCCACGATGCCGAGAAAACGAAAGACTGCTGATAATGTTGTTGAGGGTGAAAAACAACCTGCCCGTAAATGTAACAGGGCATCTCCTTCTGCCGTGACCGGTTTTCTGGATTTTCTATCGAATGATCAGAAGGCAGCAATTGAATCAATGGAGTTTGATAGTTTGCTATATATCAAGTCTTCATCACTGCACGACGCAGTTATGACTTGGTTTGGTAGTTTATATGACAAGCATACACGTGAATTTGTTGTGACGGGTCGAGGAAGGATACCCCTCAACGAGGATAGTGTATTCAGATGTTTGGGTTTGCCGCTTGGTGAAGAGTCGGTTTCTTATTATGCCGATGCAGAAATTCAGGGTGCTCTTGCTCCTGCTCTTTTTCCTGATGATTTTCGCACACCTTTGAGAACTCGAGTTTTTAAAATCTTGAAGGATATGACTTCATATGGAGATGAGTTCAAGCAAGTATATATGATATACATTGTGTCTACACTTCTATCACCCACCACCCGGAACCGTGTTTGCCACAAGTGCTACCCTATCATGGTAAGTTTTGGTTGTATTGTCTGTTCATTTTCAATATATGAGTTGGCTTGTAACTTATATGTTTTTGTGTTGATAACTTTCTGTTTGGTGTGATGATAACCTGTGTGTTATAGGGGTGGTAACATTTTTGTTTTATGTTTTTGTGGTGGTGTGTAATATATGTGCAAGTTTTGATATATGTTGATAGTTTTTTTTGATTATATAATTTCAGCACAACATTGGAAATGTGTCCAAGTTCTAGTGGTGCAAGTTTGTTGCTGACCAGCTGCATGAGGAGCTTTCTAGTGGTAGTCATACGCAGGCTTGCCTTTTCTGTTGCAGGTACACATTATTGTTTTTATATTGTGTGAATACTACTTTCTATATTGAAATTTGTTTTATGTTTTAGTTAGTGTACTTATTGTATTCTTTTTCTGGTTTTTAATTTGTTTTCTTGCAGTTGCTTTATGTTGACTCACTTGATGTTAGTGGGTTAGATACTGATTTGCCGGAAGAGCGTTATGCTGTGAACATATGGTCAAGAGAGTTAATTGATGAAGTGTTGATTGCTGATCAGCAGAATGATGGAAATGCATATGGAAAGCTGGAGGCGTGTAATATATTTTGTAGCATTTGTGTTTTTATGTTGGTGATAACTTTTTAGGTTTAAGTGTTGGTAACATGTTGTATGTCTGTTTGATTACATTGATTATAAACAATGGGTAACTTATATGTTTATTGGGTGGTAACATGTAGGTTATAATGTGATTAAGTTGGATAATATGTAGAAAACTGGTTGATCACATTTGCTAATTCTGTATGTGTTTCTTTATGCAGTTGAAGCCTCGGTATGGCATGTGCTTTGGACTTTTTGGTGGTGCACAAGGGTTTAACAAATGGTTTGACACTTGTGCAAACCCTAGTTGTTCAAATGAGGTGATATTTTTATGATTTTGATATTGTACTTATCTTTTTATTGTCATGTTACTTTTGTTTGCTTCTTGTTTTGCTAATGTTCTTGTTGTTTCTTTTCTTTTTATTTGTGTAGCAAAAGTCGCAGATAGCAAATCTTGTTGGCAGTTTTGCATCTGGTATTTTTGGGTTAATGAGTACCCTTGTGCAAGGCTTGACAGCGGTGCAAGGCAATGTTGGTGCTGAAATGGCGAAACAATTTACTGCCCAGTTTGGTGGTCAACTTGCAACACAACCCATGGGAGGAATCTTCATGGGTGGAGCTAGCTCAAGTGGTGCTCGTGGTGGTAGCTCAGGTGGTGCCCGTGGTGCTACCTCAAGTGGTGTCCGTGGAGATAGGATTACTCGTTCTATCACTCGTGGAAGGAATGTTCCACGCACTAATGAAGTCTTGTATCTTATTCTTCCTAGTGATAATACAATTCTGAGGGATTCAGACAGCAGCAGTTCTGACAGCAGTGGAGATGATGATGCTGAACGGTATATCCGTGCTGACAGGAAGGGTAAGGGTGTTGTTGGTGGTCATGCTGGTGGTTCTTCCAATGTCCAGCTATCTTTGACTTTCCCAGATTCCAATGAAGAGCAGAATAATAGTCCAGGAGCAAGATCACCTGATGATCGTCATATGTCACCACCGGAAGCTAGGTCACCTGTTGTAGATCCTGTCTCACCCGTAAACCGGGTGACTGATACTCCTGTTGCTACTATTGTGGGTGGACAGGAAAAAAACCCTATTCGTATGTATGAAAGGTCTAGGAAGAAGAATCCATGTCCGGTTGAGGATGTTGATAATGTGATCAATTCTCGTACTGTTGAAGATATTGATAATGAGATCAAGTATCTTGTCTGCAAAGATTTGGGCCTTACTCCTGCCATGATGCAGGCTGCTGTTTTTGAGAGGTATGAGTGGGCATAATTATTTATCTCAGTCACTGGATAACTTTACTACCTTAGTGCTGATAACTGTATCATTTTTATCTGATAACTTGTTTATGTTTATGTAGGTAACCTTTCTATTTTATGTTTATTATGTTTATATATATTGATAACTGTATCATTTGTCATCTGATAACTTTTTTATGTTTATTATGATAACTGTATCATTTTTCATTTGATAACTTCTTTATGTTTATACTGATAATTGTAGCATTTCTCTCATGATAACTTCTTTATGTTAATGTTGATAACTATATCATTTTTCATCTGATAACTTCTTTACGTTTATACTGATAACTGTAGCATTTCTCTCATGATAACTTCTTTATGTTAATGTTGACAACTGTAGCATTTCTCTCATGATAAATTCTTTATGTTAATGTTGATAACTATAGCATTTCTCACTGGATAAACTGTAGTATATTTCATCTGATAACTTTCTTATGTTCATGTTGGTAACTTGTCTATTTTTTGTTTATTATGTTCTGATGTTTTGTTTTTTCTTGGCAATTATTTATTACAACAAGAAATCATCGAAGAAGATATCTGTTCTAGCTACAAGGTCTTCACCACGATTGGAAAAACAGCGTTATGAAGGCACATCTGTTATAGATGTCCTTCACCTACTCGTGTTGAAGGACATTCTAATGTTGCTGCAACTCCTGATGTCATTGATGCGCCTGCTGTGAATCTTGAAGAGGTTATATCTGGTGGAGAAACATGTGGCAATGGTGGTGCTTCTGAAGATCTTGCTGTGACGAGTACACCTGCTACAGTTGTAGTAGGATTATCTGTCGATGTGGCAATGGATGTAGCTCAACCAGTCTCGGGAGCTCCACTAATTATGCAAACCATTGATCAGCCTGTTAGCAGCAGCATTGTAAATATCATGGCAAACGAGACGGAGAACATCACAGAAGTTGCTGCTGCCACTAGAGATGCCCCCCAGGTTGATGCCAATGTTGATGCAGGTGGTTATGTTTGTCCTGATGGTGCTGTTCTTGTTCCTGCGTCATCGCTGTTCACCAACCTTGCAGCAGCTGCTACTTCTATTGATGTTGCTGCAAGTCCTGCTGTGTGCTCGCTTGGAGATCCATCAACCCAGGGTGAGAGTGAAAATGAGCCTTCTGTCTTGATGATAGTACCAAAGAAGATGTACAACCTGTTTTATCTGCTCCTTTGGTTCCTGCGTCAAGTCTTTTCGACCCCCTATTAGCAACCAGTCCTGTGTGCTCGATACATATGCTGGTCCTTCAAGTGGTGATGGAAGTTCTGAAGCTGAAGTCACTGTTATCAAGAAATCGAAATTGGTTTCTCGTGATGGAAATCTGAGTCTTACTCCTCGGATGCCATTGCATGTTTTTAGGGATGTTGTGTCGTATTCTGTGCCTGATGTGGATCCTCCTATTTCTCCTACTGTTGGTGCCCGTGCAGAATCTGCTCCTACTGTTGGTGCCTCTGTGCAGCCTGCTGCTACTGCTAGTGCACCTTCATCCTGATAACTTTATGTATATGCCCTGGATCACTTTTATATATTAGTGCTGATAACTGTGTCTTATTTATGTTGGTAACCTACACTGTTTTTTGTTTTTCAAATGTTTAAAATGCTTGCAACTTGATTATATGTTTGTCTTATATGATTTTTTTTGTAATGTAAAACTATATTCTTTTAATGATGATTTATTTCATAAGATATCATGTATCTTTATCATGATTGTGCATTTTTGGTTTGTGTTGATAACTTTATATATATGCCCTTGATCACTTTTATATACCAGTGATGATAACTTTAGTTCATTTATGTTGGTAACCTACACTGTTTTTATGCTGATAATTTTAGTATTAACATGTTTTCTTTTTAGGAAGCATGTAACAGATTATATGACATTAACAATTTTTTGTTTTGTCCATTTTTCTTCTTGTCTTTCTTTTGGGACATATTCTATGCAGCTGTTAACTTATTGAACTTACCAAAAACGGGTGGTGATAAAAATGAGGGTGCAGATGGATCTAGTTAATAGTCCCTTTTGGATGACAAAATTGAAGATCATCGTTGCGATGGCTGTTTGGGGCTTGGGTTTCAAACTTGAAGATCATGATTTGGTTTCATGGCTGTTTGGTTCTGTTTTATGGCAGCCGTAGTTAAAATTAGGTTTCAATTTATGGGAACTTTTATTTTGTGATATATTGTTGATGGAACAATTTGTGCTGTAATTTATATGACTCTATGTTTGTGTGATGTAATTAAACTACCTTTTATTGTTTAATATATGTTATGTTTTTTAAATTTTTTCTTTATGGTGATAAACATGTGGTTTTCTTTTTCCACATGGGGTCTGCCATTTCTATTCTTTTTCATTTGGATATTTATTTTGTCCGTTATTTATTCTTTTTGTAGTATATCAACAAAAAGTTGATTGTAATTGCAAAAGGCCGGTAAATGATGAAATGTAGTTATTTCTCTTGATGATCTGTTGGGTGAAAAGATTGGTTATCAAGCTGTTTGGAGTTTTACGAAAGATACCAAACAGTTAAACCAGACTAGTTGTTCCGTTCCAGGTAACTAAACAAAATTCTTTAGTTATTATTTATGTATTTGAATGGATATTTTTTACGAGTTGTACTATTTTTTTGTTTTGTTGTAGTTGTCCCTGATTATTCTACTTCTGGTATCAGTTCTGCTCTTCCAGTTGTTGTTGCTGGTAGTGTTACACCTGCGATACATCTGCGTACTGTTAGACTTATTCATCCTGCCAAGTCTCTTCTTCCTCCGTTCTCCTATATTAAGACAACATCAGAAGAAGATGCATTGTATAAGAAGATTATCATACACACGCGTGATGCGAATAAGTTAAAGACTAAAAAGTATGTACATGTTCTTTTTTATAATATTCAATCCTTTTCTTTGTTTTTAGTTGTTTGCTAACCTGTATTACTACTTGTGTATCATTTTGTTCTCCGAGTTGATAAACTTTATGGTTTTCATTGTGGATCATTTTTAATATTTAGGGTTGATAACTTTACCTTTTTATTTGTACCTCGATGATAAGTTGTACTAATACTGGTTGGTCAGTACTAGTTTTCGTTGATAACTCTTTTGTTTTTATTTCGGTGGATAACTTGAACTTTTTTTTGTACTGGTTTTATAACTTGCATTACTACAGGTTGATTACTTGTACTGTTTGTTGGTGATAACTTTTGGTTTTCATAGTGGATAACTAGTATTCTAATCATTAATTTTTTTTGTAGCACATCAATTTGTAACATTGATCCAATGTGGGTGACAACTAGTGATTTTTCTGAAAGTGTGATGCCATATGGCGAGCTTTCTAACAATATGTGTGATCTTGTTATTTCTGCAATGCAAGATAATTGCCCATCCATCAAGATAATTTTTCCTTATATCGTTACTAAATATCTGTTGGAGGGAAGATTCACTGCAAATCTTGTTCGGAGGTCGTTCAGGAGAGATGCCAACTATAAACTGAGCCACAAACATATGGTATGCTGTCTAATTCGATTTTTTATTCTACTGTATGCAGTTGATAAGTTCAGACATAGTGTATGATAACCATTGCTTATATTGGGTTGATAACTCTTTCATTTCTGCTTGGGTAACCACTGTTTTTTCTACACGTGCATTTACTTATCTTATGTTCATTTTTTCTGTAGCTTTGCTGTCCTTCAGGAGCTAGGGACTAAAAAGGACCCTTTGGGCCATTGGTACATGCTTTCTGTTAATATGCCTGCCAAAAGGTTTGAGATTCTTGACTCTCTCTGTGGTGAAGCTAATATAGAAATGATTGAACATGCGACCAAGCTAATGGAAGCAATAAAGAAAATGTATATCGTCAATTATTCTGATTCTAGAAGACAGATTGAAGATTTTGAATTGATGCATGTCCCTGTTCCGATTCAAGTTGACATGTTAGTGTGGCATCATTTATTTTCTGTTATTATATTAGTTTTGTTTTGTACGCATGTAATTTTTTTGTATAATCATTGATACTATATTTGTTTATTCATATTTTTTCTTTTTCAGCACTGATTGTGGGTTCTTCATGCTTAAGAACCTTGAATTGTGGAATGGAAGGATTATGCCTTGTATTTCTCAAGATATGATGCCAGGAATTAAGAAAAAGATGATTTATTTTTGGTTGAACCATCCTCGTAATGTTCTTCTGAATTGGAGGTCACTTTTGGAAGAAAATAAGTTCTGAGGTATATTTTCCCATATTTATCCATACTTTTACATGTTTGTTATCCACACTCTTAAATGTTTGTTATTATGTCATATTTCTGTTCAGTTATCCACACTGTGTTACATAAGTTACCCACCTTATAGGTGTTTTTCGTATATATGAGTGTTTTTTATGTTTTTTTTCTAGTGTCAATTCTGTTTGATAATTTTTCTATTAATTTGTTTGTGGTATAATTTCAAGATATAGTTATGGATAACTGTACTTTTTATTTACTGATAACTTCTACTAGTATGCATGGATAACTATTGTGTTTGTTGGTTGATAACTTGTAGTCATATGTCTGGATAACTTCTGTTTTTAAATAGTATATTAATTTTTAGTGTTTGGTAACCTTTTATATATACGCATTGATAACTGTAGATTTAACTAGTGGATAACCTTTTATTTTTGTATGCATTGATAAGTGGTGTGTTATGTGATGGATAACTTGTAATCATATGAATGGATAACTTATGTGTTATCTTGTGGATATTTTGTACTCATATGCATGGATAACTTGAAAAACATAGAATGTACAACATGAACTATCATACATAGAAACAACAAATATATAGTTTTCATTTTGTGTTACATAAACATTCTAGATTTGATATCCTAGGAGCTTCAACCTTTCCTGGCATTTGTGGATGGTGTGACCTTCTGTACCGCAGTGGCTGCATTTCTTTGATTTATTTGTAGCAAGGTCTAGTGGATTTTTGTTTGCTATTTGTCGTGGCCGCCCTTTGGTTACTGACTTCTCCGGGTTCTGTATGTGCTTTGTTTATGACATGTGAGATCCCGATGTGCTTGTTGTTTGAAGTGGTGCATAGTTTCTTGTTGACTGTGCCCTGTTTGGTGGGGCAGTTATCGAAGGTGTCACGCTTGCGTCGTTTGGAACACTAGACTATGGCATAGTAATCGTTTCATTTTCGGCCTCTCTTTTCTTCTTCTCTTCTCTTCTTGCTATCACATCTAGCTCTTGTTTCATTTCCTTCAAGTGTTTCCTAATGATTTTTCTTTCATCATCTGTCTTTACTCCTATCTTTGCAACTCTGGTAAACTCTTGTATATATGATGTAAACACCATCATATTTCTTGAGTCTTCTAGCATCTCTTTCTTCCCTTTTTTATGTTTGTCATGTGGTTTAGCTAGGATAGTTTCCGCGTCCAATGTCCACCTTTTCAGGATGTACATATCTGGGATTTGATAGACTTTTATATGCGTCATCACTTTTATAATGTGGCATCACAGCATACCATCACGATCGAATTTGCAGCAGTTGCATTCATATGTCCCTTGTTCTTAGTTTGTGAATACCCTATAACTTCTGTAACCATAGTGTGGAACCAGTATACCTGTTATGCTCAGTTCAAATTGGTATCCGTTGATGTGGTCGCATTGGTATGACATGATCTTTTGCATTTCGCTCTGAAACCTGAAGAAGGTTTTCCTTGTGTATGCTTTTGCCATTTGTCTCTCCATAATGCTTCCACACCACCACTCTGGGTCTGTCAAAGTTGTATCACACTCTGCCTTTAGCTCAGCATTGTAAATCTTTTCTTGTACTCACATGTACTGTTGTACAAACTCATAAATGGAGTTGCTTGGTTTTACGTAACACTTGAGCACTGTGTTGAACCCTTCGCTTCCTGTTGTGGTCTGAAGGAATGGGAAAAAGGCATGCATAAAGTACGCTGGTACCCAAAACTTTCTTTGTTCCCACAGTGAGAACATATCCACATTGTCACGGACATTATGATTATTTATCATATGCATCCAAGCCTCCTCAAATTCCTCCGGTGACAAGCTGTTGTTCACACATGCATTGAAAGCGTCGAGTAGCTCTGGCTGGTTGGCCATGAATGTCCCTATTTTCTCAGTTGCATTCTGGATGACGTGCCATCTGCAATTCCGGTGAGTTGCATTCGGGAAAACAACACTTATAGCACCACCCATGGCAGCGTCGTGATCTGTTATTATATTTTTTGGTGCTAAGCCATC
Source organism: Avena atlantica (assembly GCA_910589765.1). Classification (NCBI taxonomy): domain Eukaryota; kingdom Viridiplantae; phylum Streptophyta; class Magnoliopsida; order Poales; family Poaceae; genus Avena; species Avena atlantica. The sequence goes on along the minus strand of OU342735.1, from coordinate 486,964,055 downwards.
CATTTCCAGTTTGAACATTTGAAACAGCCACACAAATTTTTCCTTTAGCTTTCGACGCACGAACCCGCATCCAAACTGAACCGATAGTCCATGATTGTTTATCCCAATAAATGGAGCGCATGGTAGTTTATACCGGTTCGTTAGGTAGGTAGTGTCGAATGATATGCAATCATTGTATCCAGACTTGTATGCTCTTCGTGATGCCCCGTCAACCCAAAACAGGTTCTCAACCCTGTCCTCTTCACCAACTGTAAATTTGTAGAAGAAATCTGGATATTCTGCCTTCATCTTTTCAAAGTATGCCAAGGTGTCTTGCATGTCGTGGTGATTGTTTTCACTGCGAAAAGAAGCCCTTAGGTTAGCCAAGTATTTTTCTATGTATGTCACATCATTCAGACTGCCGTAGAAAATTGCCATCAGCTGCATCTGTCAGCATGTTTCGATGTTGCATGCATGCAGCATCCGCAAGAACACCTTTTCTTCTGCTGGTATGTTCCGGTGTGAACGCAAGAACCTTGTTAATGAAGGTTTTGTTATTAGGGGATGATTATGATCATCTGATGAATGCTGAACATACCACCATGCATCCTTTCTCTTTACATACAAGTGTATTGTGCACCCAGTCCTTGGATGTGTATTTTTTTCTCTTCTTGACACATGATTTTGGGTTCTGGGTGTCTTCCTTTTCTTTGTGAGGTTTACCAGCTTTTGTGCACACAAGATACACCTTGTTTAGCTCATTTCTTGCGTCTTTTCTTGACCAATCTATCCTTATTCCAAAACCCTTCCGATGTGAATACACCCTGTAGTGTTCTCTAGATGATTCAAAACTGTCAAAGCGCATTCCATTTGTTGGTGGTTGCGGTGTGGAATGTACTTCATCTCTTGCATCATTATTGTGTGCATTGTTCTCCCCATCCTCATTTGAATCTGCTGTGTGTACTGATGTTTCTTCGATTGTGCCACCCGTTGTTGTTTCTTGTGCAGCTTGTTCAACTATAGTATACATGCAGTCATTGTCAGTATGTTCTTCAATTTGGACATCACCTGTTATGCAAATAAACACAAGTTATCATTTCTGTTTTTTTGCAGGAATGGGTATATATAATGAGAAATCATGGATAACAGTAGTTATAATAGGTGGGTAACTTTTGATACTAGCAAATATTTTGTAAACATGTCATCTGTTTTTTGTAATGATCTACATCGATAAGTCCTACTCATAGTTATGGATAACTTCTGCATATAGGCATGGATAACTATAGCTTTAACTAGTGAATAACTTGTACTTATGTTCCTAGATAACCGCATTTTTATCTAGTGATAACTTCTACCCATGTATCTGGATAAATTTCTAGCATGTAAGCATGTATAACTGTAGTTTTAGCCAGTGGATAATTTTCTGCATATACACATGGATAACTTCTACTCATATTTATGGATAACTTGTGCATATAGGTATGGATAACTGTAGCTTTATCTAGTGGATAACTTTTGTACTTATGTTCATGAATAACTATATTTTCATCTAGTGATAACTTCTACTCATGTTTCTGGATAACTATTCCAGTATGTAAGCATGTTTAACTGTAGTATTATATAGTGGATAACTTCTGTATATAAGCATGGATAAGTTCTGTTTTAACTAGTTGATAATTTCTGCATATAAGCATGTACTGCTCATATGCATGTATAACTGTAAGCATCGATAACTTCTGCTCATATGCATATATAACTGTAGTTTTAGATAGTGGATAACTTATGTTCTATATGATGGATAACTTCTTGTTTGTAAGCATGGATAACTTATGTTCTATCTTGTTGATAACCTCTGTATGCAAGCATGGATAACTTTTGTTTAAATACTGCTGGATAAGTTGATTGCATATAATCATCATACCTTCGTTTACAACTTGCACGATAGCATTTGTGTGTGAACCATCAGCACGGTCTTCTTCTATTTATTGATCTGTGTTGTGACCCAGCATACCACTGCATGTGTAGTACACTATAGTCGTTGACATGACATCCACAGAACACCGTTCTGTTAATATCACATCCCTCAGAGTGGTACAACAGAAACAATGCGGGTCCATATTACAAACATACACACATTATTATTACAATACCGAAAGTTCAAGACTTCCAACAGATTCAACTTACAAACCAAAATATAAGTGTTTCAGCGGAAGTTTCAAATTTAAAACTTAAACTCCAAATTGAGCTCAACAGCATATTGCTATATATTGTTCATGTTGCTCGGCTCAAGTGGCTACTAGAACTATAGTAATTATTCGGACTCTTGGAACTCTCCTCCGTAGACGATATCATAGTCCTCCCCTTCTACGACTCCATACAGGTTGGGCTCTTCATAGAAGACCTCCTCCTGGCTCTCAGCTGCATGCATTGGAGTATCTTCGGGATTCTCAGAGTCTAAGCAAGGATTCAAAGGAAAGGATGAGTAACAGCGCTACCCAGCAAGCTCATTATATGCAAGGTAGGAAGTTTGATGCTCTATCTACCACCTCGGACTATCAGTCCTTGGCACTATGCAATTTTCGTAAATCTTTCTTCAAAGATTAATTTTATTATGAAAATCTATGACTATCAGCCTTCACAGGTTGACCAGAACTTTCATGGAGTTCCTTTCCTGCCTCGTTCGTAGCTTCTTCTCGGAACAGGGAGTAACAAGTTATAATTCTTACACTCTACAGAGGTGCGTCACTTTACCCATGAGAGATCAACTTCCTTGTTTCCCAACCGGGCGTATTTTCCCGTCCACAATTCCATGATGTGGGGCCCAGTAGTTGGTCCAAGCCAATCACTGCCCTCTCCGTGACCTCATATGTCTGCACGATCCTTCGGGGCTGGCTCACCTCCATTAAGCCCCCTTTCGGGCAGGCTAAAACCCCGATGAGTTCCCGAAGACTCTATGACCTGGTGATGCCCAGAATAGTACCATTTACATGGACTATATCCCTAAACACCATTCATGGATAATCTAGACACCAAAATTGTGGGGCGTAAGGGTGCCCACCCATATGTTGGATTCGCACAAGGAATCACAACGTCACGTTAAGGTCGTCTTGCCTCCATACAAGAGGAAAAGGATACAACTGACTTCTCCGTCCCATTCCAAATCTCATGGTTAACGCGTAATATACGGCGCTAGAATCACTGATGTCAGGGGTTATTAATCCCTAATTGTTCATCATTATTGCAATTAGAAACCTAAGTTCTATTGCTCCATTATATCATCACTTAGGATGATATCTAAGATTTATTATCTTGAGAAAATAACATTTTCTCTTTCTATAATGTAGATGATAACACACAATTTGCAAATACTTTGATAAAGACTCTTCAAAGGACATGAGCAAGTGATGAACTTGCCTTGTGATTGCAATGTAGTGAAGTCGGATGCTTGCACTGGACCTTGAGCTTCTATGTCTATAAAACTATCATTATTGCCCGGTAAGGACAATATTTAAAGAAGCAAAATGATTATGCAAAGTAATGTAATGCATATCTTAGCTTTGTGTGTATTCTCCCCCATTATTAATGTTATAAAAATTCTTTTAATAATAAATAATTTATAAATTTTAATTTTTAATATTTATTGAATATTGTATTATTTATTTTATTTCATTTTATTTATTTAATAATTCCTTTAAGAATTATCATTAAATATCAAAAATTGATATTAAAATATTTGTTTAGTATTTTCCAAAAATACTACAATATTAATATATAATGAAAGTGATTTTTATTTATTTTTATCATCTTTCAATAATTTTTTAAAATTCCATAAGGAATATATATATTACAGATTCTTAATAAAATTTATATGACTAAAATTTTATTTCTTAGTTTATTTGGATTATTGTGAATCCAATAATATTTTATTTATAATTTTTGTATTATTATTTTATTTTCTAGAATTTATCTAAATTTAGGGGCATTTTGGTCTTTTCTCATTGATTAAAACTGGCTTTAAGTGATTTGGGCTGACTGTTTGGGTTTATTGGGCCCTTGTGGCCCAATAGGGCAGAGCCAAAATGACACCCCGAAGGGTCCTGGCCCAATCCAGCCCACACTCCCTCTCTCTGTCACTTTCTCGTCCTTGTCTCTCTTCTTCTCCTCGACCCCGTGGTCGATGGCGTCGCCGCCGTGCGCTGCTCGCCGCCATGGTCCTCCCTGGCCGCTGCTGTGGTGCAGGGCGAGGTTGTCGACCACGCTCTACCTTCCTGTCCAATTTGATTTGGATCAGGAGCTCCCCCGTGACCAGACTAGCTCCATCCCGAACCCTAGGGTTTGGGGTGATGCTGGTGCTGTCGCCGCCGTTGCTGTCGTGCGCCGTGGGGGTGTTCCTCGCCTCCTGAAATGGCTGTGGTCGCTGCCTCAGTGTGGTGTGGGCTGCAGCACCCCTTGGGGTGCTCCCCGTGCCACCGTGTTCGTCGACGACCACTACTTCCTCTTCTCGCCCACAACAACCTCCTTCAGTAAGTTGTTCTTGGTTCCCTCGTGTCCTCTGTGCTAGGCTATCCTATGATATGTGTTGGTAGTTGCCACTCCTGGCTATTATCATGTCCTGATTAGGATTGTTTGTTCTGCTTAGGGTTCACATCGCTTTGTTGATTGACTATCTGATGATTTGGATCATGTACTGATGATCCCTAAGCATGAAGAGTGGTTGATTGTTGTGGATTATAGTTTATGATTAGCTTTGGTGATGCTAGTGGCTTACTAGATTGATTCCATTGGTTAACTTGATATGGTTCAGATGATAAGGTTGCTCTAGAATTCGTTACATGGGAATTCTAGTGGTTTGGGAGCTCACCACTGTCATTACTCAGTTACTGATAGTGATTTTTGAGTGATGAAGTCACTGTATATATAGTTGTTGGCTTATAGATTCATATATAGTTTGAGATCAAATGGTCTCCTAAAGTGGTGATATATATATGAATATTCCTGGTCATGATTCCTATGATTAATATCAGGAAAATGATTTATAGTTGGCTGTGGTTGTATCTGTGAAGATTGGATGCTTAACATGTTTAGTTTAGAAACTGTTCTTGTGATACCATTTTAATATGGCACACAAGATTAGGTTCTATTACTTGGCTTGATTTTATTCAAGCTTAAGACTAGCTTGGCATTATAGATAAGTGGAATCTTATTCCCTTGCATCCCTAGAACCTATGATGTTGGTCTGAGGTTTAGGAACTAGGCCCTTATCCTGTTATTTCTCATGGATTGGTTCTGGTAGTGATACCAGCTACTCATTCTTGAGTTAAAGTTGGAAAATTGATTGGTTTGCTTATAGCTTAATGTTGGTGCATATAGTTGATGAAATCTGAGGTGCTAATCAATTAGGAGATGTGCCCAAATTTTATAAGCTTTTTGAGAACATTTTGGAATATATATGAGTTGTTGATGATCACCAGGATCTATGATGCTGGTCTGAGATTCTGGTGGATTCGGTAGAGTTTACTGTTAGCCTTTATATTTCAAATTTCCTCTATGATAGGTTTACCCCACTTGGGTGATCACTAAGAGTTTTAACTTGTGAAACAACACATGCTTTTCTGTTTGATTAAGATGAACAAAATATGTGGATGTTTTATGATACTCATCACACTTGGGTGTTGTTGGGGTTGCAAGTTGTTGATCTTGTGGCTAGCTTGATCTAGCTGGTTGTATGGCTAGCTTGATCTGGTGCTCCTCCTGATATCTCCAGCTTCTGGACTTATCCTTGATCTAGCTCTCCACCTCCTGGTCCTGGTATCTTGATCTTGTCCTTGCTATCCACCTGATCTACCCCTCCTTATGTCACCATCTTGGTGAGATGATCAAGAGTTTGGTTGGTGTGATCTTGTTTGGCTTTGGTTTGGTTTAGCTGGGCTGCTGTGTTTGGTGTGTATGAAGCAGGGAAATGTGTTAGAGATGCCTTCCACGGTTGTGCTGATAGTTTTGTGTGTGTGGAGCTGTTGCTGCTGTGCTGACAGCACACACCATGCAATTTGGTGTGTGTGCTGCTTGTGTGCCTGCTCCACCATGTGGATATGCTCTGGATATGAAAGTTACTTTTACCTGGTTACATTCACTTGTCTGGTGAAACTTTCCCCTCCTTGCTGTTTATTTGACTTATGGCTTAAAATTTGAAAGATATAGTTCTTTCATATTGGTGAAACTTGCCCCTTAAAGATTATTCAATGATGAAAAAGTGAACAGTTGACCTCACTGTCAATTCTGAGAGTAAAACATTTTTAACCTTAACTTTCTTTCTTTTAGTTTGTGTTTGTTTTGCAGGTACCAGACTTGAAGATTCAAGACTTTAGTTTAGGTTTTCTTTTTCTTTATAGAATAGTCACTTGTAATCTTTATTTTATTCTTTTGTAATTTTTATTTTATTCTTTTGTAATAAAGATTGTACTATTACTCAATATATATAAAGATTCTTTTATTTCATTATCTATTGTAAAGTTTCTTGATCATGTTTATAAGTTACATTTGTAACTTATTTATTGAATAAAATTATGAAATGAATATTCTTATTCTAAAGTGTGTTCTTTATTTAAAGTTTGAACTAATAATTGTTAACTCTTGACTAAATCATAATACTCAAACATAATTCTAAATCCTTTTGAACTATAAATCCAACACTCAAGTTTAAATTCAAATTTCATTTCCCAAAACACACTAATCCACAAATATCATATCAAAGTTTATAACAATCATCCTCCAAGACTCTTCCTGATCTCAAAGCATGAAAGAAACTTTGATCACTTTAGGTTTTTATTTGGCGCAAAATTTACCCACATTTTTACAGATGAATGCATGAAATTTCACAGATTCCTAAATCTACGCTTCGTTGGTTCCTAAATGCTGGGATGTTACATACTTGCCCCCTTAAATTAAACTTCGTCCCGAAGTTTGTTGAGATGTACCTGAATAGTTCTGGATAGGCTTTTCTTAAATCCTCTTCTTTCTCCCAAGTGGCTTCCCTTTCGGGGTGATGTTACCTCTGTACCTTGCAATACTTGATTGCCCTGTTCCTCAACCTTTTTCCAGTTTTCTTCCAAAATTTTGCAGGGTTTCTCCACATAGGTCAAGTCTGCTTGTAATTCTATCTCTTGGTGTGTGATTGCATCATCCAGAACTTTCAAACATTTACGAAGTTGTGACACATGGAAAACATTATGCACTTGAGCCAGTCTTGATGGTAACTCTTAAGCATAAGCTATAGTTCTGTTCTGACTCAGTATCTTGAATGGCCCGATATATCTTGGACTCAATTTTCCTTTTAACTCCGAACCTTTTAACCCCTTTCATTGGACTTATTTCAAATATACCATGTCTCCCACTTCTGGATGCCATGATCTTCGACTTTGATCAGCATAACTTTTCTGCCTACTTTGAGCTATTTTCAGTCTATCCTTGATCTTATCAATGATATCTTGTTTTTCCTTGATATAGTCTGGCGCAAATTCCTTGCTGCTTCCAGGCTCATACCAACATATTGGTGATCTACATTTCCTTCCATACAAAACCTGATATGGAGCTTCCTTCAGACTACTCTGATAGCTATTATTGTAGGAAAATTCTGCCAATGGTAGATGATCTTCCCATGTACCTCCAAAATCTAATGCACAAGCTCTTAACATATCTTCTAGTATCTGATTTGTTCTTTCTGTTTGACCTCCTGTCTCTGGATGGTAGGCTGTGCTAAAATCTAATTTGGAACCAAGTGCTTCATGTAATTGCTTCCAAAATGCTGAAGTAAACACGGATCCCCTATTAGTTACGATCTTTTTGGGCACTCCATGCTTACTTACTATCTCTTTGATGTAAACCTCTACTAACTTTTCGGCATTATCCTTCTGATTTACCGGAATAAAATGTGCACTTTTAGTGAGTCTATCCACAATTACCCATATCATATCCTTCCGTTTAGGTGTCATGGGCAAACCTGTGATGAAGTCCATACCTATTTCCTCCCACTTCCATTTGGGAATTTCCAAAGGTTGTAATGGTCCTTCTAGACTTTGATGTTCAGCCTTCACCCTTTGGCAAGTATGGCATTCTAATACATATTTAGCAATGTCCCTTTTCATGTTATTCCACTAGAATAGTTCTTTCAAATCCATATACATCTTAGTACTTCCTGGATGTATAGAATATGGTGTTTCATGTGCTTCTCTAAGTATGACATCACGAATCTCAGTCACATCTGGAACACAAAGACGATCTTGGAACCACAAAGACTCATAATCTCCAAGGCAAAAAACTGATTTTTTTCCCTTGAGATACCCTCTGAATTTCCTCAGCAAGAAAAGGATCTTTTGCTTGATGTCTAAAAATTTCGTGCTTAAGATCACTATCATGCTCTGTAACTACCTGCATAGTAGCTAATCCTCCAAGATTTCTTGTTCCAATAAATTGAAGCTCTAATATTTACAAGTCCATTCGTAATTCTTTTGGTAGATCCCGATTACTAGGCTGATATCTGCACTTTTACGACTTAAAGCATCTGCTACAACATTTGCTTTCCCTTGATTGTTAAATCATAATCTTTGATTAGTTCCAACCAACGCTTCTGTCTCATAGTCAACTCCTTTTGGGTGAAGAAATATTTAAGACTTCTATGGTTAGTGTATAACTCACATCTGGCTCCATAAAGAAAATGCCTCCACCCTTTCAGCGCAAAGACTACTGCTGCTAACTCTAGATCATGAGTTGGATAGTTGACTTCATGTGGTTTCAGTTGTCTTGAACCATAAGCAATCACTTTCCGATCTTGCATTAAGACACAACCAAACCTTCTTTAGATGCATCACAGTATACTGTAAAGTATTTCCCTGTTTCAGGAACTGCTAAGATTGGAGCTGTGGTTAACCTAGTCTTCAACTCCTGAAAACTTGCTTCACACTTCTCATCCCAATTGAATGGTGTATTCTTTCTTAACAATTTGGTCATTGGTCCAGCTATTTTGGAGAAACCTTCAATGAATCTCCGATAATAACCAGCCATCCCTAAGAAACCTCGAATTTGTTTCACATTGGCTTGTGCAGTCCACTCTAGTACCAACTGAACCTTAGATGGATTTACAGCAATTCCATCTTTACTGATCACATGGCCGAGGAATTCTACCTCATCGAGCCAAAATTCACACTTACTAAACTTAGCATAAAGTTTATGTTCTCTTCAAGTTTGCAATGCTATTCTCAAATGATCAGCATGCTCTTCCTTATCCTTTGAGTATATCAGAATATCATCAATGGAGACTATGACGAACTTATCTAAATGTGGCATGAAGATTTTGTTGATCAGATTCATGAATATTGCTGGTGCATTGGTCAAACCAAATGGTACTACCAGATACCCATGGTGTCCATATCTTGAGACAAATGCTGTCTTTCGAACATCTTTAGGTTTAAATTTTTATTTGATGGTATCCAGATCTTAAGTCGATCTTTGAAAATACTCCGGCTCCTTTCACTTGATCAAACAAATCTTGGATCCTTGGTAGAGGGTACTTGTTCTTTATAGTAACATTGTTCAGATTTCTGTAGTCTCCACACATCCTTCTTCCACCATCCCTTTTATCCACAAAGATTATTGGTGTTCCTCATGGAGATACACTTTCCTGGATAAATCCTTTTCTGGCTAACTCATCAATTTGCTCTTTGAGTTCTTTTAATTCTTTTGGTCTCATCTTATATGGTGCTTGAGCTATTGGTGTTGTACCGGGAATTAGATCAATAGTAAACTCTATCTCCCGATCTGGTGGCATTCCAGGTAGCTCTGCTGGAAAAACATCTTGAAATTCATTTACTACCGGAATATCTTCCAATTTGACATCTTTCATTGAGTTCAACTGTAGATCCACCATGATATGACTTTTCTTATCTGCTTGGTAAACTATCCTGGCTCCACTTGGAGTTTTGATTGAGACAGTTTTCTCCTCACAATTTATCTGAGCCCCATGCTCCATCATCCAGTCCATCCCCAGCACTACTGCAATTCCCTTCAAAGGAATCACTTAAATGTCTGCAAAGTATGTACAACCACGGATCGAGATAACCTGATTTTGCTTAATGTGGCGTACAATCACATTTCCCCCTGCCGTAACTATGGTCATAGGGTTTTCTAACGTTGCCCTTCTAATCCCGAACTTATCACAGAACTCTTCAGAAATGAATGAAGTAGTTGCACCAGTATCAAATAGAACTTTGTCGGGATTGGTAAGGATATTGAGCGTACCTATCACTGCATGCTCCGAATTATCCACCTCCTCTAGGGTTGCACAGTTCAGCTTCCCGGTAGGTCTGTTCCTTTTGCCATTGTTGTTCTTGCCATTATTTCCTCCTTTATTGGGCTATCCATTTACTCCACTGGCTTGCCTCCCATCTCGAACCGGCCAACCTCCTTGTGGTTTGCTTGGACAATTGGGCTTTATGTGACCTCTCTGACCACAAGCATGGCATACAATTACTGGTTTCGGGCAATCCCTGCTCATATGCCCAGGGAGTTTGCAATTGTGGCATATAATATTCTTTACGTTTGGATTTGCACTCCGATTGGAATTGTTGTTGGTATAGGGCCTATTCCTTGGTTTGAATTCAAGATTGGGCTTGGGAATGCTTGCTTATATCCTCTTGGTTTCCTTCTTAACTCTCTTCCTTCTATCCTCTTGGACATTCTTGTAGTCATCTTCGAAGGTAATAGCTGCATCCAACAACTGCTGATAAGTTTGCTTATTAGCCAACCTCAACTGCATCCTCACAAATGGATTTAATCCATGCAGGAAACGCTTCTTCCTCTTTTCCTCCGTATTAACTTCTTCCTCAGCATATCGAGACAGTTGACTAAACTCCTGTATATACTTCATAACACTAGTATATCCCTGCTGCAGCTCCTCAAATTCTCTCTGCTTCAACTCCATAACACTCTCCGGAACATGATATTCACGGAAACTCTGTTTAAACTCTTCCCAGGTGTACTCCCTTCCTGGCTGTTGCATGGCTAACTGATTCTCCCACCATGATGTTGCAGGTCTAGTCACAAGATGAGTTGCATACCTCAATTTCTCCTCATCATTGCAACCTACAGTCTTCAGCTTTCGTTCTGTATCTGCTAGCCAATCCTCTGCATCCATTGGTTCAGGAGCTGATGCAAAAGGTAATGGCCTTGCATTCTGGAAGTCAGAAAGACTCACTCCCCCACCTTCAGGTGCCCTCTGATTTGCTCGTCCCAGCAAATCTTCCATGAACTTGTTCTGGGTCTCTTGCATCATTTGCATACACTGCATAAAGTTCTGCTCCATTAACGATCTCATTGGTGGTGGTGGTGGTAACGTTCCCTAATTTGCTGCATCTGCATCGGCCTTCTCCTTGGCCTCACGTTCCATCCGCTGCTGTTCAGATTCGGTCTCTACACCCGTATGTAGGGGTTCGTAGCATGGAAAACAAAAAATTTCTACCGCATACAAACAAACAAGCCAAGATCTATCTACTAGATTGTAGCAACGAGTCGATGGAATAACTTACCCTCGAAGATTCCAAAGTGTTTAACGAGAGCGGATTCTCGTGGGTGATGTAGTCGTACTCTTCCCGATCTCAAGATCGCGTAGACGATCCTTCCGGCGCTGCGTTCCGGCAGCGCTCCCGCAGTCGGTCACACGTTCGGTACTCGACGAAGACCTTCCTCTCCCTTGTTCCAGCAGGCAGCGGAGGTTGTAGCACTCTCCTCGCGATTCCGGCAGCACGACGGCGTGGTACCGGAAGTAGAGGGGAAATCTCGCAGGGCTTCGCCTTAAGCCGGAGCGAGTATGGTGGACTATGAGAGAGCCCTCGATGATCTAGGGTTTAGATACGCCGAGGAAGAGGTGCTTGGGCGGCGGCTAGGGTTTGGGTCTTTCCCAAGTCGGCGCCAAGGGGAGCCCTAGGAGGTGGCGGCACCAAATTAGGGTTTAGAGGAGAGGATCTTGTGTGTCTCGGAGGAGCAGCCCTGCCCCTCCCTTTATAGGTGGGAGGTGCGGCCAAGGGGAGGGGAGTCCCTCCCCAACTCGGCTTGGAGGTGGGCCGCCGGTTGGAGGAGGGAACTCCTCCCCAACTCGGTTTCAAACTTCCTCCTCCTCTTTTCCACTTTCTAAATTTAGCCGTTTGACTTTTCAATTTAGCTATTTGACTTTTCAAACTAGGATTCGATTAATCCTTTATTTGGAACAGCGATGAAACTTAGTACATGATGCAATCATTCCAACTTGCAATGACACATTCATGTACCCTTTCCCCTCCGGAGTGCCGGACATTCCGAAACCTTCTAGAACATTCCCGATGAAAACACCGGAATCATTTCCGAACTCCGAAACAGGACTTTCCTTATATGAATCTTATTCTCCGGACCATTCCGGATCTCCTCGTGATATCCCGGATTCCATCCGAGACTCCGAACAACATTCGGTCTCTTACTCATCATTCCATAACTACTCAAACAACGTCGAATCCTTAAGTGTGTCTCCCTACGGTTCGTGAATTATGCGGACATGATCGAGACACTTCTCCGAACAATAACCAATAGAGGAATCTAGAAATTCATATGGCTCCCACATATTTCTACGATTACTTTGCGATCGAATGAACCACTTACATACGATACCAATTTCCCTTTGTCTCACGATAGTTTACTTATCCGAGGTTTTGATCGTCGGTATCTCTGCATACCTAGTTCAACCTCGTTACCGATAAGTACTCTTTTCTCGTTCCCGTGATATGTGATCCCTTGTGAGCCAGTCACATGCTTGCAAGCTAATTGGATGACATTACACCGAGAGGGCCAGAGTATATCTATCCGTCATATGGATGGACAAATCCCTCTCTTGATCCATGTGTTTCAACCAATACTTTCCGAACACTCAATGCCACCTTTATAGCCACCCAGTTACGGTGTGGTGTTTGATGTCATCAAAGCATCCATCCGGCAAAGGTGATATGCATGATCTCATGGTCGAAGGAATTAGGTTACTATGTATCAGAAAGCATATAACAATTGAACTATTTAAAATGACTTGATCTTTATGCTACGCTTATCTATAGGAGTATGTCCATCACATCATTCTCCTAATGATATGACACTGTTTTTGATAACATCTCTATGTTCATGATCAGGAAACCATGATCATATATTAACCAACAAGCTAATTTAACAAGAGGCTTTACTAGGGACTCTTTTATGTTTACAAAATCACACAAGTATTAATGTTTCCTGTTAATACAATTATAGCATGGTATGTAAACATTTATCATAAGTATGAAGATATGATAATAACCCACTTTATTATTGCCTCTTGGGCATATCTCCAACAGTCTCCCACTTGCACTAGAGTCAATAATCTAGTTTCAAACTTTTGTGTATTCAACACCTATGGCTTTCTGGTGTTGTAAGTACACGTTCTCTAGTGGTCAACTGATCTCCGGATCTGACACTTCCAGGTCCGTGTGTAATTGCATGTATTTGCGTCTCTACGCATCACTCATTCTCTAATGAGATGGCTTCGTACAAATTTGGTCCTTTGGTGTGACCTTTAGTTCTTTGGGGTTAAAAACATGTTGACAATATTGTCGTACAATATATCTTCATAGTATTATCCCACTGTGAACTACACCTAGTTTGATAACAAACTACTTGACACAAATGCCCTCTTTTGCTGCTATAATAGTAGTCATATACTTAGCCTTTTGTTGTAGTATCTGTCACAATGTCTTAACTTTGGAACTCATCCAAATCCATTATGGAACTTACTTTCCATTATATTGTGCCACCCTTAGTTTAGATTGAGATAAACTTAATTTGTACTTTGTGACAAAACTAGTATCAATGTAGTACTTTTACAATGAACTAACCATCTATTTGTCACTTCTACAAACAATATATTCTTAGTTCTTCCAAAAGATCATAAGAATATCCTTACTATTGTCCAATGATCATCTTATGAATTATTCTGGTAAATGCTCATATCATTTAGAGCATAGGACATATCTGGATTTGTACATATCACAGCATAATTGATATAAATACTCTTTGTGATTTCATACATCAAGTATCAATCTATACTTGAATCTTTGTTTCACTTACCAAGCGTCAATACACTTGAATATATCATTAATATTGAACCCATTCAATCCTTTCTGTGCGACAAGAAACTTTCTTGTAGTTTCTATATTGAACTCATTCAATATCTCGTCTATGTACTTCTGGCACAACCATATTAGCGTCTATTCATGCCAAATATTTGGGTTTTGCCTAAGTCTTTCATCGAGATGGAATTCTTATCCTGTGTTAATAAAAGATACATCATTTCCAATCAACAATATGTCTTCCACATAATGTATTAGAAACATGTCTTAGCGCTCCCACTTAATTTCTTGCAAATGCAAGCATCTTCATCATCTCTGATGAATTCAAACTCTTTTAACATTTTCATCATGGTGAAGATTCCAACTCCGCGATGCTTACTTCAACCATTGAAGTTTGCATATGCTTTTAGCATCCTTTGAATTAACAAAACCCCTATGGACCATGTTACTCACATGTCCTAGGTAACAATTCTATTAGAAGAACTTGTTTTGTTTATTCAACTACCATATAACAAAATTATATGTAGTGGTTGCTACACTAATCCGTCTAGACTAAATATCACTATGAAAGATCAAATCTTTATCATAGTCAACCTATGAACATTTGTTGTGAACTTTTTCCCAACATGTCGACTATTTCATAGATGTAAAACATCCATGTCTATTTCTTTATAGATCCAAACACGACTGTAAGGTCTTACACCTTTCTCGAGGGTCCTTCAAGTTCAAAACTTGATTTTTCGTGTATGGAACTATCACGGATTTTATGGCTTCAAGCCATTAGACGGAGTCAGGGCCCATCATCGCTTCTTTGCATGTAGTCGGATCATTATTGTCAAATAATGATTTAACTCTCAAATCTTGGTATTTGATTGTTTACCCGACCTACTTGTTTCGATAGAAACTTTGACTATTATAACCACAACCTTTGAGGCACGTGAGCCATGAGCATTGTTGCTGCCTCCGGAACACTTTTCGGCGCTGCGCAACTTTGCACATATAGCTAAGGTTCCTTTAACCTTATCAAAGTTCTATTGTCCTCCCACTTAACTTTTCACGAAAAATTCCTTCTCAAAGAAACTTGACGTTCTAAGCGACAAACACTTTTGTCTCCGGTGTTATGGAGGAATACTTAACAAAGACAGGTTCATCCGACTTTGGTTGCAAACATCTTTCTTATGTATATCATACCAATGTTTAAGAAAGGACTACTTGGGTTTTATCCAAACCATAACTTTATATGGTGTCATTTCAACGGATTATGATGAAGCTCTTTTCAGTGGAAAAACGGTAATCTCTAAAGCTTTTAATCTTTAAAATACAATGGCAGTTTTATGAATTACACCTTCGATCTTACCATGTCAAACAAGGTTTAATTACATATCTCGAACGCTCCATACTCTTATGGTGTTTCGGGAAATGCAAATCCACGGAACGATTCCTTAAATCTTAGGTATTATGCTAAACTTGTAACTCAAATATCTTCCTTTATGATCTTATCATAAACTATTTATATTCTTGTTACAATGATTTTGCACTTCATGTTGAAAGTCTTTGAAGTTTTCAAATATTTCATACTTCATCCTTATTAAGTAAATATTCATATATTCACTCAAATTTTTGGAGAAAGCATATGAAGTTGAAATCCATCGCTCTTGACTACACATAATGGACTTCGTACAACAATATGTACAAGTTCCAATAAGCTAGTCATTCGTTCCCTTTTGGCCTACGAATGAGGTTTTAATTATCTCTGGGAAAGTTTCACAAGCGTCATGTGATCAAAAATCAAAAGACTCCAAAATTCCATCCACATGGAGTTTCTTCATGTTTTCTTTCCAATATAATTTAAACGGCGATGTCACTTCCTAAGTGATCTTTCAATCAATTTGTCTTTCGACATTTTTAGCACTAGTTTTATGGATGTGATTTCTCCAACGAGATTTGTGAATCATACATCTTTTATGGATTACGGCAATTATTTGAACAACCCTTTTGTTCTCATAATACCTGATAAAACAAATCTTGAAGGCAAGCTTTGATGTTTAACGAGCAACACAATAACCCTTTATTTGTTCTCGATGAATATCATCACATATTCTTTTGCTAGTTACTTAGGCCATTGTAGTTCATGAATTGTGTTGTTTCGTATGACGATTCACACCAACAAATTCAGTATCAAATACTTAAGAACCACATTGTTTAATAAGCAAAGAATATAGCCATAACATGTATATCATCTATATACTTAAACTGAACAATTCTAGTCTTTTCTTTTCTGCCATATATTTATGAGATTCTCTTTCAGTATTTCCTTTTCTGTTTGAAAGAATCTATCAACACCAATAGTGGAGTCATACATATGACACATAATCCAAAGCATGTATAATTAAATACCAATGTCTTTGGACTTGCACTTTGAAGTAGATCACCATCATCAAATGTTTGGTGTTCTTTCAAATTCATTTCTTTAGTAATCTCTTGGTGTAGTAAATATTTTACCTACATCAAATATTCACCCTTATCATGGAATTATCCATGATCAAGCTACTTTTAGCTTATAAAGATGAATCGTGAGTATAATGTTGCTATCCAAAACCTTTTGGTGGATTAGGACAACTAGTGTCTCCAACCCTTTGCAAATTCTCATAAAATATGAGAACATGACTTTTGCCATATTATACTCTGTCATGTTGCAACCAAAACTTCGTTTCAGATATCACAATATCTTCCACACATCATGGTTTCTGAAACAACTCTTTCAGATCCTAGATAACCTTGATATTAAGACAATCCTTTGAATATCAAGAATCATGGAGACAAACATGATACTTATACACTAACACTTGGAATTGTCACTCTTGTTTTAATACCAATTATTAAACTTCATGGAGTAACCGGAACTTTACTGAAAGTTTGCAATAGGACTTTTAAACTTTAGATTAACACTTCAAAACAATACGATACCAGTTCGTAAAGTAACTAACCAGAATTCTATTGTTCTATCATCTCAATTATAACTAAGCGCAAGGTGGTAAACGGATGCCAATGACTACAACAACTATGCAAATTCACTTTGATTTAATTTATGATAAATTGAGTTCTAATTAATAATTAAATTAATCTAGGTGAACTCCCACTCAAAACAACATCCCTCACATTGTTTTAGTGATCACACGAACCAAATCCACCACATCAAAACCGATCATCACGAGAGTTGATGTAGCTTCAATGGCGAACAATCAACATGTTCATCATATCTACTATATGACTCATGCTTTACCTTTCGGTGATCCGTGTTCCGAGACCATGTCTGTACATGCTAGGCTCGTCAAGATCAAACCTTAGCTTCTGCATGAGCAAATCTGGCTTGCTCACGTTGTATACACTCGCAGAATCTAACACACCCGATCATCACGTGGTGCTTCGAAACAACGAGCTTTAGCAACGGTGCTTACTAAGGATGAACACTTTAAAACTTGAAATTGTGTGCTTGAGGGATCATATTATAATGCTACCGTCGTGAACTAAGCAATACAAGATGCATAAAAGGATTAACATCACATGCAATTCATAATATGTGATATGATATGGCCTTTCTTCTTGTGCTTCCGATCTCCATCTTCAAGCATGAAAAAGATCTCCATCATCACCGGCATTGCATCAAGGTCAATGACGCTGCTCCATGGTTGAGGTCCACCAGCTTCAACTATTACAACTACTTTGAATAGACACGCGAGTCTTAACAGAATTTAAAGACAACCATATGGCTCCTGCCGGTTGCCAACTTACAATAAGGAACATTGCATACATCAAATATAATCACAATCATGGCCATATCACATCACAGCACACCCCTGCAAAACAAAGTTAGACGCCTCTAATTTTCTTTGCATATTTTACGTGGTTTGGGGCTTTCAATAAGTGTCGCTCTAACTTACGAACAAGAACCACAACATTGATACTAGTATTGTCAATCACCCATTGTAAATTGAATCTTAACTATGTTGGGAGAAACATGCACCCGCAAAGCCACTTATGCAATACAAGTTGCATGTCAAGCGTGGAGCATGTCTCATGAACGATGTCATGTAAGGTTAGCCCGGGCCGCTTCATCCCACCATCCCGCAAGATGCAAAGTACACAAGAAGTAATCGACAATAAAAGCATCAACGCC
Source organism: Avena atlantica (assembly GCA_910589765.1). Taxonomy (NCBI): domain Eukaryota; kingdom Viridiplantae; phylum Streptophyta; class Magnoliopsida; order Poales; family Poaceae; genus Avena; species Avena atlantica. The sequence goes on along the minus strand of OU342735.1, from coordinate 486,945,734 downwards.
CACAATGACCATTGTGTTCTACTCGTGCAACAGATCTACATATAGACACGACTCTGATACCACTGTAGGGGTTCGTAGCATGGAAAACAAAAATTTTCTACCGCATACAAACAAACAAGCCAAGATCTATCTACTAGATTGTAGCAACGAGTCGATGGAATAACTTACCCTCGAAGATTCCAAAGTGTTTAACGGGAGCGGATTCTCGTGGGTGATGTAGTCGTACTCTTCCCGATCTCAAGATCGCGTAGACGATCCTTCCGGCGCTGCGTTCCGGCAGCGCTCCCGCAGTCGGTCACACGTTCGGTACTCGACGAAGACCTTCCTCTCCCTTGTTCCAGCAGGCAGCGGAGGTTGTAGCACTCTCCTCGCGATTCCGGCAGCACGACAGCGTGGTACCGGAAGTAGAGGGGAAATCTCGCAGGGCTTCGCCTTAAGCCAGAGCGAGTATGGTGGACTATGAGAGAGCCCTGGACGATCTAGGGTTTAGATACGCCGAGGAAGAGGTGCTTGGGCGGCGGCTAGGGTTTGGGTCTTGCCCAAGTCGGCGCCAAGGGGAGCCCTAGGAGGTGGCGGCAGCTGCCGGGGGTGGCGGCATCAAATTAGGGTTTAGAGGAGAGGATCTTGTGTGTCTCGGAGGAGCAGCCCTGCCCCTCCCTTTATAGGTGGAAGGTGCGTCCAAGGGGAGGGGAGTCCCTCCCCAACTCGTCTTGGAGGTGGGCCGCCGGTTGGAGGAGGGAACTCCTCCCCAACTCGGTTTCAAACTTCCTCCTCTTTTCCACTTTCCAAATTTAGCCGTTTGACTTTTCAATTTAGCTATTTGACTTTTCAAACTAGGATTCGATTAATCCTTTATTTGGAACAGAGATGACATTTAGTACATGATGCAATCATTCCAACTTGCAATGACACATTCATGTACCCTTTCCCCTCCGGAGTGCCCGACATTCCGGAACCTTCTAGAACATTCCCGATGAAAACACCGGAGTCATTTCCGAACTCCGAAACGGGACTTTCCTTATATGAATCTTATTCTTCGGACCATTCCGGATCTCCTCGTGATATCCCGGATTCCATCCGAGACTCCGAACAACATTCGGTCTCTTACTCATCATTCCATAACTACTCAAACAACGTCGAATCCTTAAGTGTGTCTCCCTACGGTTCGTGAATTATGCGGACATGATCGAGACACTTCTCCGAACAATAACCAATAGAGGAATCTGGAAATTCATATGGCTCCCACATATTTCTACGATTACTTTGCGATCGAATGAACCACTTACATACGATACCAATTTCCCTTTGTCTCACGATAGTTTACTTATCCGAGGTTTTGATCGTCGGTATCTCTGCATACCTAGTTCAACCTCGTTACCGATAAGTACTCTTTTCTCGTTCCCGTGATATGTGATCCGTTGTGAGCCAGTCACATGCTTGCAAGCTAACTGGATGACATTACACCGAGAGGGCCCAAAGTATATCTATCCGTCATATGGATGGACAAATCCCACTCTTGATCCATGTGTTTCAACCAATACTTTCCGAACACTCAATGCCACCTTTATAGCCACCCAGTTACGGTGTGGTGTTTGATGTCATAAAAGCATCCATCCGACAAAGGTGATATGCATGATATCATGGTCGAAGGAATTAGGTTACTATGTATCAGAAAGCATATAGCAATTGAACTATTTAAAATGACTTGATCTTTATGCTACGCTTATCTATAGGAGTATGTCCATCACAGCATTCTCCTAATGATATGACCCTGTTGTTGATAACATCTCTATGTTCATGATCAAGAAACCATGATCATATATTAACCAACAAGCTAGTTTAACAAGAGGCTTTACTAGGGACTCTTTTATGTTTACAAATCACACAAGTATTAATGTTTCCTGTTAATACAATTATAGCATGGTATGTAAACATTTATCATAAGTATGAAGATATGATAATAACCCACTTTATTATTGCCTCTTGGGCATATCTCCAACACCGTATCCATGACCCCCTAGTCCTGCACATAAAGTGAATACTCATAATTACATCATGCACATGTGTTTTGAGCTCGAATTTACGCACAGAACTAGTCACACAATGAAAATCCAAATAAAATCCAAATATGCATTTAACATACTATACATTACAATATCATAGTAATACAAAGTCATTACAACATATACCATATAGGTATAATCATACACTAGCTTATTTATCTACTACCTTAATTTTTTCGGATTTCAATACACGATACTCGATATCTCTAAATAATTGCCTACTTCTAGTAGTAATTACGCTCATCATACATGCCTAATGTCCAACCGTGATGATGTGACGTTTGTCGCACAATTTGTGGAACAACTGGCCTTACAAAAGGAACATACTCAGTATCTAAAGTGTCAGGACTTGAGTCATTACTCAACCTGAGCGCATTAACATTATATCCCGCTTGCATCTCCTGAAGGAACATGCTCAGCTGAAAAGTCTTCAGAAACATATTCAGCGTTATCTCCCACTTGCATCTCCTGAGCTTCATTCCTTGAGTCATCAACAGAATCCATAGATCCTGCTGGTCTCTAGGTGCTCCTTTGGGCAAGATAGTTAAACACCGGATAATGTATATTTCCTGGGTTTGGAGAAGATGTTGATGATTCAAACACTCTCTCCTCAGGATCTTCTTCTTCATCCTGATTATTTATGAACATGGCATTACTACTACTGTTACTAGGGTTAATTCTGGCACCCATCCAACTAGATTGTCCAACATTTCTGTCAGAACCATCTATGGACATCTGGTGTTCATGAGATATGATCCCATCCTCCAACCATCAGAATTCTCAATAGGAAGTTCTAAATCAGAACCATCCTCTGAACCCTGTGGTAATGCATATCTCTTATCCACAGTAGGATCATATATAGGTTCAGGCCTTGGTGAATAAGGATATAGTGTAAAATATTTAGGATCTATAGGTATATCCTTAAAGATAGGTTTTGCACTACTACTTGCTTCCTTCTCCAACTGGAATGCTAACTGCTTCCTCCTTTCTGGATCAGTTAGATCCTTTAACATGTCATTTTTATCTTCAACAATCACTTGATGTGTCTTATAAAAAGACGCAACGAGTGTTCGATATCTATCCATAAACTTGGTAGCTAACTTAGGATACTTCTTAACTAAAGTAAGATGATCCAGTACAGGCTCTAAGTCTATAGAATCATGAGGTATCACAGAAAATGTGCTACCCTCTAACTCCTTGGCTTTATGCTCACGAATATTAGCTATCGCCTCCACAACAACAACATGATAGGCTGCTAAGTGACTCCTACCTTCACCTATAGGTAGATCGTAATATAATCCAAACTCCTCTAGAAGTTGGATACTCACACGATACTTGGATAACATTCGACCATCATAATAAGTTATGGTGTTCACTAGAATTCTAGTTGGACAACTAAAAATCTTTAAAAGTTGACGAAGTTGATCTGTGAATGATCCTTGGAAACTTCGGTGCCATAGTTCTGTATATAAGAAAAATAGTTTTTTACTAGTAACAAATAATATATTGTATCATAACAAAGAATTATTGCACTAAAACACATAACGTAATATTCCCATTTGAATACCCATTATATTTCTTTTTAGAGAATTCTTTATCGTTGCAAAACAGTCCTACAGGTAATACCCTTTACTAGGTTTCCAACCTAAGGTCAAAGCAATTTGCTCTGATACCAACTGCGTTGACCCAGCATACCACTGCATGTGTAGTACACTATAGTCATTGACATGACATCCACAAAACATCGTTCCGTAAATATCACATCCCTCAGAGTGGTACAACAGAAACATTGCGGGTCCATATTACAAACATACACACATTATTATTATTATTATTATTATTACAATACCAGAAGTTCAAGACTTCCAAAAGATTCAACTTACAAACCAAAATATAAGTGTTTTAGTGGAAGTTTCAAATTTAAAACTTAAACTCCAAATTGAGCTCAACAACTTATTGCTATATATTGTTCATGTTGCTCGGCTCAAGTGGCTACTAGAACTATAGTAATTATTCGGACTCTTGGAACTCTCCTCCGTAGACGATATAATAGTCCTTCCCTTCTACGGCTCCATATAGGTTGGGATCTTCATAGAAGACCTCTTCCTGGCTCTCAGCTGCATACATTGGAGTATCTTCGGGATTCTCAGAGTCTAAGCAAGGATTCAAAGGAAAGGATGAGTAACAACGTTACCCAGCAAGCTCATTATATGCAAGGTAGGAAGTTTGATGCGCTATCTACCACCTCGGACTATCAGTCCTTGGCACTATGCAATTTTTGTAAATCTTTCTTCAAAGATTAATTTTATTATGAAAATCTATGACCATCAGCCTTCACAGGTTGACCAGAACTTTCATGGAGTTCCTTTCCTACCGCGTTCGTAGCTCCTTCCCGGAACAGGGAGTAACAAGTTACAATTCTTACACTCTGCAGAGGTGCGTCACTTTACCCATGAGATACCAACTTCCTTTTTGCACAATCGGGCGTACTTTCTCGTCCACAATTCCATGATGTGGGGCCCAGTAGTTGGTCCAAGACAATCACTGCCCTCTCCGCAACCTCATATGTTTGCATGATCCTTCGGGGCTGGCTCACCTCCGTTAAGCCCCCTTTCAGGCAGACTAAAACCCTGATGAGTTCCCGAAGACTATATGACCTGGTGATGCCCGGAATAGTACCCTTTACATGGACTATATACCTAAACACCATTCATGGATAATCTAGACACCAAAAGTGTGGGGACTAAGGGTGCCCACCCATATGTTGGATCCGCACAAGGAATCACAACATCACGTTAAGGTCGTCTTGCCTCCATACAAGAGGAAAAGGATACAGCTGACTTCCCCGTCCTATTCCAAATCTCATGGTTAACGCGTAATATACGGCGCTAGAATCACTGATGTCATGGGTTATTAATCCCTAATTGTTCATCATTATTGCAATTAGAAACCTAAGTTCTATTGCTCCATTATATCATCACTTAGGATGATATCTAAGATTTATTATCTTGAGAAAATAACATTTTCTCTTTCTATAATATAGATGATAACACACAATTTGCAAATACTTTGATAAATACTCTTCAAAGGACATGAGCAAGTGATGAACTTGCCTTGTGATTGCAAGGTAGTGAAGTCGGATGCTTGCGTTGGACCTTGAGCTTCTATGTCTACAAAACCATCATTATTGCCTGGTAAGGACAATATTTAAAGAAGCAAAATGATTATGCAAAGTAATGTAATGTATATTTTATCTTTCTGTGTATTCTCCCCCATTATTAATGTTATAAAAATTCTTTTAATAATAAAGAATTTATAAATATTAATTTTTTATATTTATTGAATATTGTATTCTTTTATTTTATTTATTTAATAATTCCTTTAAGAATTATCATTAAATATAAAAAATTGATATTAAATATTTGTTTAGTATTTTTCTAAAATATTAAAATATTAATATATAATGAAAGTGATTTTTATTTATTTTTATCATCTTTCAATAATTTTATAAAATTCCATAAGGAATATATATATTACAAATTCTTAATAAAATTTAGATGTCTAAAATATTATTCCTTAATTTATTTGGATTATTGTGAATCCAAAAATATTTTATTTATAATTTTTGGATTCATATTTTATTTTCTAGAATTTATCTAAATTCAGGGGCATTTTGGTATTTTCTCATTGATTAAAACTGGTTTTAAGTGATTTAGGCTGACTTTTTGGGTTTATTGGGCCCTTGTGGTCCAATAGGGCAGAGCCAAAACGACACCTCGAAGGGTCCTGGCCCAATCCAGCCCACACTCCCTCTCTCTCTCACTTTCTCGTCCTTGTCTCTCTTCTTCTCCTCGACCCCGTGGTCCTCCCTGGCCGCTGCCGTGGTGCAGGGCGAGGTTGTTGACCACACTCTACCTTCCTGTTCAATTCGATTTGGATCTGGAGCTCCCCTGTGACCAGACTTGCTCCATCCCGAACCCTAGGGTTTGGGGTGATGTTGGTGTTGTCGCCGCCGGTGCTGCCGTGCGTCGTGGGGGTGTTCCTCACCTGCCGGCGTGGCTATGGTTGCTGCCTCTGCGTGGTGTGGGTCGCAGCGCCCCTTGGGTGCTCCCTGTGCCGCCGTGTTCATCGACGACCACTGCTTCCTCTTCTCGCCCACAACAACCTCCTTCAGTAAGTTGTTATTGGTTCCCTCGTGTCCTCTATGCTAGGATATCCTATGTTGTGTGTTGGTAGTTGCCACTCCTGGCTATTTTCATGTCCTGATTAGGATTGTTTGTTCTGCTTAGGGTTCACATCCCTTTGTTGATTGAATATCTGATGATTTGGATCATGTACCGATGATCCCTAAGCATGATGAGTGGTTGATTGCTATGGATTACAGTTTATGATTAGCTTTGGTGATGCTAGTGGCTTACCATATTGATTCCATTGGTTAACTTTATATGGTTCAGATGATAAGGTTGCTCTAGAATTCATTACTTGGGAATTCTAGTGGTTTGGGAGCTCACCACTGTCATTACTTAGTTTTTGACAGTGATTTTTGAGTGATGAAGTCACTGTATATATAGTTGTTGGCTTATAGATTCATATATAGTTTGAGATCAAATGGTCTCTTACAGTGGTGATATATATTATATATATGAATATTCCTGGTCATGATTCCTGTGATTAATATCAGGAAAATGATTTATAGTTGGTTGTGGTTGTATCTGTGAAGATTGGATGCTTAACCTGTTTAGTTTAGAAACTATTCTTGTGATACCATTTTAATATGGCACACAAGATTAGGTTCTCTTAGTTGGCTTGATTTTATTCAAGCTTAAGATTAGCTTGGCATTATAGATAAGTGGAATCTTATTCCCTTTCATCCCTAGAACCTATGATGTTGGTCTAAGGTTTAGGAACTAGGCACGTATCCTGTTATTTCTCATGGATTGGTTCTAGTAGTGATACCAGCTACTGATTCTTGAGTTAAAGTTGGAAAAATGATTGGTTTGCTTATAGCTTAATGTTGGTGCATATAGTTTATGAAATCTAAGGTGCTACTCCATTAGGAGATGTGCCCAAATTTTATAAGCTTTTTGAGAACATTTTGGAATATATATGAGTTGTTGATGATCACCAGGATCTATGATGCTGGTCTGAGATTCTGGTGGATTCGGTAGAGTTTACTGTTAGCCTTTATATTTCAAATTTCCTCTATGATAGGTTTACCCCACTTGGGTGATCACTGAGAGGTTTAACTTGTGAAACAAAACATGCTTTTCTGTTTGATTAAGATGAACAGAATATGTGGATGTTTTATGATACTCACCACACTTGGGTGTTGTTGGGGTTGCAAGTTGTTGATCTTGTGGCTAGCTTGATCTAGCTGGTTGTATGGCTAGCTTGATCTGGTGCTCCTCCTGATACCTCCAGCTTCTGGACTTGTCCTTGATCTAGCTCTCCACCTCCTGGTCCTGGTAGCTTGATCTTGTCCTTGCTATCCACCTGATCTACCCCTCCTTATATCACCATCTTGGTGAGATGATCAGGAGTTTGGTTGGTGTGATCTGGTTTGGCTTTGGTTTAGCTGGGCTGCTGTGCTTGGTGTGTATGAAGCAGGGAAATGTGTTAGAGATGCCGTCCACGGCCGTGCTAATAGTTTTGTGTGTGTGGAGCTGTTGCTGTTGTGTTGACAACACACACCATGAAGTTTGGTGTATGTGTTGCTTTTGTGCCTGCTGCACCATGTGGATATGCTCTGGATATGAAAGTTACTTTTATCTGGTTACATTCACTTGCCTGGTGAAACTTGCCCCTCCTTGCTGTTTATTTGACTTATGGCTTAAAATTATGAAAGATGTAGTTCTTTCATATTGGTGAAACTTGCCCCTTAAAGATTACTCAATGATAAAAAAGTGAACAGTGCACCTCACTGTCAATTGTGAGAGTAAAACATTTTTAATCTTAACTTTCTTTCTTTTATTTTGTGTTTGTTTTGCAGGTACCAGACTTGAAGATTCAAGACTTTAGTTTAGGTTTTCTTTTTCTTTATAGAATAGTCACTTGTAATCTTTCTTTTATTCTTTTGTAATTTTTATTTTATTCTTTTGTAATAAAGATTGTAATATTACTCAATATATATAAAGATTCTTTTATTTCATTATCTATTGTAAAGTTTCTTGATCATGTTTATAAGTTACATTTGTAACTTATTTATTGAATAAAATTATGAAATGAATATTCTTATTCTAAATTGTGTTCTTTTTTAAAGTTTGAACTACTAATTATTAACTCTTGACTAAATCATAATACTCAAACATTATTCTAAATCCTTTTGAACTATAAATCCAACATTCAAGTTTAAATTCAAATTTCATTTCCCAAAACACACTAATCCACAAAGATCATATCAAAGTTTATAACAATCATCCTTCAAGACTATACCTGATCTCAAAGCATGAAAGAAACTTTGATCACTTTAGGTTTTTATTTGGCAAAAAATTTACCCACATTTTTACAGATGAATGCATGAAATTTCACAGATTCCTAAATCTACCCTTCGTTGGTTTCTAAATGCCGGGATGTTACAATCTGGTTTTGCATTTAGGTCGATATCCATGGTTTAGCTAGTTGATAACTTATGCATGTAAGCGTGGATAACTTCTGTTTTAGCTAGTTGATAACTTCTGCTTTGTAAGCATGTATAACTTCTGTTTTAGCTAGTTGATAACATATGAATGTAAGCATGGATAACTTCTGTTCTAGCTAGTTGATAACTTCTGCTTTGTAAGCATGCATAACTTCTGTTTTAGCTAGTTGATAACATATAGATGTAAGCATGGATAACTTCTGGATGCAAGCATGGATAACTTATGTTCTAGCTTGTTGATAACCTATGCATGCAAGAATGAATAACTTATGTTCTACCTTGTTGATAACCTCTGCGTGCAAGCATGCATAACTTATGTTCTAGTTTGTTGATAACCTCTGCATGCAAGCATGGATAACTTATGTTAAAATACTGCTGCATTGCATATAATCATCATACCTTCATTTACAACTTGCACGATAGCATTTATGTGTGAACCATCAGCATTGTCCTTTTCTATTTCTTGATCTGGTTTTGCATTTAGATCGATATCCATGGTTTCGGAGCTGTTCAATCAAAATATTCATGATGTTAGAAGATTTAGTTGTTAGGATGAAGCAATTAATAGGGAATCATGTCTCTTTAGTTGTTAGTTGTCCAAAATTAGATGTTTTTAATGCAGGGATCAACATATACTGTCAATAAAGCTTAGGATGATTGATTTCTTATAATTTGAACAAGATTGGACATATGTCAGATGCAAAACTGAGGAGTAGTTATAGATGACTTTTTTTTGTTAGATCCATGTTGTGCAGCAGTATATTGTCATATTGAGAACAATTGAGAAATAGAGACGTTGCTACCAAAATCATGATGATTTGAAGAGATGATTTTAAGAAGTACCTGTGTTTTTGCCTATGTTTTTTTTCAATAGTAGGACGCTGGGCAATGGCGTTAAGGTGTTAAGTGGAGCTACAATGGCGTTTTTGCTAGAGGATGAAGGCGAGCTGGACAGGTGAGTAATCGGGGAAAGGGATAACGCTAGATCTGAAAGGATTTCGTTTCCGTTCTGGTTTGGGTTTTTGCTTGGAGAGGAAGATGGTCCAGCCAGCTTTCCGTTTTTAGACCTGGTCACGCGACCGGGGTGGGAGGGGGCAGGCGCGGGGTCGCGGTCGGAACGCGAAACTCCTGTCGGAAATGCCCGTCAGAATCGCGCGTTTTCAGAGAGGGTGTCCGCCGGGTAGGCTCGTCCATTTTCTTCACCGATCTAAAATATTTTATTTTTTGAAACGGATGAAGTACCATGGAGGAATGAGCTATTCACCTTGAGATTGCTCGAGAAGCTAGCGATGGAAAAGCCGTTCACCTTGAGCAAAGCAAACGCAGCGTTCGTGACGATATATAGTACTACTACAGATCCAAACACGTACTTCTACATACAAGACACAGTGCTGCGATCGATCGGATCTACTAGTAGTCTAGTGGACCTCCTCTTCCTTGTGGGTGTAGATGACGCAGTCCGCCCTGGGGTAGGCGACGCAGGTGAGCACGTACCCCTCGGCCATCTGCGCGTCGTCCAGGAACGACCCCTCCGACTGGTCCACCTCGCCCGACGCCAGCTTCCCCGCGCACGTCGAGCACGACCCCGCCCGGCACGAGAAGGGCAGCTCCACGCCGGCCTCCTCCGCCGCGTCCAGGATGTAGGCGTCCTCGGCCACCTCCAGCTCCGTCTCCGCGCCGTCCGGCCCGACGAGCTTCACCTTGTGCGCGGCCGCCGCCGCCCTGAACCTCGCCGAGAGCCTCGCGCCGCCCGATGCGGGTTGCCTCAGGGACAGGGAGGCGGCGGGACGTGGGTTGGCCGTGATCAGCGAAGCAGGGAAGGACACTGTTGTTGCACCAACGGTTGCCATCGATGTGGCTGATTCTTCCGATTGATGTGGTGAACACCGGTACTGTGTCTGATCAGAAACAGTGGAATCAGCCGGATCGGCGGGCGCCTGTTTGCCCTGTGGATGTGATCGAGGTAATTGGCGCGCAAAACCTCGCTAGCAAACGCAGGTGACTCAACTGTTGGGATTTCTGTACTGAAGTTGGCAGTTGGAGCAGAGCATATATGCGAGCAGCATTATATAGGCGGTCGTAGGTTGTTGATGGAGCTGCACTCGTAGCAACCTCTCGATCTCTCGGAACGTGTCTGGTGTGCCTGGGAAACGGCCATTGTTGGTGACGACACGAAGGTGCTAGTGCAAAGTAGAAGGCGCGCATCGGAACATATCCCGCACGACGTGTCGTGCAGGTTTCGTGCAGGTTTTTTTTTTTTTTTTTGAGGGCAAACGTGTCGTGCAGGTGCTCCTCTCGCCGTCCTGCGTCCTCTCCGAGAACCGAGGGCCAGAAATTGGGCGCGTGTAGCCGTGCAGCTCGGGCCGTGTCGGTACTGTTCGCATGGGCTCTCGGCCTATTAGGCAGGCATACGCTATCGAACAAAAGGCCTGCTTCATTACTTCCCCATTCCAAGATTGAAAAGGGATAATTTGGTCTTTTTATATTAAAAGGATTTTAAACCTGATAAAAATTCTTTGGCCCAACATTATTCAGATCCAAACCCGTAGTATCACACTAGGAAATGTGGCGCGGCAACATGCCGCGCCCGTGATGGGACAATGGGGTCTAATAATCGATCGAAAGTATTGCTAGAGATTAAATCATATGTATTATACTATTGTTGTTCGAAGTTATTGTAGAAGACATTGGTACTATTTTGCTAAAAAAAACAGACGACAGATGGTGGAATTAGTGTCAAAAAATATAAATGGCAAAAAATTGAACTACTACCAGCGACCGTAAAATGACCCATCATCAGAAAATTACCGGAAGGTAGTTACTTTATGGGAATTGCGACTGGGAAAGCGTGACAAAAAATTATTACAATAGAATAGGGAATGAACATAAAAAAATGTTACAGATGAAATATGGTTATAGAATTATTCACCGTCAAGGTGTTGTCTTGGAATAACTACCAACGGAAAAACGGCCGAAAAGTTGTGTCAGAAAAATTACCGCCGAGTAGTTAAAAGAAAATTGTCGCAAACTTAGTGTAATGATGTCGGAAAATGACAAACAGGAAGATGCATCACATAATTAACGTGATGCGTCAAATAATTACCGTGATGTGGTTAATACCGTCATAAGCATAGTTAATTACTATCATAAAATTATGGCCAAAACGTTGTATCAAAAAATTACCGTCAAATATTTTTCAAATGAGCAAAGAAAATACTATCGTAAACTACCGTCAAAAGAATTACTATACACTTGAAGAATTGCTGAAGGATAACTATTAGCAAAAAAAAACACGGCAAAAAGTTATGTGGGAACTGTCACCGAAAAATTATGGCAGAAAAGTGTCCTTAAAAACTCCTAAAAAATTTCCGTTAAAAAGTATAAAAAGAAAATATAAAGGAAGGAAAAAATTGACTGTAGCAAGCCGACGTGGCGCCGGCTGATTGGTAGAAATTGATCTGTCTACGGTACTGTGTACGTGGTTCATGAAGGAGCCGAGAATCCTACCATCTTTAATATATAGTAATATTGTATATGAAATATGGTTATAGAATTATTCACTTGTCTTGGAATAACTATTAGCGGAAAAACGGCCGAAAAGTTGTGTTAAAAAAATCACCGCCGAGTAGTTAAAAATAGTGTCGCAAACTTAGGCTAATGAAGTCGGAAAATGACAACATGAAGATGCATCAAATAATTACCGTGATGTAATTAATACCGTCATAAACGTAGTTAATTACTATCATAAAGTTATGGCCAAAATATTGTGTCAAGAAGTTACCGTCAAATATTTAATGAGCCCCGAAAATACCTGACCGGACAAAATTAGATGATTGATAGTACGCGCAGACCGTCCGATCAAAAATCTATGGCTATAAACGGTCTGTACACCGTCATTACGTGTAAACAGTGGACGGTACTGCTTATGCACTGTCTATGTTCATGTAAACAGTTGACAATACTGTTTATGCTCGAACCACTGTTTATACGAATACGCGTCGGATCAAGAATCAATGGGTAAAAACGGCTTGAGTACTGTTCATCCACACGACACTGTTCATGAACAGTGTGTGAACAGTACGCGCGAGGCGCTGACGCGCTAGGTGAGCGCTGCATAATTACAGTGATGCGTCAAATAATTACCGTGATGTGGTTAATACCGTCATAAGCATAGTTAATTACTATCATAAAATTACGGCCAAAACGTTGTATAAAAAAGTTACTGTCAAATATTTTTCAAATGAGCAAAGAAAATACTATCGTAAACTACCGTCAAAAGAATTACTATACACTTGAAGAATTGCTGAAGGATAACTATTAGCAAAAAAAACACGGCAAAAAGTTATGAGGGAACTATCACCGGAAAATTATGGCAGAAAAGTGTCCTTAAAAACTCCCTAAAAATTTCCATTAAAAAGTATAAAAGGAAAATATAAAGGAAGAAAAAAATTGCACCGTAGCAAGCCGACGTGGCGCCGGCTGATTGGTAGAAATTGATCTGTCTACGGTACTGTGTACGTGGTTCATGGAGGAGCCGAGAATCCTACCATCTTTAATATATAGTAATATTGCATATGAAATATGGTTATAGAATTATTCACTTGTCTTGGAATAACTACCAGCGGGAAAACGGCCGAAAAATTGTGTTAAAAAAATCACCGCCGAGTAGTTAAAAAATGGTGTCGCAAACTTAGGCTAATGAAGTCGGAAAATGACGAACAGGAAGATGTATCAAATAATTACCATGATGTAGTTAATACCGTCATAAACATAGTTAATTACTATCATAAAGTTATGGCCAAAATATTGTGTCAAGAAGTTACCGTCAAATATTTTTAAAATGAGCTCCGAAAATACCTGACCGGACAAAATTAGATGATTGATAGTACGCGCAGACCGTCCGATCAAAAATCTATGGCTATAAATGGTCTGTACACTGTCATCACGTGTAAACAGTGGACGGTACTGCTCATGCACTGTCTATGTTCATGTAAACAGTTGACAGTACTGTTCATGGTCGAACCACTATTTATACGAATACGCGTCGGATCAAGAATCAATGGTTAAAAGCGGCTTGAGTACTGTTCATGAACAGTGTGTGAACAGTACGCGCGGGCTGGCGTGCTAGGAGAGCGCTGAACCGCTCGTCTTTCATATATGTAGTTATGTCCATACTCCATACGAAGCACATGTACTCCTGTATACCTATTAATTACTAGGTGATGCTTGGATCCGTCTGCCTGGAGATCTCGTATTGGTCAGAGAAAAAAATCTTGTCTAACTGTTGAAGAGCAACTTTAACAGACCCCGTAAATATGTGAACCTCATAAAATTCCAGCCTTTTTCAGTTTGCGAGCAAACTTTGGCCAAACCGAACTTTGGACCGGGCCTATAAAAAATGTTCAACGCACCGAAAATCAGCCCGCACACGCGGTATATATATAGCGCGAGAGGATGTTTATGGGTCTGAGGGCTGTTTGGTTGTGCTTATTTATGGGTTTTCATTTTTGACTTATAAATCACAAAAGCACTTAAATAGGTTCTTTTGGCGGCTTCTCTCAGAAGCTGCCCTACCCTCAGCTTTCTGGAAAAGCCGGTTCAAAAAATTTACGAGTCTTCTAAATTTGTTTAGATTTAACTATTTTGGAAGCCTCACAATTTTTTTAGACCGGCTTCTTCAGAAAGCTAGGGGAAAGACGGCTTCTCGAAGAAGCCCCAAAAAAACTGAACCTATGTCTAGTTAAAAGCTAAAAGCCAAAGCCAAAAGCACTTAAGCCTGTTTGGTTGGGCTTAAATCTAGCTTTTAGAGTTTGGCTTATAAGCCACAAAAGCACCAAAATAGGTGCTTTCGGCTTTGGCTTTTGGCTTTTAACTGAACATAGTAGTATGATGGTATAAGCCAAAATCCAAAATAAAAAGCACCTATTTAGGTGCTTTTGTGGCTTATAAGCCAAAAGCGAAAAGCCATAAATAAGCACAACCAAACAGCCATCTCTTGTGGCTTATAAGCCAAAATCCAAAAGCAAGGTTTAAGTCCAACCAAACAGGCCCTAAATCCGGTCGGAACCAACTCCCTCTCCGCCCTCTCTCCTTCTTGTTGGAGATATGCCCTAGAGGCAATAATAAATGTAGTTATTATTATATCTTTGTGTTTATGATAAATGTTTACATTCATGCTATAATAGTATTAACAAGGAAACATTAATACTTGTGTGATTTGTAAACTAAAATAGAGTCCCAAGTAAAGCCTCTTTATAATACTAGCTTGTTGGTTAATAAATGATTGTGGTTTCCCTATCATGAACGTTGAGATGTTATTAACAACAAGGTCATATCGTTAGGAGAAAGATATGATGGACATACTCCTATAGATAAGCGTAGCATAAAGATCAAGTCATTTTAATAGTTTAATTGTTATATGCTTTCTGATACATAGTAACATAATTCCTTCGACCATGAGATCATGCTTATCACCAACACCGGAAGGATGCTTTGATGACATCAAACACCACACCGTAACTTGGTGGCTATAAAGGTGGCATTGAGTGTTCGGAAAGTATTGGTTGAGACACATGGATCAAGAGTGGGATTTGTCCATCCATATGACAGATAGATATACTCTAGGCCCTCTCGGTGGAATGTCATCCAATTAGCTTGCAAGCATGTGACTGGCTCACAAGGGATCACATATCACGGGAACGAGAAAAGAGTACTTATCAGTAACGAGGTTGAACTAGGTATGCAGAGATACCGACGATCAAAACCTCGGATAAGTAAACTATCGTGAGACAAAGGGAAATTGGTATCATATGTAAGTGGTTCATTCGATCGCAAAGTAATCGTAGAAATATGTGGGAGCCATATGAATTTCCAGATTCCTCTATTGGTTATTGTTCGGAGAAGTGTCTCGATCATGTCCGCATAATTCACGAACCGTAGGGAGACACACTTAAGGATTCGACGTTGTTGAGTAGTTATGGAATGATGAGTAAGAGACCGAATGTTGTTCGGAGTCTCGGATGGGATCCGGGATATCACGAGGAGATCCGGAATGGTCCGGAGAATAAGATTCATATAAGGAAAGTCCTGTTTCGGGGTTGGAGAATGGTTCCGGTGTTTTCATCGGGAATGTTCTAGAAGGTTCCGGAATGTCCGGCACTCCGGAGGGGAAGGGTACATGAATGTGTCATAACAAGTTGGAATGGTTGCATCATGTACTAGGTGTCATCGCTGAACAAAATAAAGGGATAAATCAAATCCTAGTTTGAAAAGTCAAATGCCAATTTGAAAAGTCAAACGGCTATTTTGTTTGGTGGAGGGAGAGTAGGAAACCTACTTGGGGAGGAGTTCCTCTCCCTCCACCGCCGGCCCACTTGGATACCGAGTTGGGGAGGGACTCCCCTTCCCTTGGCGCCCCCTCCACCTATATAAGGAGGGGCAGGCCTGCCCCTCCAAGACACAACACACACCCCGCAAACCCTAACTCCTAGCCGCCGGCGCCGCCACCTTCTGCTGCCGCCGCCTAGGGCAAACCCTAGCCGCCGGCCTTGCCTCCTCCTTGGTGTGTATAAACCCTAGATCACCGGGGCTCTCTCATAGTCCACCATACTCGCTCCGGCTTAAGGCGGAGCCCTGCGATATCTCCCCTCTACTTCCGGTACCACATCGTCGTGCTGCCGGAATCACGAGGAGAGTGCTACAACCTCCGCTGCCTGCTGGAACAAGGGAGAGGAAGGTCTCCGTCGAGTACCGAACGTGTGACCGACTGCGGGAGCGCTGTCGGAATGCAGCGCCGAAAGGATCGTCTATGCGATCTTGAGATCGACAAGAGTACGACTACATCACCCACGAGAATCCGCTCTCGTTAAACACTTTGGAATCTTCGTGGGTGAGCTATTCCATCGACTCGTTGCTACAATCTAGTAGATAGATCTTGGCTTGTTTGTTTGTATGCGGTAGAAATTTTTTGTTTTCCATGCTACGAACCCCTACAGTGGTATCAGAGTCGTGTCTATATGTAGATCTGTTGCACGAGTAGAACACAATGGTCATTGTGGGCGGTGGTGCATTTATTATCAATTACTTCTTGTGTACTTTGCATCTTGCAGTATGATGGGATGAAGCGGCCCAAGCTAACCTTACATGACATCGTTCATGAGACTTTCTCCACGCTCAACATGCAACTAGTATTGCATAAGTGGCTTTGCGGGTGTCTGTCTCTCCCATTATAGTATAGATCCAATTTACAACGGGCACTTGATAGTTCAAGCATCAACGTTGTGATTCTTGTTCGTAAGTTAGATCGACTCTTATTGAAAGCCCCAAACCACGTAAAATATGCAAAGAAATTAGAGGTGTCTAACTTTGTTTTGCAAGGGTGTGCTGTGATGTGATATGGCCATGATTGTGATTATATTTGATGTATGCAATGTTCCTTATTGTAAGTTGGCAACCGGCAGGAGCCATATGGTTGTCTTTAAATTTCTGTTAAGACCCGCGTGTCTATTCAAAGTAGTTGTAATAGTTGAAGCCGGTGGACGACAACCATGGAGCAGCGTCATTGACCTTGATGCAATGCCGGTGATGATGAAGATCATATTCGTGCTTGAAGATGGAGATCGGAAGCACAAAGAAGAAAGGCCATATCATATCACATATTTTGAATTGCATGTGATGTTAATCCTTTATGCATCTTGTATTGCTTAGTTAACGACGGTAGCATTATAAGATGATCCCTCATGCACATGAATTTCAAGTTCTAAAGAATTCACCCTTAGTAAGCACCGTTGCTAAAGCTTGTTGTTTCGAAGCACCACGTGATGATCGGGTGTGTTAGATTCCGCAAGTGTATACAACGTGGGCAAGCCAGATTTGCTCATGCGGAAGCTAAGGTTTGATCTTGACGAGCCTAGCATGTACAGACATGGTCTCGGAACACGGATCACCGAAAGGTAAAGCATGAATCATATAGTAGATATGATGAACATGTCGATTGTTCGCCATTGAAGCTACATCAACTCTCGTGATGATCGGTGTTGATGTGGTGGATTTGGTTCGTGTGATCACTAAAACAATGTGAGGGATATTGTTTTGAGTGGGAGTTCACCTAGATTAATTTAACTATTAATAAGAACTCAATTTGTCATAAACTTAGTCTAAACTATTGCAAATATGTTGTAGATCAATGGCGGCCCCTACCATCAATTTTAATGCGTTCCTAGAGAAAGAAAAGTTGAAAAACAATGAAAGCAACTTTGCGGATTGGTTCCACAATTTTAGGATTGTCCTCAATGCTGGTAATTTGACCTATGTGCTGGATGCACCGTTGGGTGACCCGCCTGCAGCTGATGCTAACGATGAAGTAAAGAATGTTTACCTCGCTCGGAAGAATCATTACTCCACAGTTCAGTGTGATATCTTGTATGGTTTAGAATCGGAGCTTCAGAAAAGGTTTGAGAGTTCAGACCCACATGATATTGTCCGTGAACTCAAATTGATCTTTGAGACTCACGCGGCAGTTGAGAGCTATGAGGCTTCTGAAAAGTTCTTTAACTGCAAGATGGAAGAGGGCAGCTCCGTCAGTGAGCATGTGCTTAAGATGTCTGGGCACGCAAACAAACTTCAAAGCTTGGGTATAGTGATTCCTAATGCTTTGGGGATTTACCGTGTCCTCCAATCACTACCACCAAGTTACAAGAACTTTGTGATGAACTACAATATGCAAAGCATGAACAAGCAGTTGCCAGAACTCTTCTCCATGTTAAAATCTGCAGAAGTGGAGATCAAGAAAGAGCACCAAGTGTTGATGGTCAATAAGACCACCAAATTCAAGAAAGGCAAGTCTAAGCAAAAGGGACACTTCAAGAAGGGTAGTAAGAAAGTTACCGCACCGACGAAGAAGACCAAGGCTGGACTAAGCCTGATACTGAGTGCTTTTACTGCAAGGGAGAAGGTCACTCGAAGCGGAATTGCCCAAAGTACTTGGAGGATTTGAAGAACGGCAACATCAAGAAGAAAGGTATATCCGATATACATGTTATTGATGTGTATCTCACTAGTACTCGTAGTAGTGCCTGGGTATTTGATACTGGTTCGGTTGCTCATATTTGTAACTCGAAATAGGTGCTGCAGAATAAACGGAAGCTAGCGAAGAACGAGGTGACGATGCGCGTGGGAAACGGATCAAAGGTTGATGTGATCGCGGTCGGCACGCTACCTCTTCATCTACCATCGGGATTAGTTTTATACTTAAATAATTGTTATTTGGTGCCTGCGTTAAGCATGAACATTATATCGGGATCTTGTTTATTGCGAGAGGGTTACTTGTTTAAATCCGAGAATAATGGTTGTTCGATTTATATGAGTAATATGTTTTATGCACATGCACCTTTGATAGATGGTCTATTTTTATTGAATCTCGATAGTGGAAATACACATATTAATAACATTGAAGCTAAACGTTTGAAATCGAGCGATAACTCGACCTATATGTGGCACTGTCGTCTTGGTCACATTGGAGTGAAGCGTATGAAGAAACTCCATTCCGATGGACTTCTTGAATCACTTGATTTCGAATCACTTGAAAGATGCGAAGCATGTCTGATGGGTAAAATGACTAAGACTCCATTTTCTGGTATGATGGAGCGAGCTACGGACTTATTGGAAATCATACATACCGATGTGTGTGGTCCAATGAGTGTAGCATCGCGCGGGGGTTATCGTTATGTTCTTACCTTCACGGATGAATTGAGTAGATATGGGTAAAGGGTTTCGTGGCATAGTAAATCAAAATTTTCTACGGAGCGAACAGAGGGAAAGCCAAGATCTAATCTAGGAGATGCAATCAACGAGAGAGATTGGATTATATCTTCATACCCTTGAAGATTCGCACAGCGGAACGTTCGTCGGAACGTGGGTGATGTAGTCGTACTCGCTTCTCCTCCTCGCGATCCGATCCGATCTAGCACCACAAGTGGCGGTGCCTCCGTGAGATGCACACGTGCAACACCTCGACGTCTCCTCCTTCCTCGGACCAGCAAGTATGGTGGAGAGATGGATTGGATCTACAACGCGACGGCGTGGTGTATATGGTGGAGAATTACTGCAGCAGGGCTTCGCCTACAAGCAGTCGGGAGGGAGAGAGGAAGGGCAGCAGGGCGGCTAGGGTTGGAGGGGAGGTGTGGGGGGTTGGTACGCCCCCACCCCTCTTTATATAGAGGGGGGCGCAGCCCTAGCCCCTCCCCCAAGCCCAAAGGATAAGGAGTGGGGGGCATGGACTCTCCCCTCTTCTAGAAACCCTATCTCTAGTTTAAACGATTTAAACTCTCTAGGATCGGCTGGGCCCTATGGGGCCTTGTGCCCCTGGCCCAATGCGGACAGGACACTCCCTCATAGGCCCATCCCCCCTCCCGGAAGGTGGGGCCACGTTGGTCCCCTTCCGGAAGGTTCTAGAAGCTTCCGGTACAATACCGATTAACCCGGAACAATTCCGAACTCCAAAAACTGCACTGCCTTATATGAATCTTATTCTCCGGACCATTCCGGAACCTCTCGTGATGTCCCGGATCCCATCCGAGACTCCAAACAAAAATTCATAAACCAATTATCCAATCTATCCTAGCGTCAAGACACGTTAAGTGTGTGACCCTGCGGGTTCGAGAATATGCAGACATGATCTTCTATCAATAATCAACAGCGGGGTCTGGGCACCCATATTGACTCCCACACATTCATCGATGATCATATCGGATGAACCACGATGCCAGGATTCAATCAATCCCATATATATATTCCCTTCGTCTCGCGATATTTTACTTGCCCGAGATTCGATCGTCGGTACCGTCATACCTAGTTCAATCCCGTTCACAGCAAGTACTTTACTCGTTCTGTAATCCGATATCACTTTGTGATTAACTCCTTAACCACATGCTTGCAAGCGGTGTTGGTATCGATTACCGAGTGGGCCCGAAGTATATCTCTCCGACTTGGGAGGGACAAATCCCATCTCGATACATACAACCCAATAGATACTTTCCGATCACCTGAGAGACACCTTTATGATCACCCTCTCATAGGATGACGTTTGATGACCTCAAAGCTTTCTTCCGATACCAGGGAGTTGTATTATCTCATGGTCTAAGGAATACAATATTTGACATAAGAAAAGCTTCGCAAAGACGAACACGATGACACGATCTAATTGCTTTGCTTAGTTTGGGTCTGTCCATCATATCATTCTCCAATGAAATGATCTCATTATCAATTGACAACTCATGTCTATGGTTAGGAAACCTTAACCATCATTGATCAATGAGCTAGTCCTTAGAGGCGTACCAGGGACACGGTGTTGTTCACAAACCACACAAGTATTAATGTTTCCGCTTAATACAATTCTAGCATGGAATATAAACTTTATCATGAACATGAATTATAATAATAACATCTTTATTATTGCCTCTAGGGCATAATTCCAACAGTCTCCCACTTGCACTAGAGTCAATAATCTAGTTTACATCTCGCAACAATCTCACACCCATGGCACTGAGGTGCTGATCATGTTTTGCACGCGGAAGAGGTTTAGTCAACGGATCTGCGACATTCAGATCTGTATGTACTTTGCTAATCTTCAGATCTCCATCTGCTATATAATCTCGGATTATATGAAACTTGCGGTTGATATGCTTGGTCTTTGGATGATATCTTGGTTCCTTAGCGAGTGCTATGGCGCCAGTGTTGTCACACAATATCTCCAGTGGGTCCAATGCACTTGGAACCACGCCAAGCTCAGTGATGAAGTTTCTGATCCAAACTCCTTCACTTGACGCTTCTGCAGCAGCCATGTATTTCGCTTCCACTGTAGATCCCGCGATCATGCTTTGCTTGCAGCTTCTCCAGCTCACAGCTCCTCCATTCAAAATATAAACATATCCTGTCTGAGATTTGGAATCATCCTTGTCGGTGTCAAAACTAGCGTCGACGTAACCTTTTACGACAAGATGTTCATCACCCCCATAGACTAAGAACATTTCTTTAGTCCTATTTAGGTACTTTAGGATGTTCTTCACGGCTGTCCAGTGTTCCACTCCTCGATCACTTTGATATCTGCTCGTCAAACTAAGAGCATTGGACACATCCGGTCTAGTACACATCATGGCATACATGATAGAACCTATGGCCGAGGCATAAGGCACTTTGCTCATAGCTTCCCTATCATTTACCGTAGCTGGACACTGAGCCTTTCTCAATATCTTACCTGACAACATAGGCACTGAACCTTTCTTTGCCTTATCCATTCTGAACCTTTTCAGAACTTTGTCTAGGTATGTACTCTGGTTTAAAGCTATCAGGCGTCTTTGTCTATCTCTATAGATCTTGATGCCCAATATATAAGCAGCTTCACCTAGGTCTTTCATTGAAAAACACTTGTTCAAATAACTCTTCACATCGTTAAGCATGTCGATGTCATTTCCGATAATCACTATGTCATCCACATATAGTACCAGAAACGTCACCGAGCTCCCACTCACTTTCTTGTAGATACAAGCTTCGTAGCAATTTGGAACAAATCCAAAGCTCTTGATCACTTGATCAAAACGAAGGTTCCAACTCCGAGATGCTTGCTTCAGTCCATAAATGGAACGCTGAAGTTTGCATACTTTACTAGCATCCTTAGGATCGACAAAACCTTCGGGTTGCATCATATACAACTCTTCATCAATGTTGCCATTGAGGAAAGCAGTCTTGACATCCATCTGCCATATTTCATAATCATGAAACGCAGCAATTGCTAATAAAATCCGAATGGACTTAAACATTGCTACGGGAGAGAAAGTCTCATCGTAGTCAACACCTTGAACTTGTCGAAAACCTTTCGCGACAAGCCGTGCTTTATAGACGGTAACATTACCATCCGCGTCCGTTTTCTTCTTGAAGATCCATTTGCACTCAACGGCCTTTCGGTCGCTAGGAGGGTCCACCAAAGTCCATACTTGGTTTTCGCTCATGGATCCCAATTCGGATTTCATGGCTTCTAGCCATTTCTCAGAGTCTGGGCTCATCATCGCTTCCTCATAGTTCGTAGGTTCACTGTCTTCTACTAACAAGACAGTCAAGACAGGGTTGCCGTACCACTCAGAAGGGGCACGCGACCTTGTCGACCTGCGACGTTCAGTAGCAGCATCGTCCGAAGCTTCATGATCCTTGTCATTAGCTTCCTCTATTGTTGGTGCAGGCGGCACTGGAACAATTTCAGGTGCTGCGCTACTCTCCAATTCAAGAGAAGGTTCAATAACCTCGTCAAGCTCTACTTTCCTCCCACTCACTTCTTTCGAGAGAAACTCCTTCTCAAGAGAGGAACCGTTCTTTGCGACAAACACTTTGCCTTCGGTTCTGTGATAGAAGGTATACCCAATAGTTTCCTTAGGGTATCCTATGAAGACGCATTTCTCCGCTTTGGGTTCGAGCTTGTCCGGCATCAACTTCTTGACGTAAGCTTCGCATCCCCAAACTTTAAGAAACGACAACTTAGGTTTAGCACCAAACCACAGTTCATACGGTGTCGTCTCAACGGATTTAGATGGTGCCCTATTTAAAGTGAATGCAGCGGTTTCTAATGCATAACCCCAAAATGATAACGGCAAATCAGTAAGAGACATCATTGATCAGACCATATCTAATAGGGTTCGATTCCGGCGTTCAGACACACCATTGCGCTGTGGTGTTCCGGGTGGCGTGAGTTGTGAAACGATTCCACTTGCTTTAAGATGCGTGAGAAAATCATAACTCAAATATTCACCTCCACGATCGGATCGTAGAAACTTAATCTTTCCGTTACGATGGTTCTCCACTTCATTCTGAAATTCCTTGAACTTTTCAAATGTTTCAGATTTATGTTTCATTAAATAGATATACCCATATCTACTTAAGTCATCGGTAAAAGTAAGGAAATAACGATATCCACCGCGCGTCGAAATACTCATCGGTCCGCATACATCGGTATGTATGATTTCCAACAAGTCCGTTGCTCGCTCCATCATTCCGGAGAACGGGGTTTTGATCATCTTGCCCATGAGGCATGGTTCGCATGTGTCAAATGATTCAAAATCAAGAGACTCCAAAAGTCCATCAGAATGGAGTTTCTTCATGCGTTTTACACCAATATGACCTAGACGACAGTGCCACAAATAAGTAGTATTATCACTATCTACTTTGCATCTCTTAGCCTCAATGTTATGGATGTGTGTTTCATCCCTTTCGAGATTTAGAAGAAATAAACCATTCATAAGAGGTGCATGACCATAAAAGATGTTACTCATATAAATAGAACAACCATTATTCTCCGATTTAAATGAATAACCGTCTTGCAATAAACACGATCCAGAAATAATGTTCATGCTCAACGCAGGCACATAATAACACTTATTAAGGTTTAAAACTAATCCCGAAGGTAAAACTAAGGAGAGCGTGCCGACGGCCATCACATCAACTCTTGATCCGTTGCCAACGCACATCGTCACCTCATCCCTCGCAAGCCGCCGTCTATTCCGTAGCTCCTGTTTCGAGTTACAAATATTATCAACTGAACCGATATCAAATACCCAGGCACTACAACGAGGGCTAGTAAGGAAAACATCAATAACATGTATATCAAATATACCTTTGATGGTGCCAGCCTTCTTGTCCGCTAAGTACTTCGGACAGTTGCGCTTCCAGTGACCCTTGTCCTTGCAATAGAAGCACTCAGTGTCCGGCTTAGGGCCAGACTTGAGCTTCTTCTCAGCAGGAGCATTGCGCTTGCCGCCGCCCTTCTTGAAGGGCTTCTTTGCTCCCTTACCTTTCTTAAAGGAGGGCTTGTTGACCATCAACACATGATTATCCTTCTTGATGTCCACCTCCGCAGCCTTCAGCTTTGCGAAGAGCTCGGTGATCGTATCAGTGGAGCCAATCTGATTATGAGTCACTACAAAACTATTGTAGCTGGGAGGGAGTGATTGCAGAACCCTGTCAATCTTGAGCTCCTCTGGAATCGTGCATTCCAGTTGCTCAAGGCGTTGAGTGTAGCCCGACATCTTTATGGCGTGCTCACTAACGGAACTCCCTTCCTCCATCTTGCAGTTAAAGAACTTCTCAGAGATCTCATATCTCTCAGAACGGGCTTGAGTCTGAAACATGGTTTTCAGCTCCTCGAGAATCTCAAAGGGCCCGGGATAGGTTTCAAAACGATTTTGAAGTTCCGGTTCCATAGCAAACAACATGGTACTCTTAATCACACCATAATCATCTTTGCGCGACTGATAGACAACTTTCTCATCAGCCGGCGCAGTTGCAGCAGGGGGGTCACCTAACGCTTTCCCAAGGACATAGTCCTTTTGTCCGCCAGACAGAATGATTCTTAGATTGCGGAACCAATTGGTGAAGTTAGACCCATTGTTTCTAAGCTTTTCCTTCTCAGCAAAAACGTTGAAGTTGAAGTTGGATTTGGCCATGTGATCTAGAGTATTTGCAAGTACAATTTAGACTATGTTCATGATAAATAGTTCAACTTAATCAAATTACTAAATGAACTCCCACTAAATTCAACATCCCTCAAGTTGTTTAGTGAACACGATCCAAATTCACCACACCTAATCCGATCATCACGAGAAGAGATGTGGTTTCAATGGTGGACAACAAATGTCGATCATATCATTCATATGACTCATGCTTAACCTTTCGGTTCTTGTGTTCCGAGGCCATGTCTGTACATACTAGGCTCGTCAAGCTAGACCCAAGTATTTCCGCGTGTGCAAAACTGGCTTGCACCCGTTGTATGTGAGCGTAGAGTCTATAGCACCCGATCATCACGTGATGCTTGGACACGACGAACTTTCGCAACGGTGCATACTTGTGGAGAACATAGTTTTTATCTTGATCTTTAAGTGAGGAATCATCTTATAATGCTACCGTCGCGATCTAAGCATAATAAGATACATAAAGGATAAACATCACATGCATATAACTTTATGTGACATGGTATAGCCAATCTTCGCACAATGATCTCCATCTTGTGCGTTCCGGCATGATCTCCATCACTCCACCATGATTGCCTCCACCACGAATAGCAACTACAACTATTGCTAACTACTTAGCGATAAAGTGAAACTATTACATGGCGTATAAGAAGTTGACACACAGGTCATACACAATTATAAAGACAACCATATGGCTCCTGCCGGTTGTGTACTCATCGACATGCAAGTCGTGAAACATTACAAAACATGATCATCGCATACAATATACACATCACATCTTGGGCCATACCATATCACAGGAAACACTCCCTGCAAAAACAAGTTAGACGCCTCTACTTTGTTGTTGCATGTTTTACGTGGCTTATGGGAGTAGATGCTAAGAACGATTCTTACCTACGGAAAGCCACAACGGTGATATTATGGTTGCCAAACTCCGGTGTTAATCCCATGATAACTATAGTGAGAGAAACTGACATCCACCAGCCGCATGTGTGGAACAAGCCACACGTCAAGTGCGGAGCCGGTCTCGCGAACGACGTCGCGTAAGGTTGGCCTGGACCGCTTCAATCTCACTATCCCGCGTCATAAGAAGAACACAAACAAGAGGCTTGCAACAGAAAACATCAACGCCCACAACAACCATGTTGCGTTCTACTCGTGAAACACATCTACGCATAGATCTAGCTCTGATACCACTAAAGGGTTTTGCGGCATAGTAAATCAAAATTTTCTATGGAGCAAACAGAGGGAAAGGCAAGATCTAATCTAGGAGATGCAAACAACGAGAGAGACTGGATTAGATCTTCATACCCTTGAAGATTCGCACAGCGGAACGTTCGTCGGAACGTGGGTGATGTAGTCGTACTCGCTTCTCCTCCTCGCGATCCGATCCGATCTAGCACCACAAGTGGCGGTGCCTCCGTGAGATGCACACGTGCAGCACCTCGACGTCTCCTCCTTCCTCGGACCAGCAAGTATGGTGGAGAGATGGATTGGATCTACAACACGACGGCGTGGTGTATATGGTGGAGAATTTCTGCAGCAGGGCTTCGCCTACAAGCAGTCGGGAGGGAGAGAAGAAGGGCAGCAGGGCGGCTAGGGTTGGAGGGGAAGGTGTGGGGGGTTGGTATGCCCCCACCCCTCTTTATATAGAGGGGGGCGCAGCCCTAGCCCCTCCCCCAAGCCCAAAGGATAAGGAGTGGGGGGCATGGACTCTCCCCTCTTCTAGAAACCCTATCTCTAGTTTAAACGATTTAAACTCTCTAGGATCGGCTGGGCCCTATGGGGCCTTGTGCCCCTGGACCAATGCAGCCAGGACACTCCCTCATAGGCCCATACCCCCTCCCGGAAGGTGGGGCCACGTTGGTCCCCTTCCGGAAGGTTCTAGAAGCTTCTGGTACAATACCGATTAACCCGGAACAATTCCGAACTCCAAAAACTGCACTGCCTTATATGAATCTTATTCTCCGGACCATTCCGGAACCTCTCGTGATGTCCCAGATCCCATCCGAGACTCCAAACAAAAATTCATAAACCAATTATCCAATCTATCCTAGCGTCAAGACACGTTAAGTGTGTGACCCTGCGGGTTCGAGAATATGCAGACATGATCTTCTATCAATAATCAACAGCGGGGTCTGGGCACCCATATTGACTCCCACACATTCATCGATGATCATATCGGATGAACCACGATGCCAGGATTCAATCAATCCCATATATATATTCCCTTCGTCTCGCGATATTTTACTTGCCCGAGATTCGATCGTCGGTACCGTCATACCTAGTTCAATCCCGTTCACAGCAAGTACTTTACTCGTTCCGTAATCCGATATCACTTTGTGATTAACTCCTTAACCACATGCTTGCAAGCGGTGTTGATATCGATTACCGAGTGGGCCCGAAGTATATCTCTCCGACTTGGGAGGGACAAATCCCATCTCGATACATACAACCCAATAGATACTTTCCGATCACCTGAGAGACACCTTTATGATCACCCTCTCATAGGATGACGTTTGATGACCTCAAAGCTTTCTTCCGATACCAGGGAGTTGTATTATCTCATGGTCTAAGGAATACAATATTTGACATAAGAAAAGCTTCGCAAAGACGAACACGATGACACGATCTAATTGCTTTGCTTAGTTTGGGTCTGTCCATCATATCATTCTCCAATGAAATGATCTCATTATCAATTGACAACTCATGTCTATGGTTAGGAAACCTTAACCATCATTGATCAATGAGCTAGTCCTTAGAGGCGTACCAGGGACACAGTGTTGTTCACAAACCACACAAGTATTAATGTTTCCGCTTAATACAATTCTAGCATGGAATATAAACTTTATCATGAACATGAATTATAATAATAACATCTTTATTATTGCCTCTAGGGCATAATTCCAACAATGGATATATCTATTTCATGAAACATAAGTCCGAAACTTTCGAGAAGTTTAAGGAATTTCAAAGTGAGGTTGAGAATCAACGTAACAAGAAGATTAAATTTCTGCGTTCTGATCGTGGAGGTGAATATCTAAGTTACGAGTTTGGCGAGCATTTGAAGAAATGCGGATTACTTTCACAATTGACACCGCCGGGAACACCACAGCGTAATGGTGTGTCCGAACGTCGTAATCGAACTCTCTTAGATATGGTTCGTTCTATGATGTCACTTACAGATTTACCGTTATCATTTTGGGGTTATGCATTAGAAACAGCCGCATTCACTTTAAATAGGGCACCATCTAAATCCGTTGAAATGACACCGTATGAATTATGGTTTGGGAAGAAACCTAAATTGTCGTTCCTTAAAGTTTGGGGTTGCAAAGCCTATGTAAAGAAGTTACAGCCGGACAAGCTTGAACCCAAAGAGGAAAAATGCGTCTTCATAGGATACCCAAAGTAAACTATTGGGTATACCTTCTATCATAGATCCGAAGGCAAAATCTTCGTTGCCAAGAATGGATCCTTTCTAGAGAAGGAATTTCTCTCGAAAGAAGTGACTGGAAGGAAGGTAGAATTCGACGAGGTCGTCGAACCTTCTCTTGAACTTGCGAGTAGCGCAACACCGGAAGAAGTTCCTGTGGTGCCTGCACCAATAAGAGAGGAAGCTAATGATGATGATCATGAAACTTTGGTTGTAGTTGCTACAGAGCCTCGCAGGTCAACAAGAACTCGTACCACTCCAGATTGGTTTGATCCCGTTATGAATGTCATGTTGGTGGACAACACCGATGACCCTGCGATATATGAGGAAGCGATGATGAGCCCAGATTCCAATAAATGGCAAGAAGCCATGAAATCCGAGATTGGATCCATGTACGAAAACCAAGTATGGACTTTGGTGGACTTACCGGATGGCCGGAAGGCTGTCGAGAACAAATGGATTTTCAAGAAGAAAACAGATGCTGATGGTAATGTTACTGTCTATAAAGCTCGAATTGTCGCAAAAGGGTTTCGAAAAATTCAAGGAGTTGACTACGATGAGACTTTCTCACCTGTAGCGAAGCTAAAGTCTGTGAGGATTATGTTAGCAATCGCTGCATATTATGATTATGAGATATGGCAGATGGATGTCAAAACAACGTTCCTCAATGGAGACATTGATGAAGAGTTGTATATGATGCAACCCAAAGGTTTTGTCGATCCTAAAGATGCTAACAAGGTATGCAAACTTCAACGGTCCATATATGGATTGAAGCAAGCATCCCGAAGTTGGAATCAATGTTTTGATAAGGTAATCAAAAGTTTTGGTTTTATACAAACTTATGGACAAGCTTGTATTTACAAGAAAGTGAGTGGGAGCTCTGTAGCATTCTTAATACTATATGTAGATGACATATTGTTGATTGGGAATGATGTAGACCTTCTTAATAGTGTCAAGGAATATTTGAATAATAGTTTTTCAATGAAAGATCTTGGCGAAGCAGCTTACATATTAGGCATAAAGATTTATAGAGATAGATCGAGGCGCCTAATATCATTGTCAGAAAGTACATATTTGGACAAAGTTCTAAAGAGGTTTGGAATGGAAGATAGCAAGAAAGGGTTCTTGCCCATGTTGCCCAATACGACGTTGAGTAAAACTCAAAGTCCGACAACGGCAAAAGATAGAGAAAGGATGAGTAAGACTCCCTATGCCTCAGCCATAGGATCTCTAATGTATGCCATGCTATGTACTAGACCCGACATTGCATATGCTGTTAGTTTAACTAACAGCAAAGTGATCCAGGAGTGGATCATTGGACAGCGGTCAAAAACATCCTTAAGTACTTGAGAAGAACTAAGGATATGGTTCTTTATTATGGAGGTGATGAACAACTCGTTGTTAATGGTTACACCGATGCTAGTTGGAACACCGATCCAGATGATTCTAAATCACAATCTAGATACGTATTTATTTTGAATGGTGCAGCAGTTAGCTAGAGGAGTGCAAAGCAAAGCGTTGTGGCGAGATCTTCAACTGAATCGGAATACATAGCTGCTTCGGAGGCTTCACAAGAAGCGATATGGATGAAAGAGTTCATTACAGAGCTCGGTGTGGTTCCTAGTGCGTCGGACCCAATGTCTATCTACTATGATAACATGGGCGCCATAGCCAATGCGCAAGAACCAAGGTCACACAAGAAGCTGAAGCACATCAAGCTACGTTTTCACGCTATTCGAGAACATGTCCAAGATGGGGACATAAAGATTTGCAAAGTACACACAGATATGATTGTGGCGGATCCATTGACTAAACCTCTCCCGAGGGAAAAACATGACCAACACCAAACTGCCATGGGTGTTCGGTATATTAC
Source organism: Avena atlantica (assembly GCA_910589765.1). NCBI lineage: Eukaryota > Viridiplantae > Streptophyta > Magnoliopsida > Poales > Poaceae > Avena > Avena atlantica. The sequence continues at coordinate 486,915,220 of OU342735.1, read as the reverse complement.
CATGTAATCTAGATTAGTTGACACTAGTGCAAGTGGGAGACTGTTGGAGATATGCCCTAGAGGCAATAATAAATGTAGTTATTATTATATCTTTGTGTTTATGATAAATGTTTACATTCTTGCTATAATAGTATTAACAAGGAAACATTAATACTTGTGTGATTTGTAAACTAAAATAGAGTCCCTAGTAAAGCCTCTTTATAATACTAGCTTGTTGGTTAATAAATGATTGTGGTTTCCCTATCATGAACATCGAGATGTTATTAACAACAAGGTCATATCGTTAGGAGAATGATATGATGGACATACTCCTATAGATAAGCGTAGCATAAAGATCAAGTCATTTTAATAGTTCAATTGCTATATGATTTCTGATACATAGTAACATAATTCCTTCGACCATGAGATCATGGATATCACCTTCACCGGAAGGATGCTTTGATGACATCAAACACCAGACCATAACTGGGTGGCTATAAAGGTGGCATTAAGTGTTCGGAAAGTATTAGTTGAGACACATGGATCAAGAGTGGGATTTGTCCATCCATATGACGGATAGATATACTCTGGACCCTCTCGGTGGAATGTCATCTAGTTAGCTTGCAAGCATGTGACTGGCTCACAAGGGATCACATATCACGGGAACGAGAAAAGAGTACTTATCAGTAACGAGGTTGAACTAGGTATGCAGAGATACCGACGATCAAAACCTCGGATAAGTAAACTATCGTGAGACAAAGGGAACTTGGTATCGTATGTAAGTGGTTCATTCGATCGCAAAGTAATCGTAGAAATATGTGGGAGCCATATGAATTTCCAGATTCCTCTATTGGTTATTGTTCGGAGAAGTGTCTCGATCATGTCCGCATAATTCACAAACCGCAGGGAGACACACTTAAGGATTCGACGTTGTTGAGTAGTTATGGAATGATGAGTAAGAGACCGAATGTTGTTCGGAGTCTCGGATGGGATCCGGGATATCACGAGGAGATCCGGAATGGTCCGGAGAATAAGATTCATATAAGGAAAGTCCTGTTTCAGGGTTGGAGAATGGTTCCGGTGTTTTCATCGGGAATGTTCTAGAAGGTTCTGGAATGTCTGACACTCCGGAGGGGAAGGGTACATGAATGTGTCATAACAAGTTGGAATGGTTGCATCATGTACTAGGTGTCATCGCTGAACAAAATAAAGGGATAAATCAAATCCTAGTTTGAAAAGTCAAACGCCAATTTGAAAAGTCAAACGGCTATTTTGTTTGGTGGAGGGAGAGTAGGAAACCTACTTGGGAAGGAGTTCCTCTCCCTCCATCGCCGGCCCACTTGGATACCGAGTTGGGGAGGGACTCCCCTCCCCTTGTGGCACCCCCTCCACCTATATAAGGAGGGGCAGGCCTGCTGAAAGGGCATGTATGCCGCCATGTGTGGTTTTGGTAATTAATGACAATCTCTATGGACTAATGTGTAAATTGAGTTTCACTTGTAGGTTTGTCCATTGGCATCGCTTGGGCCATGTGTTGGTCTCAAGGTTGGAAGATGAAGAAATGTCCAAGGGCTTTGTGCCCATTGGAATCATGAAGAAAGAAGGAGCTTAAAGGTCGATCAAGGCATGTGCAAAGAGTTGCCTCAAGATGGATCAACCTCAAGTAAGGATGCAGAAGGACGAGCTCAAGATGCGCCATCTCTAGAAGATCTCATGCTTGAAGCTTGCCATCCTCGTGCTCAAGAATGATGAAGACAAGTTCAAACAAGATGTTTCCCCATGGAGTATGGGGGAGCATTTTGCAAGTCTTCATCAAGCAAGAGCGAGCAAGAGCAAACAAGAAAGGTGTTCCCACTATAGAAGAACAAGACGGTCTACATCAAGTTCAAGTGGGACGCTCAAGGCAAAGGTATGTTGATAGGGCTTCTCTTTTGCCGGTCTCGTGTTGTTAGTTGGGAGACCGGGTTTAGGATAGATAGCCGTTCTATCAAGAGGGGATCTCAAGCGGGTGTCTCGTTTGCATCGTTCGGAGAGAGCTCTAACCTTTGCATTCATATCATCATCTTTCTTGGTTATTATTTGTTTCTTGTCCATGAGAGGATCTAGAGCTTGTGGTCACCATCATAACAAGCTCTAGCTCATCATCTAAGGATTTCACTTGCATATCTTATTGCGGTTTTTGATCTTGCGAGTTTTCCGGCTCCACACCTTGGGGGATAGATCACATATATATTCATGATATTTTCTCCCAAGGTGATACCCAATATTTCGAACAAAATTGGTTTCATCCCGTTTGGAGTTCGGATGCAAAAGTTATTGCGTTTCTGGTTTCTGGTTTCTGGAATTTCCCTAACCGGAAGTTCCGGCTTCCCACCGGAAGTTCCGCTAGGGAATCTTTGGCGCCGAAAGTTCCGGTGGAAGTTCCGGGTCTTCTTCCTCTCACGCTCAATAACCTTCTGTTTTGAAGCGTTCTATTTGCCGGAACTTTGTCGGAACTTGCATCGGAAGTTCACTGGAACTTCCGGTCTGTTTTGACCGGAACTTCCGGTTGCGCTTCTGGAGTGGTCGTCAACGGTCTGATGACCGTTGGAGCCAGGCTGGGCGGAACTTCCGCCCAGAGCCGGAAGTTCCGACCATGATTCGTTTTTTCAGTTTCTCGCTCCGCAGTTTTCGACCGATGGTTGGGTGCCACCGAAACTTCCGGCCTCCCACCGGAAGTTCCGGCCAGGTGTCGCGAATGCCCATAACGGGCAGATCTGGGAGCCCTTTAAAAGGGGTTCCTCTTCCCCTTCGTGGGCACTAGCTTTTCTTTTTGGTTCTTGGCTTTCTCTCTCTCCTCCATTGTCAACCTTGAAGAAGCTTTCCCTCTCCCTTTCCCCTCCTATGATTCTTGCATCTTTTTGAGGGATTTGAGAGAGGAGATCTAGATCTACAATCCCCCAAGTCAAATCCCTTCTTTGTGAAGGAATCATTGGGATCTAGATCTTGGAGAGTTTTGTGTTCTCCTCTTGTGTTCTTCCTCCCTTATTCCCCCAATAGCTTTTGTAGCTTTGTTGGAATTTGGGGGAGAAGGACTTGCCCTTGCATTTGGTACATAGGTTTGAGTTCTCCTCGGAGATTCGGCGTGTTCAAGCTTGTGAGCTTGTTTCTCTTGGGTTCCTTGGAACCCTAGACGGTTGTGTGGTTGGATTGTTGACCTTTTGTGGTCTTGTAGCCTTTTGTGGCGTTGTTGGCCTTTTGTGGCATTGTTGGCCTTTTGTGGCTTTGTTGTTGGGAGCCTCCAATTGAGTTGTGGAGTTAGCCCCAATCTTGTACGGGTTCGGTGACCGTCCTCAAGCGTCTCATAGTGGAGCAAGTGCCCGCCTTTTGTGGTGCGCACTTGGGAGAATAGGGTGAGCCTTTTGTGGCGTCGGTGAGTTGCGTGCTTCCGCATCCGGGATGAGGCCTTGTGTGGCGCTGGGTGAGCATCGAGCCACCACACCTCGAGGTGAGCCATTTGTGGCGTTCGGAGAGCATTGCGCCATCGCACCTCTCCAACGGAGACGTAGCTTCTTTGGAAGTGAACTTCGGGAAACAAATCTTTGTCTCCGCGTCCATCGGTTATCTCTCAACCGAACCCTTTACTTATGCACTTTACATTATGATAGCCATCGTGCTTGAAGTATTTATACCTTGCTATCACCTTGTTGCTTGTATTGCTTAGCATTGGTTGTTGGTGCACCTAGGTGAACTTAGTGGCTAGGTTTTGTGCTCAATAAATTAAACGTTAGTTTTATTCCGCATTTACTTGAGCCTAAACCGTAATATTTTTAAAAAGCCTATTCACCCCCCTCTAGGCGACTTCCTTTGTACTTTCACCTGCCCCTCCAAGACACAACACATACCCCGCAAACCCTAACTCCTAGCCGCCGGCGCCGCCACCTCCTGCTGCCGCCGCCTAGGGCAAGCCGTCGCCGCCTTGGGCAAACCCTAGCCGCCGGCCTTGCCTCCTCCTTGGTGTGTCTAAACCCTAGATCACCGAGGCTCTCTCATAGCCCACCATACTCGCTCCGGCTTAAGTTGAAGCCCTGCGAGATCTCCCCTCTACTTCCGGTACCACGCCGTCGTGCTGCCGGAATCACGAGGAGAGTGCCACAACCTCCGCTGCCTGCTGGAACAAGGGAGAGGAAGGTCTTCGTCGAGTACCGAACGTGTGACCGACTGCGGGAGCGCTGCCGGAACGCAGCGCCGGAAGGATCGTCTACGCGATCTTGAGATTGGCAAGAGTACGACTACATCACCCACGAGAATCCGCTCTCGTTAAACACTTTGGAATCTTCGAGGGTGAGTTATTCCATCGACTCGTTGCTACAATCTAGTAGATAGATCTTGGCTTGTTTGTTTGTATGCGGTAGAAATTTTTTGTTTTCCATGCTACGAACCCCTACACTTCCTCACCGGCATCAAATCCATCGTGCTACGGTGACCTAAAGCCACCGCAGGCCGCATGTACTTCCAATCGACAATCGGGTGATGCTGAGGATGCCGTCAATCAGGGTTGGGGGCGTCCATACGCACCCGCACGAGACCGCAGAACCGCCGTCACCACAAGCTTCGACGAGGAGGAGCGGCGGGCTCGCCTGGCATCACTAGGCGCGAAGAAACACGTGTCGCAAAAGTGGATGAAAAGGTGCACGATACCGCTACCTCCCTCCGCTGGTGGAACTTCACCGGTGACGATTGAGAGGCGAGGAGATCACGGAGAGGAGCGCGACGGGCACCCACCCCGCCGCTAGTCCAGGAGTAGGAGCCATGGATAGAGGAGGAGGAGGAGGCGGACCGCGGCGGGTGCGTCGTAGTCCTGTCCGACTTCGTCGATGATGGCAGCTCACTGGAGGCCGCCACGAGCATCATGTTCAAGGCATCGACCGTGGAGGCGAAGGAGGCGGCGCAGCGCGAGGCAGAGGAGACACACGCAGCCATCCAAGTGGTAGATTTATCCGAAAGTTGAGTGAACCTACACACTAAAACAAGTATAGATTGAATTTCTTCACAAACCTTAAACATCTTATATTTTAAAACGGAGGGAGTATTTGTAACATGTATTACTGCATATAGTCAGTCGAAGTGCCTTATCCAGAAGATTCTGAACACTAGAGTACACTCATTATAGCATTCACCATGTTTTGTTAGATACGACAAACATGTCAGGCTCGATTTTGAGTGACAAAATATGTAAAGATCGAAAGGTGTTATTGACGCTTTCACCATTTATTCCATTTCTCGTCATTGTAATGTATTTATGAGCCTTGATCCTCGCCTCACACTCGGCTCAGTTGACATGCATAAAAAAAAGAGGGTCCAAAGTTTTTACAAGAGGTAATCTAGACAGTTTTCACTAGATGGGGGTAATTTTTGCCACAAATTCATAATCGGGAGGTAAAAAGTTAAATTTACTCTTTTTTATGATCCTATACTTGGTTTTCCAAGACCATATTGAATCCTCATCGGCCAATTAGGGGCACAAAGCAGGGAGTAGAGCCCTGTTTTGCAGGTATCTTTTTAGATCGAAAGGGCCATATTATGTGATTTGTATACAAAAAATAGAGTAAATCCAATATATAAAATTTTAGGTGTTTACAACAAGAGGACATTGAATTGTTCGCCAAATCTCCAACCCTTGATTGATACAATCCTCAAACGAATGGATGGTTGGAGGGTTAGACTTCTCTCTTATACCGCCAGAGTGATTTTGATTGAAACATGCTGGGCTAGTATGACTGCTTACCTCATATCCTTCTACCAAAATTCTCCAAAATGGATTTTGGAGTTGGTTAACTCTCGGATGGAAAATTGACTCTTAAATGATAATGAATGCAATAGAAAGATTGATCTTGCTAACCAGAAGAAAATCTATGAAAAAGAAAGAATATGGAGGCTTATGAACCCATGATCTAGCTAATGCTAAATTTTTATCTGCTTGGTTCATCAGTTCATGGGTTAAAGATGGCAAGCTTTGTAAAGAGGTGGTTGATCATAATTATGATGCCAATGCCCCTAACATCTACTCCCTCCATTTCAAAATATAAGATGTTTTAGGTTTGTGAAGAAAATAAATCTAGACTTGTTTTAGTACGTAGGTTTACTTAAGTTTGGAATGAAGCTACACACTAAAAAGTCTAGATTCATTTTCTTCAGAAAACTAAAATATCTTATATTTTAAAACGGAGGGAGTACTCTTCACGGTTTTGAAAGAACTTGTGCTTACATATTGTTTTCTTGACGGTTTTGAAACCACAACGTGTTCGTCCAACAGCTACAGGAGGAACTGTGGAAAGCCGGACTTCCGGGTTAGCACGCGTGGCCGCAAACTATGTCACTCAAATTTCGTTGAAGCATTCTTTTTTTTTTGAACGGGTCGTTGAACATTCAGCTAGCCGTTTGACCGAAGCACGCTCTCGAATAATATAAATACAGTACGAAAAATGTACATAATACGGCACTCAGAGTATACTGGAGTACTAGAAGCATTCAACCGGTTGACCTCAGCGCGCTCATTTTCGAATAGTATACGAAATATACACCGTAACAGACAGATCTCGGACACACCAAACCATCTCAGTTCATAAATTTTTGCCTATGACATTCACAGAATTCTGTCATCTTATACGATGCAAAGAGTATCGCTCGCAGTTAAGATTATGTCAGACGCTGGCCTTGACCTTGTCAGTGTACGTCGGGTCCGTCTGCAAGTCGTAGAACCTCGACCACAGCATGATCCCGCCGTACTTGCCGGACTTCTTCACCACCGGCAGCACGGTCGAGACGAGGTCGCTCGGCTGGATGAACCCGCTGCCGGCGGCGTCGGGCGCCGCGGGGAGCCCCAGGAACACCTGCCTCGCCGGTATCCGCGTCCACCTGTTCCACGCGCTCTCCAGGCTGCCCACGCCGGCGGAGGCGTTGAACTGGCACGGCGGGTTGTTGTAGAACTGCACCCACACGTAGTCGAACAGCCCCGTGTTGAGCGCGGGTCCCAGCGACGCGTCCGGGAACGGGCACTGCGGCGCCGCCGCGAGGTACACCGGCCTGTAGTTACTCGACAGCTTCTTGAGCTCCCGCGCCAGGTCGTCCCAGTGCGCGCTGTTGCCGCTCTCGATGTCGAAGTCGACGCCGTCGAGGACGGCGTCGCCGAGTGGCCTCGACGTGGACTTGCCGCCGAGGTAGTTGTCCCAGAGGTACCTGGAGACGTTCTTGGCGTCGGCCACGGAGGAGAGGCCGTAGCTGCCGACGCCGCCGCCGAGGGAGAGCAGGACCTTGACGCCGCCGGTCTGGCAGGACCTGATCTGGTCGGCCAGGAAGGTGCAGCCGTTGGACGCCGGGTCGCAGTGGCCGGCGAGGTTCAGCAGCGGGGTCTGGCCCATGCCGAAGGTGTAGAGGAAGGCCACGTTGACGAACTTGAAGTTGCCCGTCGCGCACGTCGCCGCCAGCGAGTCCTCGTTGCCGTTCTGGCCCCAGTAGATCGCGATGCTGCCGGCGCGCGCGCCGGCGGCCAGCTGCCCGGCCACGGTAAGCAGCAGCAGCAGCATTGCCAGGGACAGTTTGCTCGCCATCTCGGTTTTTTCTTGGCGCGCGGTGCCGGTGGTGATAGTCGAATTTGAACTGCTGTGAGAACGAACGAGGGTTCTTGGTCTATATATAGCTGAATCATCCATCGAGCAGCGACGACGCAGCTTCGTTCAACGGTTCGTCGTCCGTTAGGCCGGTCCGCTCCCCGCCGTCGCAAGTTGACCGGGCACCACCTCTGGATGAAGATGGAAGAACGAGTGGCGTTAGCATCTGCGACTTAATTATCCTCGCTATCAGGGCGTTGGCTGAGTATGATATTGATATTCTCGCAGGCCGGTGCAAGCTGGTCACTGTCGGCAGTGGTTGACCTGAACTCGTCGCCGTTTTTCAGACTAGCTTCCGTTGATCTCGCGCCCATCAGCCGGCCGGGATTTTTTTTATTTTTTTCTTCCATACGACCATCAGATAACAAAACAATTGTCTTAAACCAAAATAACAACACTACCTAAAAAAAAGAAAACAAGGATCATCCAGACATAAACACGACACTAGTATCAAGACCGATCATCCAAAAGAAAGAGTTGCAAAAGACATTGTTTTTTTTCTACCGCACTATGCTACCAGCAACCAGCAAGAAAATACATTGTTTTGAGACCCAAACCCCATCAAACTTCGGAGGAGCTACTGTCATCCTCCACACGATCTCCCTCAATCCTCCGGGATGAGACTCGCTTGGCCATCTGGTGGACTTGAGTCGCCATCTTCTGCAGCCGATCCGCACCCTCAACCAGCACATTCTTGTCATGCTCATCTTGAAGGCCTGCCCAATATCAAAGAAAATTACACATGTAACAAATCAATCCCGAAGGGGAAGATACCAGCTTTCCTTCAAACAAGCACTGTTCATAGTTTTTCATAAGGCCCAACACAAGGCAGCAACACAAACAATGTGAACATTGAATCCAAAAGGAAGGAACTGCCCAATCCATAAAAAATACCGGGTAAAACAAGATGGGCGAGAGGGGGCACCCAACACAAGAGGCAATGGTACTCCACATATAGATTGCAGCTCGGCAACTAAAGAACAAATGGTTTATCGTTTTCTCTCCGGGACAAAACCGACCAATATAACTTCCCACACATTTCCTTCTTTTCATATTATTATATCCTTAGTAGTAATAGCATTATGCCAAATCAACCAAAGCCAAATTTTAATTTTGAGTGGTAGATGTGCTTTCCACGGATGTCTAAACGATCTATTCGGACCTACATCAGCAAGTTTGTTATATAAGGATTTGACGGAAAAAAGCACCCCAGATTTGGTGTACTCGCTGTGATTTGCTGAAACGTTTGGGTGGGTGAGAGCGCGATGCTTGGGGGGCGGTAATGCCGCCGCATTTGGATCGTGCCACAAACGTGCGAGTGTGGCTGGCCAAATTTGTTATTCAGAGAGGCGGCTACCTGGACTATTTGATGAAATACAGCGTACAGAGTAGTACAGACTACAGCGGTCCCATAAATCACGGATGAGATCGTGGAAATAAGAAGGAAATTGTTCCTGGTGTCCCTGTCGGTTGTGAACTGTGACGCATAAGTCATCATACATTTATTTAATTTAAGATCCAGCAATGAGCAGAAGAAATTAGGCCGTGGCCATGAACTGGTCTACATTATCTACTACTCCGTATCATTTTATATTAGCAAACCATATCTGCTCTGCGTCACCTTTCACTATCAGTTCCACGATTCAGGCACGACCAAGTTCCTCAAAAAATATACAGGCACAACCACCAAAGTGGACAAGCCCGGAACTATATCTGACGAACAAACAAAGTCATGTGACTCGCACATCTTCGAAATGTTCCGAGGGTAGGACGAAATCCCCCAAACTTTACGGCCGAATCCGACGATTAATCAGGGATGGCCCTAGGGTACTGATTAAACATTTTAGTAGTGCCAGTGGAGTGAGGAATGGATAATCAGCCGACTAAATTGGATGATCCTGCGTACTCATCCCGTTTCCCAACTTGACAAAAACTACATATTGGATGATGTCCAGTGCACTAGCAACTGCTAAATTGGAGAAGGATGATAGCATAAAGGACATAATTGGCACTTTTAGACATTATATAATTTTTTTAATAAAGGGTGATTTATTTTAGACATTATATGGTGAAAAAACATGCAGTTTGAACAGGAACGACCGGAATGATAAGTTTTAGTGGAAAAGTGAACGCCACTAACATATGTCATTTGGAGTTGTGATCAATGCATCATAGTTCATCAAGTGCAGAGTGCTACTCGCACAAAAAAGAAGATTGTATTATCAGTGCCCATAGAAATGTAAAAATTGAAACATCAAAACGGTTGATTCATAATGGAATTTTCAAAAAGTTGGACGGTAATTATAGAAGTGTTATTTTTTTAAATAATTGGTTTTGCTATTTTTAAAAGGTTTTTGCTAATTCACAATGCCGATAATAGATCCGGCATTGAGCTCCATGGAAGACTCCATAATTTCTTTAAACTCTAGGAACACATACTACATTTATTTGCACTTAATTAATAAATTATAAAATTATAACGAATTTTTCAATGTGCATGAACAAAATTGTAAAGTTGGCTCAAAAATAATTAACATTCAACTGAGACAATATTATAACTTTTTTTTAACACAATGGACATAATTTTTTCTGTATGAACAAATTTGTAAGAGGTGTGCTTCGGTCCCCCACCCCTAAACTTAAGCTACATGAGCCGTTTTATTTTTTTGACCGGTCGAAACCCATATCGAGATCACGTCTATCTCTGTATATATGTACTAGGTCGAACTGGGTATAATGCACATTCCGACCGGCTGATCCCACCTCCTATTATCGCGATCTACGTCTTTGTATGTTATATTTTAATTTTTGTTGTTGTTGTTATATAACTTCTGATTTTCGCCTTCCGCAGGCACATGCCCATACCTATATGGTGAGTATATGTTTAAGAGGACCATACGGAGTTCGGGTGGGTTCGTACGATCCTCTAAACAATCGGAATCGAGTTTTTGTTTGTCAAAATTTGAAAAAGGGAGGAGGAGGGGGTGGGGGACCGAAGCAAAAGTGAATTTGTAAAACTAGCGGAGAAATAGTATTTCCTCGATTTACTAAGACGTAGACATACCATTAAAAATAAATACAAATGTAAAACGTCACATACAAACGAAGAGATGAATAGAGCCTTCGGTATTATAAGATCTTCATAAGTCAAAATCTCCCACTTCAACTTTCCATCTTGGTTCTTTAAGTCTATAGCGAACAAAATTTTGGGATGGTATGTTGAACCAAGATCTCAAAGGTTTTGATGAGCCCCATCACCCCATGAGACATTTACCTCAAGAGGTGCAAACCTACATGGTTGGATGTAGACACATCCATTGCAAGATATGATACCGAACCACTAGTTCATTACCAAATCTCCATGGATGAGAGCACATACGTACAAGGTGGGAGAACCAATGATCAGCACAAACTCAACACAACCATAAGCGGCTATCATTACCAAATTAGACACAACACCCCCTAAAAATTGGCATGATCAAGAGTTGTGGATCTACGAGATCAAAACAGTACTTTCTCCCTAATGTGAGCAACAATATCAAAACCAAAATAAAGTTAGATATGGAAGAAGGTGGGTAAAACTTAAAAAATTGACACTGAAAGAGTTTAATCTCCAAGAAACCATTTATATATGTTTCATTCGCAAAGTGATAATGAAAATAAAAAATTATATTGTGTTGCAAAATGGAGTGTCTTATGCCAACCAAAGGACCAAGGTGAATTGGAAATCCATGACTAGAAGGCCAAAAACACTGCTTTGCTCGGTTGTTGAAACTACTTATGAGGATGGGGTGAATGTGGCAGGATGTTTTGTGGAATAAGTATATTAATTGGAACAAAAACTCTATCTGGAGTGGTCTAGAAACCAAGTGATTCCCATTTTTTGTGCTGGTTTAAAGAAAGTGAAGCAATCTTTCTCAGTTTTGGGACCTTCGCGATTAGAGATGATTCTTAAATAATATTTGGCCAGGATACCTGGCTGCAAAACACACTGTCGTGGGAATGACCACGGCAGATGCTGCAATCGGCAGCGAGTAGTAGAACGAGGGGCAAGGGCGGCCAGCCATCTGCGGTACGAGATGAGGGCAAAGACACAGGGATTTACCCAGGTTCGGCCCCCCGGAGGGTAAAGACCTACTCCTGCTAGATTGTATTATGGAGGTCATTACAATGGGCGAACTCGGCGACTAGGCGGCGAGTTGCTTGGGTGTATGAGGGAACGTGTCTCTACTCACCCTTTAGGGAGGTTTATATAGGCTTACCTCCCCTAGGGTTTACATATCTCAACCGATTCGGTTACACCTTTGGCAATCATTTAACCTAGACCGACTGGGCCTATCTACTCGCCTGGGCCTTCAACTTCCAGTCGCCTGGTTCCTTGCTGGGCCTTGATCCACTCGCCGTTCTGCAGGCCCACTCGCCAGCCCTTGGGCCAGTCGGAAACGTCCCGCTGAGCATACCCCAGTAGGCGTATCCCCATCAGTAGTCCCCGAGGCCGTCGTTGATTAGGCATGGGTGGCTGCTGGCAGTCGGAGTATACGGCTTCAAGTTGGCATCCAGTCGAATCGTCGGCGGGCTCCTGCATGAAGGAATAAATCCGGCGAACCAAGTTGCGTCTTGGGCGAGTCGAGCCAACGGGTCGCGGTCTCGGCGAGTGACTTAGCGAGCCGAATGGCAGGAGGCGGACCGTCGGGCGTGGTCAAACTAGCCGTTAAGGTAACTCAACGGTAACTTTTGGCGTAATCATCGCGCGGTAACGGCCCCCTAATTTGGCGGGCAACTCCCGCTATATAAGAGGAATGGTAGGCTATCGCAAAGCCAACCGCCCACCGTTTCTTCCGAGCGCACACATCTTCCTTCCTTCGATTCCGCGATCCAATCGACCCGCAATCCTCCAACCTCCAAACAAATCCTCAACCATGGCCTTCTCCACTGACCCTTGGGGCAGATCCAAGTGCACCAGGACGCAGCTGGCCTCCTTCGAGGAGGCCGGAATCCTGCGGGCCGGCTGCTGGCGTATCCCCGCAGCCGGAGAAACGACCCCAAACCCGCGAGAGAGAGAATTCATCTGTTTCACCAGTCACCTCGAGCGAGGGTTAGGGTTTCCCACTTCCTTGTTCTTCCGGCGCTTCTGCGCCTACTACGGGATCCAACCCTCAGATCTGGGTCCCCATAGCATCGAGCAGCTCGCCATCTTCGTGGCGTTCTGCGAGTGCTACTTGGGCTGCCGGCCCTATTTTCCCTTGTGGCAAGATCTGTTCCACGGACGGATCAGCCGCGAGGAGGCGGGCGGCCCAATGCTAGCCGCGGGCGGCTTAACCTTCCAACTCAAATCCAAAGCTTCTTTCTTCGACCTGATGCTGCCGGCCAAAGCAGCGAGCGACTGGAAAAAGTCATGGTTCTACGTGATCGAGGCGACTCCGGAGGACGAGGCGGCGATCCCGCGGTACTCGGCCAACCGTTCCGAGCCACGCCATCTCCAGGTCGGCAAGCTCCCCGACGACCAGCGGATGGTCGTCGACGAGATGCTCCAGACCATTCGTGGTCTGAAGAAGAAGGGGCTCCAGACGGTGAACTTGTACAACTGTTGGCTTGGGCGGCGGCTCGTTCCGCTCGCCCAACGCGAGCATTACATGTACCAGTACACGGGCCGAGGAGACTCGACGAAGGCCTGCCTCGCCGAGTGGAAGCTGGAGGACTACCTCTCGGCGCTGAAGAAGATCACCCAGGCGGCATACACGGATGCGCAGGCCGGGGTCCCTCCTTACACCGCGAAGCGTCCGGCTCCGACGGTAATCCTTTTATCTTGTTCGCAGTCGCAGCATGTGCAGTCGCGACAATTCTAACTTTGTTTCGTATTTAACGCAGCTGTTCCAAGTGGTGGAAGGGTGGCTACCACCCGCCGATGACGAGAGCCCCGGGCCATCCGCCCAGGACACGAGCGAGTCGCCTCCCGCCAAGGGTAACGAGGACGACGAGGACGAGTCCGAAGAGGAGATTGCCCCACTGGTCCGAAAGACCCGCGGGCAACGTCAGCGCGATATCGAAGCGAGCAGGAGCCTCGAGCGTCATGACGATGACGAGGAACTCCCAGAAGCCACCTCGCGCCGTCAGGCCACTCCCGCGAAGAAGAAGAAGAAGGAGAAGGAAGCGAGGGCCCCCCTGAGGAGGAAGACGAAGCCGCCGAAGATGGCCTCACCGCCGCATTCAGCGAGCAGCTCCGATGCTCATAGCTCGTCCGGTGGCGGCGCGGCCCCGGAGACAACCGCGCTAGATGCGCCATCCGTGGAGGCACCGCTGGCTTCAATGCCTCCGCCCTTTGCGCCGGTCTCCGGGCTAGGGAAGACTCCGGCTGTGGCGACTTCGCCTCGCAAGGAGGTCCCGAGCGTGGCGGTCTCGCCTCGCAAGGAGGCTCCGGCCGCGGCAGCTCCACTCCGCGAAGAGGCCTCTGCCGAAGGCGTCCCGGAGGCGCCAACCGCTACCTCAACGTCAAAGAGGCCATCCGTATCCTGGGCCCCTGACGTCCTGGAACTGGGGCTTAGGCGCCGATTGGGCCCTGAGCTGGAGAAACCGGCCAGCCTTCGTACAGGACTGCGTTTCATTCCAGTCGCCAAGTGAGTGCATTTGGCCTTCTCTTTTTTCTTTTAGTACTTCGATTGCTTCTTATTGACTTGACTCGACGTGCAGGACCGGAGTGAAAAAGATGGGCCACCCGACGGTGGCCAAGGTGCCCTCCGCCACTAGCGAGGAGGATCCTTCCCGTAAGAGGAAGGTGGACGAGGTCGCCGCCTCCACGGAAGGCAGCAAGAAGGCCAAGGGCGACGACATCGTCGCTGTTTCTGATGACGCGGCGACCGCGCCGGCTAGACCCGCAATGGAAGCAACCGCGTCCACGAAGGAGGGCATTTCCTTGCCTAGACCGGAGGAAGCGAGTTCCTTTGGGGCGGGTGCCTCGATTGCTACCTTCCCCCGCTTCGTGACCAAGGCGGCCACGGCGAGCGGGGCTGCGCTTCCGAGCCTCACTCCAGGGATCGCCGACGCTGAAATCGACCAGCATCGCGGGCACACGCCGGCGCTGCTCGCGTCTGTGGACGCAGTACAGCTTCATAGCATGCTTGGTGCGGCCATCCAGGTATCTCCAGTCCCCGAGGATCAGGTCGGTGCTTTAGCAGCGGCTTGATCCTTATAATTTCTCGTTTTGTACTTTCGAATCCAATCCCCGAGTGCATATGCGCTAAATTTTAGCGGGTATGCACTGAGGAATTTTCGTGTTTGCCAGTCCCCGAGTGCGCACTCGCTAAATTTTAGCGGGTGGGCACTGAGTAATTTTTCAAGGTTGCCAGTCCCCGAGTGCGCACTCGCTAAATTTTAGCGGGTGTGCACTCAGTAATTTTTATGTGTACTGACTTTGAAGGTGTACAGGGTCTGCAGCTGGAGTCGGCAGAGCGATTGGCGGCGAAGCAGCGTGCTGAGAAGGAGCTGGCCACTCTCCAGGACGCAAACAAGGAACTTCAGGCTGCTGTTGCGCAGGCGGAGGTAGCTCGCCAGGAGCTTATTCCTGCTGGTGAGCTAGTGGTGGTGTAATCTGCGTTGAGTGCTGCTGAGCAGAGGGTCGCCGACCTCGAGCGCGAATTGCGGGAGGCGAAAGAAGAAGCGAATTCGGCGAATGGGCGAGCTAAGGCCGCCGTTGCGGCCGCGGAAGAAGACCGCAAGGTGTCGGAAGCCCTCATTGTTGGGCTTCAGGACGATCATACGTCGCTTCAAAGCTTCATCACGGGACTCGCCCGCCCGTTACTTGGTGAGTGCGTCTTCCCTGTCTTTCAATTGTATTGTTTGTGGTTTCTGTGGTACTCATAACTGTCTTCTGCTAGCAGGTCGTGTACTTAGTAGCCACGAAGAAGCGAGCTCTCTTGGCGCGAAGGAGTGCGTAAGCATGCTCGTCGACTCGGCGACGCTGTCGGCGACGTGCATCCGCGCCTACCTTCAAGAGATGTCGCCCACGGAGGTTATTCCCAGTGACCTCGTTGAGGTGTGGGAGTACTTGGAGAAGGCGCCCGCGGTCGTAGAGTTCATGACGCGGTCGGCGTTTCGGCGCGGAGCGTCGACAGCGCTAAGCCTTGGGCTCGCCCACTTCCCCGAGGACTTCGACCTCGACGATGTGACGAGTGGGTACCCTTCGTCGACTGGCGCGGTGGATCTATCCGAAGTTCTGACGTTGCAGGAACGTGCCGCCGCGTACTTGGAACGCGTCTGGTCGATGGGTGACCTCCTCCCCTACCAGGAAACGGTCGTCGCGCCAAACGACCCCGAGCCGCCGCATCGTGACTTCAAGGTTGAACAACCTTTTCGCGCGGCGATGGCGGGTGAGCTGACGACGTACCCGTCGAACCCGTACACCGCGTTCATCCGGAAGCGCCGGGATTCTGGTGCGTCGTCGTCAAAGCCTGCAGAGTAGTGTAGTGTTTCTAGATAAGTTAGCAGCAGTTCTGCCGAACAGGCATAATTTGTAATGTAAGACAATGCGATGTGCGATTGAATTGGATGTTGTGCCCATTTTGCTAATAATTTTCGTGTTTTGGATTGATTTTGGATGAGTCCCCGAGCGCGTCCGCCCTTTTGTGGGGTTCACCTTGTATATGATGTTTGTTGTTATCGTGTGTTTTGTTAGTTTAGTCGACTCGCCCGAGCTCGTAGAGCCAGCCGCAAGGCGACTCCCTTGAGCGCTCTGTACTTTACCGTTTTCCCGGACGCGAACGGGGTCGGGTGGCCGAGACCCCGAGCGTGGTACTTGGTATTTCGAGGCGCGACTCGAGGGTGGTTGAGGACTGAGCGCGTTGGTATGAGCGCGTCACTCCTGCCTGGCCCGGGGGGTCAGTCGCGTGGCGAGTCCTGGGCGTGCTCTCTTACTTGACGTTTTCCCTGACCGATCGCGACGAACTGGTATTCAGTCCCCGAGCGTGGTACTTAGCCGTTCGAGTCGCTATGCCGAGGATGCGGAGGACCAAGGCCGCTGTGAGAAGCGAGGGCAGTTGTCTTGGTTTGGAAAACCAGTCGAGCTTGGCGACTCCAATGGGGCTCCGGATTGGCGTTTTTCGTGGACGACGCGGGACCTGAGATGACTCAGTGTTCTTACATCGCACTACTTGGCCGTGCCGGTCGCTATACCAAAGGTTGACTTCTGCATGTTAGCATGACGCTATTATTACGAGTGCGAGTGGCACAAGGCATGGAGAGTAGACGCAATTTGCGGTAACTGTTTCTTTTATTTCATAGCGACTGGAGAGTACATATGTGGGGTTCTAGGAGTAGAACTTCCGGAGGAGATTTACATTCCATGGCCGTTTGACATTGAGTTCGCCGTCTCCGCGGACGTCGATGAGGTAGTAGGCGTCTTTGCCGAGTACGCGCCCGATAGCGAACGGGCCTTCCCACGGAGGGGAGAGCTTGTGCATGCCCTTCTTGTCCTGGATGAGACGTAACACCAAGTCGCCTTCCTGGAAGGTGCGGGTTTTCACCCGTCGGCTGTGGTAGCGGCGGAGCCCTTGCTGATAAATGGCAGTGCGCGATCGGGCGAGGTCGCGTGCTTCGTCGAGTTGGTCGAGCCCGTCTTGACGGTCCAGCTCGTTTGCGGCCTCCGTATAGTGGACGACCCGCGGCGAGTCGTGTTCTAGGTCGGTGGGCATGACCGCTTCGGCTCCGTAGACCATGAAGAAGGGGGTGAATCCCGTCGACCTGTTGACTGAGGTGCGGATTCCCCAGATGACGGAAGGTAGCTCTTCGACCCAGCATCCAGCGGTGCGCTCAAGTGGTACTTGGAGTCGCGGCTTCAGACCATGGAGGATGCTTTGGTTGGCTCGTTCCGCCTGACCGTTGGATTCCGGATGTGCGACTGACGCGAGGTCGAGCCGGATGTGGTGCTCTTCACAGAATTCGGCCATTGCTCCCTTGGCAAAGTTTGTGCCATTGTCCGTGATGATGCTGTTGGGGAACCCGTAGCGGTATATGAGCTCGCGTAGGAACTTGGTGGCGGTCTTCCCGTCGCATTTCCGGACTGGCTTGGCCTCAACCCACTTCGTGAATTTGTCGACGGCGACCAGCAGGTGGGTGTAACCGGAGGGGGCCTTCTTGAAAGGGCCTACCATGTCCATGCCCCACACAGCGAATGGCCAGGTGATGGGGATTGTCTTGAGCGCCGAACTTGGTACGTGCGTCTGGTTGGCGTATTTCTGGCACCCAGCGCATCGCTGGACGATATCGACAGCGTCGGCGTGTGCGGTAGGCCAGTAGAAGCCGTGTCGCATAGCCTTGGCGACCAGGGAGTGCGCGGCGGCGTGGTGGCCGCAGTCGCCTGAGTGGATGTCGTGTAGGATTTTGCGTCCTCAGCCGGTTGGACGCAACGTTGGAACATGCCGGTGACGCTGCGCTTGTGTAGCTCGCCGTCGATGATGGTGTAGGACTTGCATCGGCGAACAATCATTCGAGCGCTTGTCTCGTCTGCGGGCAGGGCTCCGGTTTCCAGGTAGGCGATGTAGGGCTTGGTCCAGTCGTCTGGCTCGGTGATGAGTGCGACCAAGGCTGCCTCTGGTTGGAGAGGGACTCCGATGTCGATCTCCCTCGGGGGAGAGACTGATGGTTTGGAGATTGTGTCGAGGAACACGCCGGCGGGTGGTGCGAGTCGAGCCGACCCGATGCGAGAGAGGGCGTCGGCCTCCTCGTTTTTCCGCCTGTCGATCCACTCGACGGAGTAGCCGGTGAAGTGGCCGCCCAACTTGTCCACCTCTTGGCGATACGCCGCCATGGTAGGGGAGACGGCGTCGCAGGTGCCGGCGACTTGTCCCGCAACGAGGTCGGAGTCTCCATAGCATCGAAGGCGATTGACGCTCATCTCCTTTGCGGCTCGCTTGCCGTGGAGTAGGGCCTCGTATTCAGCCATGTTGTTGGTGCAGGGCGTGAATTCGAGGCGGAGGATGTAGCGGAGCTTGTCACCCTTTGGTGAAGTCAACACTATCCCCGCGCCTGCACCGTCCGCATTCTTGGACCCGTCGAAGTGCAGGTTCCAGTAATGGAGGTACGGCGGCTTTTCTGGTTGCTGGGCCTCCTCCCAGTCGGCGATGAAGTCTGCCAGTGCCTGGGATTTAATCGCCCTTCGTGGCTCGTATTTAATGTTGTGGACGCCGATCTCGACGGCCCACTTGGCGACCCGCCCGGTCGCCTCGCGATTGCGGATGATGTCTTGTAGTGGTGCTGAGGAGACGACCGTGATCGGGTGCTCCTGAAAGTAGTGCGGCAGGCGCCGCTGGGCCCGGAAGACCGCGTATACTAGCTTCTGGTACTGCGGGTATCGCTGGCGCGACTCGGTGAGGACCTCGCTGATGTAGTACACCGGCCGCTGGACCGGGCGCTCCTTTCCTTCCTCTGGTCGCTCGACAACCATTACGGCACTGACGACGCGCTCGGACGCCGCAACGTAAACCAGCATGGGTTCTTTGTCAGCGGGTGCGGCGAGTAGTGGTGCGGCGAGTAGCACCTTCTTAAGGTCGCGGAGCGCGTCGTCCGCCTCCTTGTCCCACTGGAAGGTGGGATTCTTGCGCATCAGGCGGTATAGGGGCATCGCCTTTTCGCCCAGGCGGGGGATGAATCGACTGAGGGCCGCTACACGCCCGGCCAACCTCTGGACGTCGCGCAGGCACTCGGGTTTGCCGAGCCGGGCGATCGTGTCGATCTTCGTTGGGTTTGCCTCGATCCCTCGTTTGGCGACGACGTACCCCAGTAGTTGCCCGGCGGGTACACCGAAGGTGCACTTGCCTGGGTTAAGCTTTATCTTGTACCTCCGCAGGTTGGCGAAGGTCTCCGCTAGGTCGGCGAGTAGGTCTCCTTGGCGAGCGGATTTCACGACCACGTCGTCGATGTAGACGTGGATGTTGCGGCCAATTTGGCTCGCGAGGCATTCTTGCATGCACCGCTGGTAGGTCGCCCCGGCGTTCTTGAGGCCGAAGGTCATGGCGGTGTAGCAGAATGCTCCGAATGGCATGATGAACGACGTCTTTTCCTCGTCCTCGACGGCCATTTTGATCTGATTGTACCCGGAGTAGGCGTCGAGGAAACACAGCGACTCCGAGCCCGCAGTTGAGTCGATTATCTGATCGATCCGCGGGAGGACGAACTGCTCTTTTGGGCAGGCGCTGTTCAGGTTTGTGTAGTCGATACACATTCTCCAGGTCCCGTTTTTCTTCTCGACCAGGACTGGGTTTGCCAGCCACTTGGAGTATTTGATTGGCCGGATGAAGCCGGCGGCGAGCAGGCGCTGCACTTCCTCGGCGATTGCTCGACGGCGCTCTTCATTGAAGGGCCGTAGCGACTGCTTGACTGGTCGCACTTTGGGGTCGGCGTTTAGTTTGTGCTCAGCGAGCTCCCTAGGGACACCAGGCATGTCGGAGGGTTTCCATGCGAAGACGTCCCTATTCTCACGAAGGAACTCGATGAGCGCGCCTTCCTATGCTGGGCTCAAGCCTGTCCCGATCGTCACCGTCTGGCTGGGGTCGCCTGGGACCAGCTCGACGGTGCGAGTGTGCGTCGTGGCCTCAAAGGTTGAGGTGTTCGTGCCCTCGGAGTTGGGCTTCTTGAGTATTGTGGGGTCGTCATTGTTGACCCCGCTCGCGTATTTGGCGAGCTCGTCGGCGTGATTGGCTTCTGCCGCGATGACGGCGTCGGCGAGTTCGGCTCCTTTGGCCTCGCATTCGGCGGCCATGTCGGGGTCACCGTTGATGGTGATGACGCCGCACGGCCCGGGGAGCTTCATCGCGTTGTACGCGTAGTGGGGCGCCGCCATGAATTTGGCGAACGCCTGGCGCCCCAGGACGCAGTGGTAAGGGCTGTCGAAGGGCACCAGCTCGAAGACGATCCGCTCGGTGCGGAAGTTTGCCGGAGTGCCGAACGTGACTGGCAGCGTGACCTTGCCGATCGGGTACGCCTTCCGACCGGGGACGATGCCGTGGAACGTGGTGTGGGTTGTCTCGATTATCGACTGCGGGAGCCGTAGCCGCCTGAAGGTGTCGAGGTAGAGGATGTTGATGGAACTGCCGCCGTCCATCAATGTCTTGGGGAGCCAGTAGTCGCCAACCTTGGGCTTGACCACCAGGGCGACTCGGCCTGGGTACTCGACGCGTGGCGAGTGGTCTTGCCGGCTCCAGGTGATGGGTTGTTCCGACCAGTTTAGGAACTGGGGGACGTCTGTTTGGGCCACCGCGTTGATGGCGACGGTGCGGGCGATGACTTTCTTCTCACGCTTCGTGTTGAAGCCCGTGAAGGTGTGGAGCGAGCCGGCTACTTTGCCGAATTTTCCGCCATTCGGCGGGTCGTTGTCGGTGTCCTCCCGCGCGTGCCGTGCCTTCTCGATTTCCCTGAGGGTGTGGCAGTCGGCGGTGGTGTGCGTTGCCGGCTTTCCTTCCCTGCTGTGGAACGCACATGGTTGGTTAAGGAGTGCCGCGGGATCAAACCTTGGCTTGTTCTTGTAATTGCCGTCGTCGCGCCGTTGCCCTCCGTCGCGGCGGTAGCTTTTGGGCTCGCGTTGCGCGTGGCCAGCGTTGGCGACGAAGTCGACTCGCCCGTCGTTGCGGCGCTTGCCTGTGAGGAGGGTGCCGCTGTAGCGTAGGTCGGTTCGGCGTCCGCCGTCGTTGCCGCCCGCGCGTCGTTGCCCTCCTGACTCGTCATCGATTTCTTGGTTGGGGTCCTCCTCGGCGTACCGTTTGGCGATCTCGAGGAGGTCGGGGATGTTGTCGAGTGTGCGGGCGTGTCGCTTGAGCTTGGCGACTAGAGGCTCGTAGCGGCACGAGGTCTTGAAGCAATGGATCGCGGTGTCCGGGTGGATGCCGACCGCGTTGTACCAGAGCTCTTGCCACCGTTGGACCCAGTTGCGGGTCGACTCGCGGGGTCCCTGGACGCATCGTTCCAGGTCCTCGATGGTGGTGGCGCGGGTGTAGGAGCACTCGAAGTGCCTGACGAAGGCGTCTCGCATTTCCTCCCAGGAGTCGATACTGTCCTGGGGAAGCGTGTTGATCCATTGCCTGCACGTCCCCTCCATCATCAGTGGGAGGTAACGGGCGGCGAGTAGGTCAGTGTGACCCGCGATCCCCATTGCCATTAGGTATGTGTCGAGCCAGACTGCGGGGTCGTACGAGGAGTCATACTTTTCTATCTCCTTTGGCGCCTTGAAGTTTGGCGGGTACTTTTCGCCTCGGATCATTGGTCCGAAGCACTTGGGCCCTAGTCGACTGAGCGACCCCATAGGCTCGCCATCGCGGCGATTAGCTAGGGTGTGCCGCAAGTCGTCGGGCTGGCGTCCGCGCCAGTTTTGGTTGTTGATGATGTGAGTGCGGGCGTCGATGGGTTCTCCGTTAGCGGCGACGAAGTTGGTCGCCGGCCTGGGATCGTTGGTGGAGAGTGCCGCGTTCGCGGGTCGGCGTTTGAGCTGCAGTGGTTCTGGCGGCGGGCAATTGAGGGTGTTTGCCGCCGCTGGGCGGCCGCTGGAGGCCGCCCTGCTTCCTGAGGAGCGTGAGTACACTCGCCCTTGCGAGTCGGCGCCCACTTTTTGCTGCTCCACGGCCTTTGCGAGCAGGGCCCTGACGTACTGGATTTGTAAGGCGCCGTCGCCGGTGGCCGTGATGCTATCGGCTGCTGCTCGGCCTGCCACGAGGTTGTCCATCGGGGTGGAGAACAGCGGGAGGCCGTTCGCGTCTCGCTCCCGTGAGGAGACGACTATCCGCGGCTGGTCCCTGGGAGGGGTGCGGTTGGGTGGTGGTGGGGCGCCCATTGCCGTTGATCCTGGCGGGGGCCGAGCGCTTCCTCCCGGTGGCGCGTTCTCGCAGATCGCGCGCTCGGCTATGCGAGCCGGGTCGTTCTCGTCGTCGAAGTTCAGGGCGCGCCCCTGAACGGTGGGGTTCAGGCGTGACCTGATCCGCTGCTGGTGGTAGCGTGACAGTTCCTGCGCTGTCACTTGCTCGAGGCGAAATTTTTCGCGCTCGGCCTGCTCTTTGCGTACTGCCTCCGCCAATTTCAGGCGGAGTTCCTCGACCTCCGTTGCCGTGGCGTTGGGAGGGATTGGGGTGGAGAACGGATCCTCCGGCGGATCGGCGCCGGTGGCCATGTAGGTCGCGGCGTGGCGACCGGTTCCGTCGTGGAGGTCGGCGGAGTTTTCCGACCCGGAGTCGAAGTCGAAGATCCCGAGGATGGAGGGGTCCTCGAAATCTCCCGCGTTGGAGACCTGAGCGATGGAGCCCGCGGACGAGGCCGCGGTGATGGATCCGGCGAGTGACGCCGGGGTCGCCGAGTCGGCGTCGTCGGTGAGGGCCGCATCTTCTGCGGCCGCTGGGTTCTCGGCCACGTTGCTGTGGGCCGAGTTGTACTCGGAGGCGAGGCGGTGGATCGTGCGGACCTGGCTCTCTGAGAGCCGATCGCGTGGTGGCGACTCGCGGATGCGAGCCGAGTCCTCCGAGGTGGTGACGTCGGTGAGGCCGACGAAGAGGCTGATCGTGCCGATCGGCAGGATCACACTGTGCGTGACGGGTCGTGCCGCCGGGACGTAGCTGCTCGGCAAGATCTGGAGCATCTCGCCGATCGCTATCATGCGGCCGGTGGCGACCGTCTCGTTGATGGGCAGATTGGATCTCGCCGCAGAACACCGGCCAGACCGGCCAGGCCCCACGGTGGGCGCCACTGTCGTGGGAATGACCACGGCAGATGCTGCAATCGGCAGCGAGTAGTAGAACGAGGGGCAAGGGCGGCCAGCCATCTGCGGTGCGAGATGAGGGCAAAGACACAGGGATTTACCCAGGTTCGGCCCCCCGGAGGGTAAAGACCTACTCCTGCTAGATTGTATTATGGAGGTGATTACAATGGGCGAACTCGGCGACTAGGCGGCGAGTTGCTTGGGTGTATGAGGGAACGTGTCTCTACTCACCCTTTAGGGAGGTTTATATAGGCTTACCTCCCCTAGGGTTTACATATCTCAACCGATTCGGTTACACCTTTGGCAATCGTTTAACCTAGACCGACTGGGCCTATCTACTCGCCTGGGCCTTCAACTTCCAGTCGCCTGGTTCCTTGCTGGGCCTTGATCCACTTGCCGTTCTGCAGGCCCACTCGCCAGCCCTTGGGCCAGTCGGAAACGTCCCGCTGAGCATACCCCAGTAGGCGTATCCCCATCACACACCCTTGAGTTCTCAATACCCCACACTTTATCATATTGTTAGGTACAAATTAGTATAAAAATTAAGTAAGTTTTGGGGTCATATAATGAGTATATTTCTTCGGACGGGACATGATATGGAATAGATTCCTGCCAATGTGGTATTAACACCTAGTTATGATATGTTTTGTTGGAATTTGTATGTTAATGACATCTTTTGGTAAAATACATGTGACAGTTGTTAGTCCATGTTGATGCACCGATTAATAATATTCTTTAGGAAAACGGAGATCTCATTAGAGATTAGTTTTGTTCTATGGTATCTAAGGCGGGACTTGTTTTATCAAAAGATAGTGAATTAGTATGGAAGTAAACATTGTTGTTTATTTCATGATGATGATACACATTAAATGTAAATCCTCTAAGGACGTTTGTTCTATTATTCATGTTGTATCAAACTTGTTTAAATCTTGCCATGTTGTTAATATGTTTGCCATCTGGTTACAAGGAATTCCTTCAAAATTTCAAAAACATCCTTGCTGGAACGACAACCCTATGTTGGGTATTATTTCTTTGCAAGATGAAGTTGAATTTTTTTTATATATGCATATTATATACACATGTGCGCTTTTGGTTAGCGCATGATCCCATTTGCAGTGACCAAAGCACAATCAACTCTTTATGGTGACATGACATGTACCTAGGTGATGTGGGCAAAACAGGAGGTTCTTAGCCAACATGGAACATATCGATACTCGAGATCCTTTAGTTGTTTATTCCTTTTGTAGCATGAATAAGAGTAATGTTAGAAGTGAGAACTTTATTCATTTGTTGCTATGGTATGTGTACATCTTGCAATGTAGAGGCTGGTGAAAACTCTTCTATTTGTATCGAATGGTGCAAGTTTTTTAGTCAATAAAAGTTTTCTTTATAAGAATATAATTTCAGATTTACATGTCTCCTGACACGAGATCAAGTCTTTGATTACTGGCTACGCCCGATAAAAGGATATCGCGAGCACCCACAGGAAATGGGCATACTCGAGGTTTTTTTGAATTTAGCCCGACCCAAATAAGGATTTCCAAGATATTTTGAATTCTGCACAGTTTTCGATATTTCACTGGTTAACAATCGATACCAAAATTACAAAAAATTCAAAAATTCAAAGTCAAAATTTGATTTTGAAATTTGTCGTGGTAACCACAATGACCAGGTATACTGAGATGCCTCGGGAAAAAAACACAATTTGGTTACCAACACTTTGCATGAGATATACCACCAGAGGCGAAGAAAGCGAACAATAAATAAAGCTATAATGGTGGTCTCTCATGTTCCTCCTTGAAATAGGCCCTCTTTATAAATAAAGCGAGATCCATACGGAGTACAACCAAGTCATCAACTCGAGCGCACCAAAGAAAAAGGAAAAAACAAGTCCGCTCGGGCAACAACACATTAAAGCCCAATGCACCGGGAAAAAAAGGAAAAAAGAGCTAAAAGGGAGATCACACTAAGAAGCTGAAGAGGCATGTGCATGAGCTGTGAAACGCTGCGCGATGCCCTGAGAGTCTGCAAGATTTTGTCCACGCTCTTATGGCCCCGCTGCCTAAACAATGGGTACCACTACTGTAGGTAAGCAAGAAAAGAAAATACAAAATCACACACATGGAGAGAAAAGATCCTCTCTATCATCAGCTTTATTACGAATGTTCAAAAGCGTCCACAGGATGGCTGCAAACACCCAACTAGAAGAGGCGGCGCCTCCTTCCTGTCCGGTTTGCCTCAGTCTCTAGGAACTTGTCAAGGTCTTGGGCCTGCCAGGCCGGTCCAAGCGCTTTTTGGATGAAGTTCCACAAAAACTGAGCGGCAGGACAGTGAACATAATGTGAGCACATGTCTCGGGTGTTCCACATAGAGGCACAACCCATTGCCTGTGCCATTACGCTTTGACACCTCTTCCCCATGATACGTCGGAAACGTATCTATAATTTTTTATGTTCCATGCTTATTTAGTATCTACTTTGCTTTGCTTTGGCTTACTTTGAGGTGTTTTTATATCTTTTATAGTACTAACCTATTAACAAGTTTCCACAATGCCAGTTGCCTCTTTTCTTCTGTTTTTTTGTTTCAGAAAGGCAGAAAATCAATATTCTCGGAATTGGATGGGACAAAAGCCAAAGTTATTATTTTTCCCGGAGCAACACGGAACCACGAAGCAGAGCCGGAGGGGGGCCACAGGGTGGCCAAAACCCCCTAGGCGCGGGCAAGCCCTGGAGGCGCCCAGAGGGGGTGTGGGACCCCTGGACCTCCACCGACCTTGATTCCTGCGCCTATAAGAAGCCTCCGACCCTGGAGGGAATCCAGAAGAAATCCACGAAAACCTCCGTAGCGCCGCCGCCACCGAAAGGGAGATTCAGGGGACAGAAAGTCTCTGTTCCGGCACCCTGTCAGTACGGGGAAGTGCCCCGGGAGCCATCTCCATCGATCTCCATCGCCATCTTCATCACCGTTGCTAATTCCCATGATGAGGAGGGAGTAGTTCTTCCTCAGGGCTAAGGGCTCTACCGGTAGCTATGTGTTCATCTCTCTCTCTATGCATGATCTTGTGGTCATGAGCTTTGTAATCAAGTAGATCAACCTTGCTACTCAAGTGCTTCAATAGATCTCTGCTCTTATCATGTGTGTGAAAGTGACAGCATGCACGCCATGGTGGCACTTAGGTTTGAGTCTACATAAATACTCTTTGTGCTTTAATAGATCTATGCTTTTCCCCACGTGTGTGAAAGTGAGATCGTGCATACCGTGTGTGGCACTTTGGCTAGATTGAATATTTTTTGTTATGAGTTATATTTGGAGTTGGATGTCTCTATGAAATTGTGGTGTTTGTTGGAACCATCTAGCGCTCAAGGTGACAGTGTGGGATTATCTAGATTGGGGAAGTCCCTACCATGGATTAGAGTGTTCAACCGGAGAGTAGTTAAGAGTAGTATCATAAAGAGAAGATATTTATATGAGAGAGTGTTCACTAGTGAAAGTATGATCCCTAGGCCATGTTTCTAAGCATTGAAACACCGTTTGCTACTAGATCTATTGCATGTTTGCTTGCTTTAGTCTTTACGTCACCGTCAAGCTCTTTTCTAGCACTCACACACGTTCTCCCACGTCAACAACAAGTCAGAAGCTATTTTCTGGCACTGTTACCACTTGTATTTCACTATCTCTTCGCCAAACTAGTACACCTATACACCTGACAAGTGTATTGGGTGTGTTGGGGACACAAGAGACTTCTTGTATCTTGATTGGAGGATTGCTTGAGAGGGAATACCTTTGACCACTTCTTCCATGAGTTCGATAAACCTTGGGTAATATACTTAAGGGAAACTTGTTGTTGTTCTACAAACCTCTGCACTTGGAGGCCCAACAACTGTCTACAAGAATAGAAGTGCATAGACATCACCCCATATGGCAGGCGATTCCGATGCAGTTGCCATAAGAAGATACGCAAGCTCAGGGGTAGGGGTGACTTCCAGAGGTGGGTCGTCCAAGGCATCTCAGGACCCTAGAAGAGGGTCCTATAAGCCGAACTAACTAAGAAGGCTCTCGAGGAAGACTGCCTCCGTGCCACCTTGTCTCTCTCCTTAGAGAGGGACACGGGCAGGGAGCCCTGCGGCCTCAAGAAGTCAGTAGCCTCAGCATCATTGAAGGTCCTCTGGAACGGGTTGCTCCAGTGGCCTCCTTGACCTGTCTCGGACGCTAACATCGTGGAAGCTCCAGATATGGCGAACAAAGCAGGGAAAGCCCGGGGGTCTAGCCAGAAAAGAACTTCGCAACCATTGTCCACCACAAAAAGAGCCAGTCTCTTTGCAACAGATACTAGAGGGAAGGTCTTCGGTTAGAAACTGAACTAGAAAAATTATTATATGTTGATCCAAATTCTACAAAGTATAGGCCAACTTCTGACGAGTGGAGCGAGGCCCTTCCCCGGAGGCTTGGGCCGAGGGCCGTCACGTGGTACGGTACGAATCATTGAAGACCTAGGTTTCCACCAATATATAAAACTCTTGTAAGCCGCCGATTGGAATCAGTTGCATCTATGAAATCCCTAACGTTTATAAACACCCCCCGATATAGCAAAGTTTCGCTGGCTGACGCCCGTGGTTTTTTCCTCTCTTTGTTGGAGAGGTTTTTCCACGTTAAATCTGTGTCCCCTTGCTATGATTTATTTTTCCTTCTTCGTTATTTACTTGTCGCAATTATAACAAGTGGTATCAGAGCCCCAGGTTCCAATCTAGGGTTTGCGACATGTCATCATTGAAGTCCTTGTGGCGGTTGACGAGGTTTGATCTCATCAATGCCCATTGTTATGGACTTGGGTTTTGGAGAAGATGGGGATGCTGGAGATCATGCAACGGTTAGCAAACAAGAAACACGGGGACACAAGGTTTACCCAGGTTCAGGCCCCCGGAGAGAAAACCCTACTCCTGCTTGTCTGCTCTTGATTATGGCGGAACCGAAGGTTACAGGGGTGCGCAGATGCAATATGGCGTGGAGGTGTGTATTCGAAAGTATGAGAGAGATCTAGGCCGTGCCCTCCTAGCCTTTATATAGACTCAGGCAGGTCCCGGGCATAGACCTAGTCGGTTACAAGTTCTAGGGTTTTACCCCTTTGAATTTCCTATCTACGCTAGTCTTGCTCTCCAAGGATCTGAAGGCGTCATGGGCCTTGGCCACCCAAAAATCTTCATGGGCCGGCGTACATCTGCCGTGGGCCTTCCTTGGGCTGGACCAGGTATGCTAAGATCACGTACCCGTATGGTATAACCATGTCAGTATCCCCCGAGTGATCAGTCGAATCGTAGATTCGGCTGAGGACTCTTCAATCCTTCAGGTGCAACTATGTATTAAAAGTATGTGTGTAGCGATTGTTGATGCGTGTGCCCGACTCACCCGACGGATCAGGGTCAGTTAACTGTCTTAGGACGAAGCAACACGATCTTCCTCAGGTTCGAGTCCCTTAACTCGAATCCGGAACATATGCTGGCGTAATTCGACTCAGGCCGCGGAGGACTTACAAGAGTGGAATTCCAGTGATTTTAACTGATGTATCCAACGCGACCGTCGGGATTTTTCATCGCGCCTGCTGGCACGGGTTTATACTAGCAGAGCGTAGTCGTGTGCGTTGCAAGGCCATCAGATGATATCTGTAGGTCTTATCTTTGTGTCGCAAACACAGCATCCGAATGTTTATCACCGCGGAGGTGTTTCAGGTGGCCAAGGAGATCGTTGCTCACTCAGCGTCTTGTTGGGACAGAGTTGCCGAAAAGTTTTTGCATGCTGATTCAAAAGATCGCAGTCGAAGAATTCATAGGGTACGCAACCAGCGCTCCCTATGGGAGTAGCCCCCGAGTGTCTGTTCGAGTCGTAGACTCGAGCGAAGACTTTAGTTCAAACATTGTTCAGTTGTTAAGTCCGTAGTACACAAAAAATTTCGGATGCTTAAATCCATCCTCCCTATGGGAGTAGCCCTCGAGTCTGTAGTGGAGTCGTAGAATCGACGTAGGACTCAAAGAAATAGTTCATTTTTATTCATCTTTCGGGTGCGCGGCCAGCGCTCCTAATAGGAGTGCCCCCGAGTATTTAGTCGAATCATAGATTCGAGTGAGTACTCTTAGCTTTGAAGCCGAAGAAATTGTAGTTGTTGCTAGTATAGATTTTGATGACATCAGTGATGACGATCAATGACCTCAAACGTCTGCTGCGCCAGAGATGACTTGACTGGACGAACATGGGTCCCACTTGCTGACCTTGAATTGACCGGTCACGCACGGCGTGGAGATAATTACGGTGTCGCCTCGATTTCCGCGCGTAGTGGACGGCGTGGTAACGACGGTTCGTTGTGATGCTGACACGTGTATGGTCAGATCTGCCGTTGGCGTTAGGTCTTCTTGATGGACGGCTATCGTGCATCGTCTTCGCAGTTATAATCATTGGAGAAAGCTGCAGTTTGTTTTTACCGCATCGATTCTTGTTTTCACTGCCTCCTTGTGCTCTAGAAGTTCTTGCTGCGCGCTGGAATATCCTTCCACATTTCCCTCTTCCCTTCTGCGCTCTCACCGTCGGCGCCGTCGTAGCGCGATGGGGAAACCGAAGAAGTCATCATCTATGGTTGGTACCAGTGCCGCCGGAGGAAAGAAAGGCGCCACCATTACCCGTGTCACCGACGGTGGTTGGCGGTGAGCAGAGACGCGGGAGAGTGACCTCCGCAAGCTTCGTGAGCGGGGCTTGATCCCGCAGGATAGGGAGGCCGTCAGACTCTCCGGCAACGAGGTAATCCCCCGTCCCCCCACTGGGTATCGGGTTATGTTTCTTGCCTTCGTTATTCGTGGGTTTTCCTTCCCAGTCCACAACTTCCTTCGTGGGCTGCTCTTTCTCTATGGCATCCAGCTGCATCATCTTTCGCCCAATTCTCTTCTTCACATTGCTTGTTTCATCACTTTCTGCGAGTGCTGGCTCGGCATCGAGCCGCATTTTGGCCTCTTCCGGAAACTTTATTCCGTGAAGAGGCAATCTGGTTCGGATGGTGTTTATCCCATTGGGGGTTGCATCATCTCCCTAAAGCCCAATCTGCTTTTCTTTTCCTTTTCCATGTCTGAATCTGTCCAGTACTGGCGGAGGCGATGGTTTTATATCCGCGACTCCGTAGTGCCTGGGCAAGATTTTGGTCTTGTTCCTTTCGACCCCTCCTAGAAGATTGAGCCGAAAAGGTATTGGAAAAACAAGATCTTGGATGGCGAGGTGGCGGAGATAGAGGCGCTATATCGTCGGGTGGAGGATCTCCAGTTGATTCCGGAGAAGGAACTGAATGGTGTGGATATCATCCGCACCTTCCTCGAGCGTCGGGTGCAGCCACTCCAGGCTAGGGTGCACCCAATGTTCCTTTATGCTGGTCGGCGTGATCCGACGAGGGTTTCGGCTGAGAAAATCGCCGAGGGAGATCTTGACAGGGCCCTTCGTTTGCTGCTAAAGTTCAAGGCCGAAGAGAAAATCCCGAGGAAGTCGCTGACTCCGCCGTTTTCTTCTTCGCTTCCTATTCCACAGGTGTAGATCCATGCGCGTAGCGCTATTTTACGACTCCATTTTTTTGTATTTGTTTGCTGACAAATTGTTCTTCTCTTGTGGAGAGCTTCAAAGTGCCGGGTATGCCGCCTCCATTACCCGAAGTATATCCGGATTCTCCGGACAATGATTTGGTGGATTCCATGTCCGAGCTACCGTCGGCGCTATCTCCGGCGGAAGATGCCAATGAGTCGAGCGAGGACCACACGCGCAAGCGATCGCGGAGCTCCAGCGAGTCTTCGGATGCCTCGACTCCTCCGACTCCTAGGAACCCTCTGTGCCTTGAGCGTCACAGTGACGGGCATGGAGGCTCTTCTTCCCCTATTCCTGCCATTCCTGTGCGGGCTATAGCGCCGCACCCGCCAGCGAAGCGGAAGAAGGAAGAAAAGAAGGAAGAGAAGAGAGAAGAGAAGAAAGGGGAGAAGAGAGCCCGAAGGACTCCTCCTGTCTTCAACCTGAGCTCACTGGACTCGTAAGTTTCTTTTATACTGCTGTCTTTTTCCTGTTGAGTTTGGTGCTTGTGCTAATTATTTCGTGTGCAGGCATTCCTCCCACGACTCCTCCAGCGATGGTGCTCGGGAGATGATGGGAGAGTCGAAGGTTGCGTCTCCTCCTCCTTAGATGGTGGCTACCTCTGAGGGTGCTGCGCCGGTCCCTTCTCTGCAGGAAACTCAGGTGGTTGCGCCTCAGAAGGCTGCGAGCGGGCCTTCGGAGTCACCATCGGAGCATGTAAGTACTTCTGTTTCCTGCCACGGGAGGAGCCCCCGAGCGTCTGAAAAAATTGTTCTTTCTTCGAGTCTTCGGGGGGAGCCCCCGGGCGTTTTCGTGTGCGAATTTTGCTTTTGTTCCTTCGTGTTGGGCGCAGCCCCCAAGTCCTTTTCTTACTGGTAGTTCTTGTTCCTGCAGCCTTTTGTGCAGGATGCCAAGCGACTGGTGCAGGAGCACCTGGTGCTGGAGGCCAACCTCCAACAGCTTCAAGGTACCTGTATGCTCTTGTGCTTCTTTCTTTTTGTATTATTGTCTTGATTTCTGACACTTGTATTTTTTGAATGTAGAGGAGCATAACACTTCCCTCCGTGAGATTGATGCTCTCAAGAAGAGCATTGGTCAAGCGGAGAAGAAGGCTGAGGACGCCGCTGGTGCAAAAGAGCGCCTTGAGCTGGAGCTGGCCAAGGCAGCCAAGGCTAAGGAGCGTCTGCAGCAGGAGGCCACGGACCGCGAGGAGCAGCTTGCCACTGCTACGACTGCGCGTGAAAGAGAGGTGGCGGGCAAGCTCATGGCTGCTGCCAAGGCTGTTTCGGGTGAGTACCTTATTTTTTCTTCTGTCTTTTCGTTTTCTTGTATTTCTTCTGTGTTACTTTCGTCAGTCCTCTTTTTTTGTCTCAGATGCCGCAGGCCTCGAGTTTGACCGCAGCGCTCTGGAGCACGGGAGTGCTCTGGATGATGCTACTGCAGCGATCAAAGATCGCTGCAGCACCGTCGTCAGCTCCCTCGCCAAGGCGAAGGAGGTCCTTGGCCGCTTCTACAAGGAGCTTGTCCCCAAGGGCGTGGCCCTTGATGATGTTGACGCCCTGGCGGAGGCTTTGTCAGCCGAAGCGCCTGCGGCGTACAAGCGCAAGCAGAAGGGCATCAGCGCGTCCGTCGGGCTGGCGATGGCCTTGGCGGCTGGAGCGGAGCTGGACCTTCCCCAGATTACCTCCTGGATGCCGACGACCACGGATGGATCCGAGGTAGCCTTTGCTACCTATTCTGCTCGCTGCATGCGATATGGGCCAAAGCTCATTGATCTGCTGTCTGAGTATGCGCTGCGGCAACAGGGGGAGGCCAAGGCGAGGCAATCCGGCTCCGAGGCTACTCAGGGTGCCGTGTCTTAGGCGTTGTAGCTGTAGGATAGTTTGTAATATTCTTTTGCTTGTAATTATGTTGGGGATCAAAAATCATTGTGCCACGTAGTGGCCTTTATATGCTTAATGAGTTTTGTTGAGTTGTGCTCTTCGCCGTCTGAATGTTTTTGTCCTTTTCTTTTCTGTTTCTCTAGGTTCCTTCGGGTGCTGACCCCGCTGACACCCCGTCTGTAGCACGGCAGCGACCATCTTTGGATGATTCGTCACAACTTGCTTTTCTTCGAGACCGTGTTCGTAGTCTTGAGAAGGAGTTGCTTGGGGTGCCTGGTCACACCGATGTTTGGAAGTCCAAGGCAGATCGCGGTGCAGCCAGAGAGGAGTACTTGATGGCGGAATTGCTTTGGCTGTCTGAGCAGCTTCAATGTAAGTTGTTCTTTGTTTCGAGCTGCAGCTCAGTTTTTCGGATGCGCCTGCTGGCCTTGTGTCTTATTTTGTGCGAGTGTCGCAGGTGCTAACCTTGCTCCGAGGGAGGAGAAGGAGCGTGTCGCTGTTCGGGTCAATTGCTTGACTCAACAAGACATGGAAGCTGGCGGTTTCTTCTGGATGGATCGTGACCGTGCCATGGCTCTGGCAACGATGCAGGATCGCGTTCACCAAGTATCGCGGGTGCTTCGCCAAGTGCAGACTTCGCTCTCGTCGGTTCTGCATGTGATGCTTCCCCTGGATGCTGTGTCAACATCCCTGTCCGGCCTTCTGTCTAGATTTCGGAGCGTGACTCGTGTCCAGGAACTGGTGAGGCAGCAGCTCGTCGCAGGGATGAAGGCTGTGTTGTCCCTTGTTAGGCTGCATCAACCTGATGTAGATCTATCTGTTGTAGCAGCTGGGTCACCTCTTCGACCGGATGGTGGCGAGTGGGATATGCGTCTGCATTATGCGGCTGTAAGGCAGTATGATGAACAGGTCATAGATTTGTTTGAGCAGCGTGCTCAAGTTATTCTTCAGGATAGGTAGTACCTGTAAAAGAGATAGATGTAAAATTTGTATATTTCGACTGGGCGTGTTGTGCCCTTTGTTATAAAGGTTTGTTTGTTGTGAGCATGCAGTGCTTTGTTTGAGTACGTGTCATTTTCGTTTGCCTGACGTTGTCAGCTACTCAGGTGTACATGTGTGATCCTCGGTCGATGAAATCGTGAGGTTGGGGGGGGATCCCCCGAGTGCGTTTGTAGCATAAAGTAAAGTTGCAAGTAGCGAACGAGATTTTTGGGGCGGGACACTTAGCTTTATTTATATCGTAATGGATGAAGTACATTGTTCGGCTAAATAGCCTTGGCTGAAAAGCCTTATTGAAAGTAAAGGGGTAGGTAGCTAGGGGTAGAATCATTGCAAGTGCGCGATGTTCCATGGGTTATGCGACTCCAGACTCCACGTGCTTGAGGCGATATGCGCCACCTGGGATGACTTCGGTGATAATGTAGGGTCCTTCCCATGGCGACTCGAATTTCTTTAGTCGCTCTTGCTTGAGTCGCAAGAAGAGGCCTCCTTCGACGAAGGACCTTGGGCGTAGCCGGCGGCTGTGGTAGTTGCGGAGACTGTGCTGGTACACTGCTGATCGAGCTGCTGCTACGTCTCTTGCTTCGTCGAGTGTGTTGATGGCATCTTCGAGTGCAGCCGTGGATTCGGCTTCGCTGTAAGCGACGACCCGGGGGGCCTGGTGGCGTACTTCGGCTGGTAGCACGGCCTCGGCTCCGTGCACCATGAAGAACGGCGTGTAGCAGGTGGAGCTGTTTGGCGTAGTCCGTAAGCTCCACAGGACAGATGGTAGCTCTTTCGTCCAGGCTCCAGCTTTTCGTTCGAGTGGACTCATGAGGCGCTTCTTGATGCCAGCGCCGATTAGGCCGTTGGCCTTTTCTACCTGCCCGTTCGTTTGCGGGTGTGCCACTAAGGCGTACGTGATGTTGATCCCGAGGCCTTCACAGAAGTCCTGGAATTCCTTGGAGATAAAGTTTGATCCATTGCCGGTGATGATGCTGTGCGGTACGCTGAACCTGTAGACAATGGACTCAAAGAATTTTATGGCGGTCTTGCCCTTTTGGTTAGTGACCGGCATGGCTTCGACCCACTTGGTGAATTTGTCGACTGCGACTAGGAGGTAGACGTGCCCCCCTTTCGAGGACTTTGGCAGTTTGCCAATCATGTCGAGGCCCCATTGAGCAAAGGGCCAGGCTATAGGTATTGGCCTGAGCTCTGATCCAGGTGCGTGTGGTTTGTTGGCAAACCTTTGGCACCCTTTGCATCTTCGGACGATGTCCTTTGCATCGCTCATGGCCGTTGTCTAGTAGAATCCAGCTCGTAGAGCTTTGGCGACAAGGGAGCGGCTGCCTGCGTGATGGCTGCAGATGCCCTCGTGGATGTCTTGGAGGATTGTTTTCCCGTCATCGATGGTGACGCATCTTTGTAGTACACCCGTAATACTGCGCTTGTACAGCTCGCAATTGATGATGGTGAAAGCATTCGACCGACGAGATATGCGCCGGGCATCTGTCGGGCTGTCAGGTAGTTCTCCGTTTATCAAGAACCGGAGGTATGGTCGCGTCCAAGTTTCTTCGACTGCCATGAACTGCATCAGGTTGACCATAGCGACCTCTGTGTCCAGTTTCTCTGGTCCTTCGTGTCCTTCGGGCAGCGTAGCCCCCGAGTGTTCTGCTTGTTCGAGTGATCCCTTGGGGAATTTCCGCTTGATGGATGGCACGCAGATTTGTTCGAGGAACACACCCGGTGGCACCTTGGCGCAGGTGGAGCCGATGTTGGCGAGTCTATCGGCTTCCTCGTTGCTTTCTCTTCCGACGTGCCGAGGCTCGCAGCCGTAGAATTCTCCTTCGAGTGCGTTGTAGAGCGCGCGGTACGCGATCATGTTTTCGGCGTGCGCGTCGCACTCGTTCATCGTCTGCTGGACGACGAGGTTGGAGTCACCGTAGATGACCAGGCGCGTTGCGCCGCAGATCTTTTCCATCCTCATGCCATGGATGAGGGCTTCGTATTCGGCCTCGTTGTTGGAAGCTCGGAATTTCATCCGGAGGACGTACTTCATCTGGTCGCCCTACGGGGAGGTCAGTATGACCCCGGCTCCCGCTCCAGCTTCACGCTTGGAGCCGTCGAAGTGCATCGTCCATGACTGCGACATGTCTGGGATGTCTGGCAGCTGCAGCTCCATCCAATGTACAAGGAAGTCCGGGAGGACTTGAAATTTGATGGCGAGTCGCTTCTCGTAGACGATGTCCAGGGGTGACAGCTCGATGCCCCACAGGGCCACGCGTCTTGTGGCCTCTGAGTTATTCAGGATGTTGTTCAGGGGTGCCTCGTTGACGACCATCACCTGATGCTCCTGGAAGTAGTGGCTCAGCCGTCGAGCCGTCATGAACACGCTGTAGCTGGTAGTGAGGGTACCTCTGCTTTGTTGGCGTCAGTACCTCGCTGAGGTAGTAGATTGGGCGTTGGACCCCGTGGGTCTTGCCTTCTTCGGGTCGCTCGACCACTAGCACGGTGCTGACCACCTGGTGTGTGGCTGCTATGTACAACAGCAGAGGTTCGCGCTCCTTTGGCATGACCAGGATGGGCGAGGTGGAGAGTAGCCGTTTGAGGCTTTCGAACGCATCGTCCGCTTCGGGCGTCCACTCGAATTTATCTGCCTTGCGTAGCAGCTGGTAGAATGGCAGGGCCTTCTCGCCCATGCGGCTAATGAATCTGCTCAACGCCGCTATTCGTCCTGCGAGCTGCTGGACACCCTTGAGGTTTTTCGGCTTCTCCATCGCCATGATGGCTCTGATTTTCTTCGGGTTCGCCTCGATCCCTCGCTGAGAGATGAAGTACCCAAGCAGCTGACCCGATGGGACGCCGAAGGCGCATTTTTCAGGGTTGTGTTTGATCCTGTAGCGATCGAGGTTGTCAAACGTCTCGCGGAGATCGTCGATAAGTGTCCTTGCCTCCCTGTTTTTTATGACTATGTCGTCAACATAGAATTGAACGTTGCGACCGATCTGGTCCTTGAGGCATGCCTGCATGCATCGCTGGTACGTGGCACCTGCATTCTTTAGACCGAAGGGCATTGTGTTATAGCAGAACACTCCGAACGGTGTGATAAACGCCGTTTTCTCCTGATTTTCAACCTTGAGTCGAATCTGGTTGTAGCCTGAGTAGGCGTCGAGGAAGGAGAGTTTCTCACAACCTGCAGTCGAATCGATGATCTGATCGATCCGAGGAAGAGGGAAGTGGTCCTTTGGGCAGTGCTTGTTTAGCGATGTGAAATCCACGCACATCCACAGGATGTCCGTGTCCTTCTTTGGGACCATCACTGTATTTGCAAGCCACTCGCTTTCTTTGATTTCCCTGATGAAGTCTGCAGCGAGTAGTCTATTGATTTCTTTGCCGATAGCTTTGGCCCGTGGCTCGGACAGTCTCCAGATGGACTGCTTGACGGGCTTGGTGTCTGGAAAGACGTTGAGTGCGTGCTCGGCGAATTCCCTGGGAACTCCTGGCATGTCCGCAGGACACCAGGCGAAGATTTCCCAGCGCTCACGGAGGAATTCGACGAGCGCGCCTTCCTAGGTCGTTGGCGATCAGCGCCGTCTTGGAGGCATCCGTCGGATGGACTTGCACCTTCTTCGTGTTGACGGTGGAGTCGAAGGACATGTCAGGTGCGTTTTGTCATGCGACTAGGGGTGCCCCATTGTCCGTCACCTCGCGGAGCCTTACGAGTTCCTCCTGCATGCCGAATGATTGGGAGATTCTGTTGAAATCCCTGTCGCATTGGTCCAATCGGGTGAAGCTCCTGTGGATTGTGATGACGCCCTTCGGCCCTGGCATCTTGAGTAGCAGGTATGCATAGTGTGGGACAGCCAGGAACCTTGCGAATGCTACACGCCCGAGGATGGCGTGGTACTGTGATGGCCAGTACACCACTTCGAATTCGAGCCGTTCCGGTCAGAAGTTGTCCGGCTTGCCGAAGATGACGTCGAGCCATATTTTGCCCAGGGGGAATATGCCCTTCCCTGGAACGATGCTGTGGAACGTTGTGTCTGATTGTTCTAGGCTGCACTGCGGGATCCGCATTGCTGCTAAAGTGCTTGCTAACATCAGGTTGATGCCGCTGCCGTCGTCCATGAAGACGCGACTCATCTCGAAACCTTCGATCTGCGCCTCCAGCACCAGGGCAGCATGACCTGGGCGAGGGATCTGGCAAGGGTGATCCGAACGACTGAACGTGATGCAGGACTCCGATCCGCTGAGGTACTCCGGGATGGCGGGTGGAGTTGCCACGACCAGGTTGATCTGTCGGGTGATTTTCTTCTGCACCCTATTCATGGGGCGCCCCTTCTGGATCACCAGTACTCCTTTCGGCTGGGGATACCCGCTCCCAGCGTTGTTCTGTGCTGGTGCGACTGGTTGGTTCGGGCCTCCTACAGGTGGCGGTGGAGGAGCTCCATGCGCTATTTCACCTGGCACGGGTGCGTTTCCGAACGCAGGGATTGGGGCTTGCTGCCTCATCTGCACCATGCTTTCGCTGAGTTTCTGGAACTCGCGGCAGTCCTTGAGCATGTGGCTCGCCTTCTTTTTGCCATCCTGCTTGTCGATGTAGAAGTGGATGGTGCATGGACCCGAAAGCTTTTCGTATGCTGAGGGTCCGTTATCGCGGTCGCGGCGTTGCCACGACTGTGCTGGGCGTCCCCCGTCGCGGAAGTTTCCTCCGCGGTATCCTCCGCTGTTGCGGTTGGCGTCGTTGCGGCGATCGGCGTAGCCAGCCGCGACCATGTCGGGTCCGTCGCGATCGTCGTAGATGCGCGATCTTATCTTGCTACGGCGCTCTCGCCGTCGACCGTAGTCGTCTTCTTCTTCCAATTGTGCTCGGTGAATGGAATCTTCGCCGTCAGCCCATCTGTTGGCGATGTCCATGAGGTGGTCGAGTGTTTTGGGCTTGACGCGCCCAAGTTCCTCCTTGAAGTCTTGGCGCTTGACGCCGTCCCTGAAGGCGTCGATGGCCCTCTCTTCGGAGATGTGCGCTGCGGAGTTCTTTGTGTTGGACCAGCATAGTATGTACGAGCGAATGGATTCGCCTGTTTGTTGAGTGCAGGCTCGCAACTCTTCGATTGAGGCGGGCCTCTTGCTGGTACCCTTGAAGTTTCGTATGAAGCTGTAAGCTAGTTCATCCCAGCTTCGGATGGACCCTGAAGATAGGCTGCTGAGCCAGATCCGGGCTGCGCCTGTCAGCTGCAGCTGAAGGCATTGCATGGCAGTATCTTTGTTTCCACCGTGCAGTTTGACGGATGATAAGTGGTCGCTGAGCCAAGCCTTTGGGTCTTGAGTGCCGTCGAACTTCGGAGTATCCGAAGGAAGCTTGAAATTTCGCGGCATCCACGTCCGTCGGACGGATCTGCTGAAGCACCGGGCTCCGCAGTGTTCTCCTTCGTCTTCGTCCATCTCAGATTCAGACGAGCAGGCGCGCTTAGCTCGCGCTTTGTCGATTTTGCGCTGCGTGAGCGCGTCTCTAGCGTCGTAGTCGCGGTTGTGTTGGCGCGAACTCTTCTTCCTTCGAGGAAGGTCATGTTCTTCTTCTTCGGATGAAGGGGTGGGGATGCGGTCGAACCTGACCGGAGCTTTCTTCTTCGGCTCCGTGGGAGCTTCATGGTGGAGCGCAGCTCCGACGAGTCCGAGTCCGGTAAGTGCGGACTTGTGCATAGCCCTCTTCGGGTCTCCTTCTGGAGGTGGGTGAGCTGCGAGGTACGCAGTGGCCGCCATGATCGCAGCCTGCGGCGTTTTCGGGATGACGTTGCCGTCGGCGTCCATCTCCATGAAGGATGTGTGGAGGGTTCGGGTCACCTCCCGGCGCTCCTTGGGGTCCATGTTCTCCACCCGAGAGCGGTGCTTGTTGCCTTGGTTGCCGTTCGAGCTTGAGACGATGCCCATGGCGGAGAGCGCGGCTCGTCGCGCGCTGGACTCTGAGGCTGCTTGCTTGCGTTTGTCAAGCACCTCCTGCATCTTGACCTGCTTCTTGTGCACCTCGATTAGGAGCAGGTGGTAGGCCATCAGCAGATCCTGGGAGGAGTCTGCAGGCAGGACTATGTTGCCTGCCACGGCGTTGCGGGCCTGGGCCCATCCTTCTTTGCTAAGGCGGATGACGTGGCCGTTGTTTTCCCCTTCGGGTGGGGGGGACTGGCTTCTTCTATTCCCGCCTTTTCGTTCTGGCGGGTTAGGTGGCGGGTTGGGTGTTTGCTGATCCACGTCGCTCTGGATGACTACGACGCATTGGTAGCGCTCGTAGATTGGTCCGCTGCTGCCGCAGCTTTCAGATCCGGAACCGTAGGTCCCTGCATCCGATGGCGGATCGCACAGATCGGAGTTGCAGCAGCTGCTGTCGTAGGAATCATCTGTTGATGATGTTGTGCGTAGCACGGGGTGTTGGGTCCATGAAGCGGGCCTGATTGACGGTAGGGGCACCCGCTCAGGGTGGCGGAGGGTGACAGTTTGCCCCACCTGGAAGCAGAAGCTCCCGAACAGGATTTCGAGTCCGTCGCCTACGGGCTCGAAGTCCTTCATGGTGGCCGGTGAGTGGGCCGTGAAGTCGAAAGCGTCGAAGAGGAGATGACTCTCCATCGCCGCAGAGTTGTAGATCGATCGGGTTGGGACCGTCACGATCGCACAATCAGCGTCCCCGTATCCCACAGATGGCGCCAATTGACGAGGTTTGATCTCATCAATGCCCATTATTATGGACTTGGGTTTTGGAGAAGATGGGGATGCTGGAGATCGTGGAACGGTTAGCAGACAAGAAACACGGGGACACAAGGTTTACCCAGGTTCAGGCCCCCGGAGGGAAAACCCTACTCCTACTTGTCTGCTCTTGATTACGTCGGAACCGAAGGTTACAGGGGTGCGCAGATGCAATCTGGCGTGGAGGTGTGTATGCGAAAGTATGAGAGAGAGATCTAGGTCGTGCCCTCCTAGCCTTTATATAGACTCAGGCAGGTCCCGGGCATAGACCTAGTCGGTTACAAGTTCTAGGGTTTTACCCCTTTGAATTTCCTATCTACGCTAGTCTTGCTCTCCAAGGATCCGAAGGCGTCATGGGCCTTGGCCACCCGAAATTCTTCATGGGCCGGCGTACATCTGCCGTGGGCCTTCCTTGGGCTGGACCAGGTATGCTAAGATCACATACCCGTAGGGTATAACCATGTCAGCGGGTGAAGATGCAGGCGATTCTCGCCCAAACTTCTCATCTGGATGAAGCGCTGGATGGATTGCTAAGACCTGGTCCGCCGAAGAGAAGCGGAAGGACCATAAGTCTTTGTCTTTGATTAAACTTCATTTGTCCAATAATATTTTGCAGGAAGTACTGGAGGTGAAATCAGCTGCTGCCATGTGGGCAAAACTGGAAATGATCTGTGTGTCAAAGGATCTAACCAGTAAGATGAACGTGAATATGAAGTTGTTATCACATAGGATGCAAGAAGGTGGATCGGTAATGAATCACATATTTGTTTTTAAAGAAATTGTTTCAGACTTGCAGTCTATAGAGGTAAAATATGATGATGTGGATTTAGCTCTTCTACTCTTATGCTTGTTGCCTAGTTTCTGTACACATTTTCGTGATACAATATTGTTGATCCATGATGAACTAACCCTTGCCGAAGTACACGATGCCCTCAAACAAAGGGAAAAGATGAAAACTATGGTAGGTGCAGATGGGACATCATCCAAGGCTGAGGTTCTGCAGGTTCGTGGCAGGACCGAGCAGAGGAATAATAACTATGGCAACAAAGATAAGAGCAAGGACGGTAGAAGTGGTTCAAAGTCCAAGGGAAAGGACACATTATGCAGGTATTGTAAGAAATCTAATCACGTTATTGATGATTGTTGGAAGTTGCAGAATAAAGATAAAAGGAACGAAACTTACCAACCGAAAGATAGGTCTGAAGGTACTGGTAAGGATGCTGTTGTTTCTGATAGTTCTGGTGGTGAATGCTTAGCTATTTTTGCTGCTTGTGCTTCTCGTGATGATGAATGGATACTCAGTACTGCATGTTCGTTTCATATTTGCTGTAACAAAGATTGGTTCAGTTCATATGAGTCTATGCATACTAGAGATTTTGTGTGTGTGTGGGGGGGGGATGACCCATGCCATATTGTTGGTGTTGGATCTGTTAAGGTCAAGACACATGATGGCATGACACGCACGCTGAGTGAGGTGAAGCACATACCAAGCATGGCCAGAAATTTTATCTCCCTGAGTACCATGGACGTTGATGGATACAAGTATGCAGGAGGGCATAGAGTTCTGAAGGTATCAAAAGGTTCTCTTATTCACATGATAGGTGATATGAATTCTGCTAAATTATATGTTCTTAGAGGTAGCACTTTACCTGGTATTGCTGCTGCTGTTACTTCTAATGATTCTGATGATTGTGGTAAAACACATCTGTGGCATATGCATCTTGGTCATATGAGCAAACAAGGCATGAAAGAGTTGGTCAAGAGAGAGCTGATTGATGGTTGCAACTTGAGTGAGTTTGAGTTCTGTAAGCACTGTATTTTTGGTAAGCATAAAAGAGTTAAATTCAATGATTCCCTTCATACCACCAAAGGCATATTAGATTATGTGCATGCTGATGTATGGGGTCCGTTCCATAAGACTTCTATTGGTGGTGCTAATTACATGCTTACTATTATTGATGACTACTCAAGAAAATTATGGCCTTATTTTCTGAAGCATAAATCTGATGTTTTTGATGATTTTAAGAATTGTAAAGTTATGGTTGAAAAGCAAACCGAGAAGAAGATAAAGGTACTACATACTGACAATGGTATGGAATTCTGTTCTAATGAGTTTGAGGAGTTTTGGAGTAACGATGGCATGATCAGGCATCACACCATCCCCTATACTCCTTAGCAGAATGGCGTGGCTAAGCGCATGAACATGACCATCATCTCGAGAGCTCGTTGTATGTTGTCTAATGCAGGTATACATAGGCGTTTCTAGGCTGAAGCATCTAACATAGCGTGTTACCTCATCAACAAGTCATCTTCTATTCCACTTGAAAAGAAAACTTCCATGGAGGTATGGTCAGGTTTGCCTGCTGATTATTCACAGTTAAGAGTTTTTGGCTACACTACATATGCTCACGTTGATAATGGAAAGTTAGAGCCTAGGGATGTTAAGTGCATATTCCTTGATTATGGTTCAGGAGTTAAAGCATATAAACTATGAAATCCTGAAACTAAAAAGATTTTTTTGAGTAAAAATGTTGTTTTCAATGAATCTGTTATGTACTCCCTCTGTCTCTTTTTAGTCTGCGTTCTGGGTATAACACAGATACCAAGCAAAGGCTAAAATGGGCTGATTTGAGTACTAGATGGCCAAAAATGCCCCTGCTGTAGTCCCACGTGATATCCCCACTTGGCAGATAATTCATGCATGCATTGATTAGCGGCCATTGCATGCAGTGGCTCACATAGCTCGTCTCCTC
Source organism: Avena atlantica (assembly GCA_910589765.1). Taxonomy (NCBI): domain Eukaryota; kingdom Viridiplantae; phylum Streptophyta; class Magnoliopsida; order Poales; family Poaceae; genus Avena; species Avena atlantica. The sequence goes on along the minus strand of OU342735.1, from coordinate 486,871,938 downwards.
GTCTCTATCACGAATTAACTCAGCTGTCTCTCCCGCGCCAAAAGGAAGTTGTTTTCTGTTTAAATCACCCGCCACAACAAACTGTTCAGCTCTTAAATCTGTAAACTTGGAGGGCCATTTTCTCGTGCGAACTTGGCTGCTGCTCCTCGTCGCTGAGGCGCTCGACCACAACTGACTGCTGCTCCTCGTCGCGGATGGAGGCACGGAGCTCCACCACGCGCTGCTCGTCGCTGAGGTGCTCCACCTCGCTCTGCTTGTCGCTGAGATGCTGCACCTCGCTCTGCTTGTCGCTGAGGTGCTCCACCTCGCTCGGCTCGTCGCCGATGGTGACCTGGTCATCAACCTCGCGCTGCTCCTTGTCTTCTTCCTCCAGAATATCTTCATAAGGATCTTGGCTCTCCCCTGCCAAATATTCCTGCTCGCTCTCTCCCCATGGATGGGAATCGCTTTGCTTTTCCATGCAGTCAATGGAAAATGAAGAGGGAGGAAGACGGGTGGTGTTCTGGGTTCACGAGGTGAGAGAGGAAATAAATAGTCTAGAATGTTGGTGCGGGAGTGGTTGGAGTAATTACAATGAGGGAGCCGAACGTTGGTGCGGGAGGGCAAAAAGGGAAAAAAGAGGCAAAGTATCCCAGAACGCTAAGTAAAATGGAAAATCTGAGAAAAAGTAAAACGCACACTAAAAAGGGACAGAGGGAGTATCATGATAGCTTGCCATTAGACCCCTCTCATGTTGCTATTGGAGAGGAGAGAGTTAGTGTGCAGGTGGAGAATCTGCAGAAAACTGTTGATAATAATGCTATCGTTGAAGATACACATGAGGAAAATATTGATGATATTGTTGTTCAACACTCACCTACTGTTTTGCAGCAGCCACATGAGTCCATTGCTGCTGATAGACAGAGGCATAACTGTGGTCCTCGTCCTCGTTTAATTGAAGAGTGTAATCTTGTTCATTATGCTTTGAGTTGTGCTAAACAGGTGGAGAACGATACTGGACCTGCTACATATAATGAAGCCATTGCATCCATTGACCACGATAAGTGGGTTTATACTATGCAAGAAGAGATGCAATCGCTTGAAAAAATGGCATATGGGATGTTGTGTGCTTTCCCAAACAAAAGAAGGCGGTCCGCTTCAAGTGGATCTTTAAGAAAAAGGAAGGTTTGTCTCCTAAAGAGCCTTCAAGGTACAAGCAAGGTTAGTAGCAAAAGGGTATAGCCAGATTCCGGGTATTGATTAAAATTATGTGTTCTCTCTAGTTGTAAAGCATTGTTCCATTCGCACGTTCTTTAGTATTGTGGCTATGCGTGATCTTGAGCTTGAGCAGTTAGATGTCAAGATTGCTTTTCTGTATGGAGAGCTTGATGAGGAAATATACATGGACCAACCAGAAGGGTTCATAGTGCCTGGTAAAAAGGATTTTGTGTGCAAATTAAAGAGGTGTCTTTATGGCTTAAAGAAATCTCCAAGACAGTGGTATAAAAGGTTTGATTCATTTATAATCTCACATGGTTTTCAGAGGTCTAAATATGATAGTTGTGTTTATATTACGTTTGTTGATGGATCACCTATATACTTAATGCTATATGTTGATGATATGTTAATTGCTTCCAAGAGCATGAAAGAAATCACTACTTTGAAGGCGCACCTAAGTAGTGAGTTTGAGATGAAGGATCTTGGAGCTGCTAATAAGATCTTAGGTATGGAGATTACCCGAGATATAAAATCTGCTTTGTTGTTTCTTAGTCAGCAAAGTTACACTAAAAAAGTTCTTCATCGTTTTAATATGGGTGGTCCCAAGTCTGTTAGTATTTCTATTGCTCCTCATTTTAAATTATCAGTTTCTCAATGTCCTACTACTGATGAAGAGTTTGAGTACATGTCAAAGGTGCCATATTCTAGTCTGTTGGTTCTTTGATGTATGCCACGATTTGTTCTCGTCCTGATTTAAAATATGCTATGAGTTTGATAAGTAGATACATGGCTAATCCTGGTAAAGAACATTAGAAGGCTGTTCAGTGGGTTTTCAGGTACCTTCTTGGCATTTCCAATGCTTTTTTAACGTTTGGCAGGACCGGTGAGGGACTCGTTGGCTATATGGATTTAGATTTTGCTGCCGATTTGGAAAAGAGAAGATCCCTCACAGGTTATGTGTTTAATGTTGGTGGTTGTGCTGTTAGCTGGAAGGCACATTGCAGGCTGTTGTTGCACAATCTACTACTAAAGCTGAATACATGGTTATTACTGAAGCTTGCAAAAAATCTGTTTGGTTGAAAGGTTTATTTGCTGAGCTTTGTGGAGATGAATCTTGCATTACTTTATTTTGTGACAGTCAAAGTAGCATATACCTTATAAAAGATTAGATATTCCATGAGAGAACTAAGCACATTGATGTCAAGTACCATTTTGTTAGAGACATTGTTGCTCAAGGTAAATTAAAGGTATGCAAGATCAACACTCATGATAATCCTGCTGATATGATGACTAAACCTATTCCTGTTGCTTTGCTCGAACTTAGTTGGTTTAACTGATTAGCCCAAGTGGCTATTGGCGCCGAAAGTATTTGCTTTGTTTATTCAGGGAGATGGTTGGTGTTGATGCTACAATAAGGAATTTGTCTCAATGTGAAGTTTGTTATATGTTGATCCAAATTCTATAAAGTATAGGTCAACTTTTGACGAGCGGAGCGAGACCTGTCCCTCGCGGTACGGTACGGATCGTTGAAGACCTAGGTTTCCACCGATATATAAACCTCTTGTAAGTCGCCGATTGGAATGAGTTGCATCTGTGAAATCTCCGACGTTTGTAAACACTTCCCGATATAGTGAAGTTTTGCTAGCTGACGTCCGTGGTTTTTTCTTCTCTTGGTTGGCCATGTTAAATCCGTGTTCCCTTACTGTGATTTATTTTTTGTTTTTTGTTATTTACTTGTTGCAATTACAACAAAAATCTGCTAGCAGCCAAAGTTTATGAGAACCGGTGAGTTTTCCAACGCGCTGAACATTGTTGTAAAAACTGTAGCCTGATTTTTATTACAGATTTGCTAGTTCTCGGGCGCCTGAGAACTTTTTAGGTCTCAGTCGTCTCTTTCGCTATTGGATTTACCTCGCGATTCGTGCAACATGATACTTACATATGAGTTGCAACTAGGTTGTAACTGAGATTTTAATGAGTTGTAACTAGATTGTAATTGAGAATTAGTATAAATTATAAGTTACAACTAGTCAACTGAGAATTGCCATAAATAGTAGAATAATGTCAGCGACTTAGACATAAAAAGTTCTCAGGCGCCTGCCACTCCCTTTTTATTACTGTATATTGAAATACTGAAATACTGATACTTCCATGCAGGCATGTGTGTGTCTCCGAAACATAGTTCTACACTGGACTCACACCACCAGTAATAACTCGTGACAAGGACAAAGAATACGCACACAAAAACACAACTACGAAGATGAAAATATGAACAAACAATGTCGTACTCTCACAAATAATACACACATATGCAACCCACACCATCGATCGGGACGAAGCATTGCATAGAATCACACCTGGCTCCTGATGGCGTCGCTGTAACCAGTGCGATCGTCGTAGAACTTGGACCACAGCATGACACCGCCGTACTTGGGAGTGCCCTTGATGAGCGGCAGCACACGCGACGTGAGCTGGCCGGCGGGCACGAACCCGGTGCCCGCCGCGTCCTTGGAGGCCGGCAGCCCCAGAAAGATCTTCCCGGCCGGCACCGACTCCCACTTCTTCCACGCGTCCATGAAGGCTTTGCGGCCCGCGCTGAACTGGCACTCCTCGTTGTTGTAGAACTGCACCCACACGAAGTCGAAGAGCCCCGTGCTGATCGCGCCGCCGTCCCACTCGTCGGGGAACGGGCACTGCGGCGCGGCGCTCAGCAGCACCGTCTTGCTCAGCTTCTTCAGGTCCGTGGCGAGGTTGTTCCAGAACTTGGTGCCGCCGAGCTCGATGTCGAAGTCGATGCCGTCGAGCACGGCATCGCCCAGAGGGCGGGACGATGAGGTGCCGCCCAGGTAGTTGTTCCACAGGTACATGGCGACCTGGCTGGCGTCGCCGGCGGAGGAGAGGCCGTAGCTCCCGTCGCCGCCGCCGATGGAGAGCAGGACCTTGACGCCGCGGCGCTGGCACGACTTGATGTCCTTGCTCTGGCTTCTGCAGCCGCCCGACGAGGGGTCGCAGTGGCTGGCAAGGTTGAGCTCCGGCGTCTGGCCCTTGCCGAACTTGGGAAGGAAAGCGAGGATGACGAACTCGTAGTTCCCGGACGCGCACGTCTCGGCCAGCGACGCCTCGCCGTCGTTCTGGCCCCAGTAGACGGCTATGCTGCCGGCATGGCAGGTGGCGAGGAAACCCAACAGGAGGAGGAAGGGGGCGAGAGCTCGGCTTGTCATGGCTGGACCTGGGATCAGCTAACCGGAGCTTGCCTAGCTAGTACAGGAGTGGAGAGAGACCACTGAGACACTGAGGTGTGCTTTGTGTTTTGAGTTGTGATATGGCTACGCCTATACCTGGTGTTTTTATAGTGGCCTGATTAAACGTCTCAGCGTCGTGTCGTCATGGATGCTTTTCTTTAGCAATTTTCTTGCCGTCGGACGTCCGCTCCTGCATCTGAATTTACCGCGAGAGTGGTTACTGTCAGGTCAGGGGCAGAAACATTTCTCAGCGTCCGGTATGTTTCCATGCTTAATTAATTTACTCGGACTGATCAACGGTTCGTCAAAGATTAGTGAAGCATAATGCGTCCAGTCACAAACACTCCACCGTGATAAACTAGAACACCAACAATACACGAGACAAAAATTGCGCCTTCGCCGCTTTTCGCTGTCCGAGCAAGGAGTAGGGTACGGGCAGAACGCCTATATACAAAGTCTTATGTAATTAGTGATGGTAGTTTATTGCGGCATGAAGTGCAACTAGTTGTACTTTAAATATGTGTAGCTTGAAGCAACCGCAAACGATGGCTAATATGCTTAAACGGGGCAAACATGTTTTAAAATGCTGCTGAACGAGCAAATAGAAAATATTCTTACAGGTGTTCGAGAAAAAAAATTATTCCACGGTAAACTTGGGGATGTTGAGTACTCGTCCCAACTAAAAGCTTCGACAAAAATAAAGATCGTTTAAAGTCAAGTTTACCGGCATAGTAGGAAATTAAAATATTTTGTTTTTAAGGTCGATTGAGTCTAGGCATAACTGCTTCGTAGTTCTGCCATATACTCAATGATTATTTCCTAAGTATTCTTGAAGTATGCAATGGTGTGTCCCGCTTGTGCGCTATATCAGATCGAAGGTGCTCAAGGTTCTTCTAAAATTTACTGAAATGTGAGGAAAGCAAATTTTATCACAGAATTACTCCCTCTATCCCAAATTGGGATGCATATATTTTTGGTTAAAGTAAAACTTTTCAAATTTTGACCGACCATGTAGGAAATGTCAATATTTATAATATCAGAACAGCATTGTTAGAACCTTCATGGAATATACTTTTATAGTATGTGCATTTGGTATCGTATATATTTATATATTTTTCTATATAGTTGGTCAAACTTTAATTTTGTTGACTTTGACTACAACTATATGCATCTTAATTTGGGATATAGGGAGTATGTCTTGAAAACATTCTGGCCCTACAACTTGAATATATGCGTACAGTGGTGACCTCTCAACATCTTAAACCTGACATAGTACTCGATCCCTTGGCCTATATCAATTTAGATGGATGGCATGGAATTGGTTTTACACACATGAAACACACTCCATGAAAAATAGAAAGTTAAAAAGAAACCAAACAAAAATATATTCAAAGCAGTTAAAAAATAGGAGAAATAAATCGAACAAAATAAAAACAAAACTTAAGGAAAACCGAAGAATGAAAATTAACAAAAACTACAAATCATGAAAAAATATTCCAGGTAGATTATGAATTAATGTGAGAATCTTGTAAATGTAATTAAACCTATAAATCTGGGGAAGATAGGTAATATCATAAGTATCCAACAAAACCAGTAAAATTAGAGGTTTTTCTCATGCTATTCATGTTTTTATGAATGTTGTAAACTTACTTTTATTTGTTTCAAAATTTGCCAATTATTTTTTTTTTGTTTCAATGGAATTTATTCATAATCTTGTTCTGCTTATTTTGGTAATTTTTACTTTTTTTTCATTTCCGTTATTCATTTTTTCTAGATGTACCTTGGTTCTTCTAAGGAATCCTAAGATTTGGTTGCTACGGGTACAAGAATGTTTTGATTAATTAGTAGCAATGTAAGGTAGAAAAATCATACAAAATATTGACATTATCTCAAATGAAGGGAAATCTAAGAATAAAGGGCAACTCGCTGGGGATATCAAATGAAATGATGTATTGGGTGCATTAACCCCTTTGTGTTCTTTGTTGTAAAAGTGGGTAGCTAAGCAAAAGTTTATGGCAATGATTTCGCCAAATAATTGTTGCCAAACACAATAATGGGATATATAAAAACAATTTATTTACTACCAATTTACCAAACAACTCAAAGAGGTAGAATGAAGAAAACACGGCCATTGTAGTGGTTATTTGCCGAGTATATTTTATAATTGTTATACTATGTGATGTCACGAGAATGACTTGCGAGCGAGTGATATAGATGTGTTAGGGAGTACGGTACAGCATATGTGTGTTGGGGGGGGGGGGGGTTCAATCCTGTACAACATAAAATAGAGCCTTAGGAATTAAGTTTTTTTTATGACATAAAGAGTTATATAACAAAGAGGGAAAAGGGAATCTTTGTCAACATAATAGAACTTTGCTTCAAACTATCAATTGTTTATGTCTTTATTCATAATTACACACACATGCATATTTCCATAACACTATTATGCTAGATACCAATATGATATCGTCTCAAGAGATTAACACACTACACTATGATACAATAACACAACACACGACACTGAAAGGCTAAAAAAGTGTAATGCCATAGGTACCAGGCCGGGCACAATCAAAATGATCACACGTAGCTCTTAATGGCAGTACTGTATCCACAACGATCATCATAGTACTTAGACCACAACATGACACCACCATACTTGGGAGAGCCCTTGATGAGCGGCAGCACACGCGAGGTGAGCTCACCGGCAGGGATGAATCCATGCCCACCGCATCCTTCGAGCTAGAGGCTGGTATCCCCAGAAAGATCTTCCCTGCTGGCATCGATACCCACTTATTCCACGCCTTCATGAATGCAGCACGCCCCGCATCAAACTGGCACTCCTGGTTATTGTAGAACTGCACCCACACATAGTCGAACAACCATGTGCTGATTGCGCCACCATCCCACTCGTCAGGGAATGGACACTACGGTGCCACGCTCAACAACACCATATTCCTGTTGTTCTTGCCCAATTTATTGAGGTTTGTAGCTAGGTTGTTCCAGAATTTAGCACCACCTTTCTCGATGTCGAAGTCGATACCATCGAGTATGGCATCACCAAGGGGGGGGGGGACGAGGATGTTCCACCCAAGAAGTTGTTCCATAGGTACATGGCAACCTGACTGGCATCACCGGGGGATGAGAGGCCATAGCTTCCATCGGCGCCGCCGATGGAAAGGAGAACTTTCACGCCACGGCTCTGGCATGAACTGATGTCCTTGCTTTGGCTTCTGCAGCCGCCAGATGACGGATCACAGTGGACCGCAAGGTCTACCTGTGGTGTCTGGCCTTTGACAAACTTGGGGAGAAATGCGAGAATGACAAACTTGTATTTCCCGGATGTGCATGTTTCCGCAAGAGATGCCTCGTCGTCGTTCTGGCCCCAATAGATGGCGATGTTGCCCGCCTGGCACGTGGTGAGGAGTGCCACTAGGAGGGAGGCAGTGAGATAAAAGGTAGTGAAAGCTCGGCTTGCCATGGGTAGGCTTGCCACCAATCAGAGCCTGGCTATTTGCTAGATGCTCACTGGAGTCGGTGGAGAGAATACTCAGGTTGTGATGTGTTGTTCTCTGTATTTTGAGTTGTAATATGGCTATTGCATGCATTTGGTGTTTTATAGTGGCTTGATGAAGCATATCATCGTCGTACAATTAGGAGTGGATGATTTGAGTAGCTAGATTCTATGCCTTTCCTCTTCAGTTCCTGCATCTAAATTTACCTAGCATGGTTGCGCGGTTGAGTAAATCTGCGATTAGAAAACATGCTGTTGTTGTTCATGTATTTTCGTGCTTATTTTATTCGGCCGGTCAACAAATCATCCAAGATTAGTGAAGCAGCAGTGTGTTCAACTCGCAAACACTAATTTTTTTGCCGTGAGAATATCAAACACTCAACCCTATTAGACATAACACTAAAATATGTGCGACAAAAAATTGGGTATTTCCTATGTTAGTTGTCACAACAAGTACGGAGAATAACACATATACAGGTTCTTATACAATTGATGATCTAGTTTATTGCGGAATGAAGTGAAGATAGTTTAATTATTTGCATCTTAAAGCAACATTAACGATGGCTAACGCTCGAATGGGAAAATATGTTTTTAGTGGTTCTGAACAGTGGAATACAAAATGTTCCTGAAAAAATTGGTGTTTTTTAGTACTCATCCAAATTAACAACTTCACAGAAACTATAAATTGGTTAAAGTCGAGTTTACTGAAAAAGGTATGAACATATTCATTTAAATTCGATCAAGGAGACGAACAATTGCTTATGTAGTTCTGCCATGTGAACACATGCTTAGCAATTTAGCATTGATTCCTGAATAATCTTGAGTACAAGATGTGTGCCACATGAACACTAATCTCCGATCGAGACAGCTCAAGGTTCTAAAAACCGTCAAACATGAGAAATGTAAATGTTTTGTCAATAAATATTGTCTGAATACAATTTTTGTGCTATGGGACTCAAATACCACACAATAATTCACCTCCCAACTTCTTAATTGGACAAGGTTGGTCCATCTCTTGACCCAAAATAGTTCAATGTACGACATGAAGTGGTTTCGCATACATCACAACACGCCCAACAAAACTTTAAAGAAACTCAAATAACTTAAAAGAAGGAAAACATAATTGAAAGAAATTCATGAAAAGAATAATAAATGAACTGAAAGATACTAACAAATAAACCACGGGGAACAAAAACAACAAATAAAGTAATATAATATTTTTTTTGAAAGAATGATATATAAAATACTAGTCTTATGAATATAAAAAATTATGAATACAGAATATCATAAATAATCTAGAAAACCAAGAAAATTAGAGAATAATCAAATAATTCATGGTTTTTTCATGAATGAACTAGACTTATTTTTAATTTTTATCTTAAAATCCCTAAATTATTTATATATTATAATAAAATGGCAACTGGAGGGGATGTTGAATGGATTGATGTTTTGCATGCAACAATTATTTTGCAATTTGACTTGAAATCGTGTGTACCTAAACGAAAATATCCGAATGATTTGTCCAAACAAGATAATTTACCCCATCAAAACACTCGGCTACTCCGAGACAATTTCGTAACTACAAAACAATTCGACGAGATTTGATGACTAAAGCATGTGATTTTAAATGTGATTACACAAAATGTGATGCATCTGAGTCCATTTTGTACTGCCATATGTGATGCGATGAGCTGACCTATGAGCGAGCGAAGTCAATATAAATATTAGTGGGTATGATAGGAACGTGTGTACTTGATCCGCACAATGTAAATTGGGTTGAAACAATTAAATATTTTTCATTGTACCACCATTTTGGGTCGTACAAATACGGGAAAAACCACTTGTAAACATAATGGAACTTAGCTTCAAACTATTGACTATATACTATTTTTCATTCATATTTACATATGCTTGCATAACTATATACCACTAGTACGGTCCGGGCATTAAACACACTATACTATGATAAAGATAACATGATACACAATACTGAAACGTTGAATGCAACAGGCACAACGGAAAAATCACACATAGCTTTTAATGGCGGAGCTGTATCCGCTGCGATCGTCGTAGTACTTAGACCACAACATCACGCCACCGTACTTGGACGATCCCTTAATGAGTGGCAACACACGTGATATGAGCTTGTTGGCAGGGATGAATCCCGTGCCCGCCGCATCCTTGGAGCTGGAGGCCGGCAGTCCTAGAAAGATCTTCCCCGCCGGCACCGACACCCACTTATTCCACGCACCCATGAATGCATCACGCCCCGCGTCAAACTGGCACTCCTGGTTGTTGTAGGACTGACACCCACACATAATCAAACAACTCTATGCTGATTGCGTCACCGTCCCACTCATCGGGAAATGGACACTGGGGCGCCACACTTAGCAGCACCGTCTTTGTGCCATTCTTGCCCAATTTCTTAAGGTCCGTAGTAAGATTGTTCCAGAATTTAGCACCGCCTTGCTTGATGTCGAAGTCGATGCCGTCGAGTACGGCGTCACCGAGGGGGCGGGACGAGGACGTGCCACCCAAGAAGTTGGTCCACAGGTACATGGCGACCTGACTGGCGTCACCGGGGGACGTGAGGCCATAGTTTCCATCGGCACCGCCAATTGAAAGGAGAACTTTCACGCCCCGGCTCTAGCACGAGCTGATGTCCTTGCTCTGGCTTCTGCAGCCGCTGGAGGATGGGTCACAGTGGATTGCAAGGTCCAGCTGTGGTGTCTGGCCCTTGCTAACTTGAGGAAAGCTAGAATCACGAACTTGTAGTTCCCGGATGCGCATGTTTCGGCAAGCGACGCCTCGCCGTCGTTCTGACCCTAGTAGATGGAGATGCTGCCTGCATGGCAGGTGGCGAGAAGTGCCACGAGGAGGGAGGCCGTGAGGTGGAAGGTAGTGAAAGCTCGGCTTGCCATGTCTGAGTCGGAGCGTGCCTAGCTGCTAGATACCCCAGTACTGAAACAGTGGAGAAATACTACTCAGATTGTGAAATCTGCTCCCTATTTTGAGTTGTGATATGGCTATTGTGTATGCTTTGTGTTTTATAGTGGCTTGATGATGAGTGTCAGCATCGTACAGCCATGGATGCATTTTGAGTAGCTAGCTTTCCTGCCGTGGCCCGTCCGAACGCGGTTAAGAAAGCTGGGATGTGAAAACGATTCCGTTACTATTTGCATGTTTCCGCGCTAACCAATCTTGCTCGGACTGCTCGACGGTTCAAATTACACACTTCATTTCTTACGGTGAAAAATCACACACTCTGCCGTATTGAACTAGAACACCAGCAATACGTGCTAAGGCCCCGCTTGTTTCCCTGCATTTTAGCTAGTAAATATTACGGATCAAGTTAGGTCCGGCTAAAACCCGGGTATGCTTCGTAATATTCGGATATGATCGGTAAACGAAACGATAAAACAAGCGGGCCCTAAGTATATAAAAGAACCGGGTCTTCTCTGTTCGCTATCACAGCAGAGTACCGGGTCTTATACAGTTCGTGATTGTTTATTGCGGCACTAGTGCAGATAGTTTAATTATGGGTTTGTGTATGTCTCAGTCGACCGAGATTTTCTTAAGTCTCAATCAACCAAGAAAAGTGCAACCGTAGTTAAAAAAAAGTACAATTGCATTTTTCTGCTACAAATGTGCAAATGAAACGAGTTGCACTTTTTTCTGAGTAGACAGTTGTATTTTTTTTTAGGTGACTGAGACTTAAGAAAATCTCGGTCGGCTCAGAAATAGCAAAACCATTTAATTAATTTTCACCTTGAAGCAGTTCTTTTTTGGCTGGGAAGCCTGAAGCAGCTTTAACGATGGCTAATGCTCGAACGAGGCAAAACATACTTATTTGCAACTCTCCTGAAGAGAGAAATAGGAAATGCTCCTGCGAATTTTGCTATTTGAGTACTCGTCCAAGTTAACAACTTCAAGAAAATTGACGATAAACCTGGAGCGTGTAGTCTACTGCCACCAAGATGCTGTAATTAATACACTGCGCTCTGCTTTGTTTCATCCAAGTAATGGAACAGGGGAAAACCCCTATCTTTCAGCAAAAATAATGATTGGTGATGTCAAGTTTAGCAGCAAGGTATGAATATATAGAATTCTTTTAAGGTTGATTGAGGCGACGAGTTTTTTTTTTTTGAAAGGAGCATATATTAATATTGCACGATACTAATTACACCTAGCCTCTGCAACAAGCCAACAACACATTACCCTAATGGCATTACCGATGCACACAGCCAAAAAATAAAAGAAGAATTATAGGAAAAAGTCCCGCTTTAGTGATCTATGACATACAACAACGACCAAACACCACAAGGCAGCACCAGAAATCCATCCTCTCCAAAAGCGACGCCTCCAAGAAGGGAACAATACACTAGCGCTGTCATCGCCCTGATCATCGATCATATGTTTTCACCCTGGAGAAAGTCCGTGCTGACAAAACAATGCATTTAACAAGGTCATTGCCAGACACAACCAATTAAGGCCAGACCTTGGATTTTCACCCTGTAGCTTGAACCCTGGAAATCTCCTGTACTGTCGCCCCCACTTTCCAATGTCGTTGCTACAAGACCTAGAACACCAAGCCAAAACCTCACCGCAAACAGGATTCACACCACCATTACTATTCTTCAGACCTTGGCTTTCATGTCATTCTCCACGACTGACTTCACCATGGGACTAATGGCAGGTGCTTGATGGCAACAGTCTGTAAAGCTTCACAACACTCCCTCTGAAACCAAACGGTCATATAAAACATGGTTGCGCGCGACCGAGATCCATCCAATCTGGCAAACTCCGGCATGTCGTCCATTGGAGTTCACCAGCAGAATCTTCCGAAACACAATACTCCGACCAGATCGATGAAGTCATGGAGCAGGTAGATCTTCGTCCTGGTGCGAGAGGGATCCTAGGACCAACCCCCTTTATTCAAAGCCAGACCGGAAGCCCCCACACCGCCGGTCTTCACCGGTCACCAAGACCCACCGAAAAAACGGCCGATCCATGATGACCCAGGCCGCCATAACCGCTATCTCGACGAAGAGACAACACCGAAGGTGGAGACTAGATGAACGAGCACCCACCCATAGCCCACCGTCCAAGATCGGATCAGATGGTCCGCTGGTCCGCCGCACCGCCAACTGGATCTGAGGCCGCCGCATCGCCGCTCCACCCCTACCGCCGCCCCTCCACCTCGCCAAGAGCGGCCATGGCACCAGCTCTATACGCAGGCCCCGTCCAACGCCGGGGAATCCCTCCCTTCCACCACGCTGGGGCCGGGAGGCCGGATCCCCGCCGCCCCCATCACCGGCGCCACGCTCTTAGGCCGGCGGGCCTCCGGAGGCGACGAGGAGGGAGGGCAAGAAGGGAGGGGGTGGCGGTGGCGCTAGGGAAAGTCCTCCTCGGTTGATGGTTTTCTGCCATTTTAACATGTGCTCAATGACTGGTTCCTAATAAGTTTTGAAGTATAGGACGGTGCGCGCCACGTGTGCACTTTATAGGATCAAGGCAGCTCAAGGTTCTAAGATTATGAAATATGAGAAGCACATTTTTTGTCACGAAACTATGTCAAACACACGATGATGACCTCTCACCTTCTTAAACCTGACAATATTAGTCCTTCCCTTTGCCCTAAGACAGCTTGATGGATGACATGGAAGTCGTTTCACACAAGTGGTAACAGAGTCCAAAACAATTGGAAGGGATTCAAAAACAAAAAATCAGGAAATTATTTTTTAATACTCCATCCGATTCATAAGTGTCGCTTATTTTGTACTAAGCTAGTATAAACTTTGTACTAGATGATCGACACTTATTATGGATCAGAGTAGAGAAATCTGGAAATAATGAAAATTAAATAAATCTACAATTCATGAAAAGTATTCTAGACAGGTTGCTAATAAATGTGGGAATGTTGTAAATGTAATAATCTATAAATCTAATGAATGTATGAAAAATCATAAGTTTTCAAAAAATAAAATAAAATAGAGATTTCCCATAAACAGTTTATCACGCCCTCGTGATGGAACAATATATTCGCATAATTGGTTAAAAGTACCGTTAAAGATTACGCCATAATAGTACTACCTCCTTTCCATAATATAAGCCTTTTCAGCAAGCTATTTTAGCTCTCTAAAAAGGCTTATATTATAGAACAAAGGTAGTATAATATTGTTGTCCGAAGTTACTACTGAAGACATTAATAGCATTTTTCTCAGACAAAAGAGATGACTGATTGTGGAATTAGTGTTGAAGTATAAAAAAAGTACAACAACTTGAATTACAGCTTACAATTATGGCCCGGAAATTACTCACGCTTGAAAACTTAAAAGATGGTAGTTACATATAGAAAAAATTACGGCCGATAAAGTGACGAAATATTAGTGACAAAGAATGTGAAAGAAACCTAAGAAAATACAGTAAGTGAAATACGGTTAGAAAATATTCACCAGCGAGGAGGTGCCATGGGGTAACCATCGGCAAAAAATTACGGTCAGAAAGTTATGTCGAGAAATTACAGTCAAGTAGTAAAAAGGAGCTAAAAAAATATTATCATAGATGCTAGCATAACTACCATCGAAAATAACGGCCGAGAAGATGCATAGAAGAATTACCGTTAAGTAGGGTAAATGACGCCGGGAAGGTGCATCAAAAAGTTTCCGTAGTATAACTATCACCTAAAATACATGAAATGTAAAAAAAATCCTGTGAAAATGTAACAGACGGAAAGTTGCAGAAACATGTAAAAGAATGATCGTGTGAAAATATAATAGTCCGAACGTTGCAAAAACAGATTACCATTGATGGGCAAAAAAGACGAAACCAATATCATGCACAAAGAAATTGTAAAAAATAATTGTCAAACACTGACGTGGCATGCCTTGATTGGCTAAAATTAACCTCATTTGCGGCACCCATTGTTGGTGACGTGGATGATTTTTTTTTAAAACAACGGAAGGACCCAGAAGGGTCCAGCGGTGCAAATATCATTAATTGGTAGGGCTCTAAGAGAAATCAACATTACAAATAAGTCTTAGTCTTTTGCCAAAAGGACCTTTGATAAAACATGAAAACTGCAATCAGACCCTTCTCTACCGAGGACGATGTCACACTTGACGCCGCAGCCGGCCGCTCCACCGTCGGGGACGAAACCACTTGGCGGGGATCGGAAGTGTCGAAGAGCGCCACGACGGAGTGACGAAGAAGCCTCCTTATAGGCGCGACAGCAAGGAGGTTGAAGAAGAGGCGGCTCGTCTATAGCCGCACCGCGGAGTGGTTGCTTTGACCGAAGATAGTGGCGGCGCTAGGTCGCCGTCACTTGGGAGCTCCGCCGAGAGAAGCAACAATTCCCCACCGAGGAGGAAGAGAGCAGAGCAAATCTCAAACGACACCATGGACATGTAGGGGTTCGTAGCATGGAAAACAAAACATTTCTACCGCATGCAAACAAACAAGCCAAGATCTATCTACTAGATTGAAGCAACAAGTCGATTAGAGTACTCACCCTCGAAGATTCCAAAGCGGTTAACAAGAGCAGATTCTCGTGGGTGATATAGTCGTACACTTGTCGATCTCAAGATCGCGTAGACGATCCTTCCGGCGTTGCATTCCGGCAGCGCTTCCGCAGTCGGTCACATATTCGGTACTTGTAACATCCCATCATTAGAGCTTATAAATAAGCTGAACCTAGATGTGTGCATTGCATTCATGCATAGAAAATCCAAATAATTTTCGTGCTTTTAAAATAGAACTTGTCAAAGTGATTAAAGCTTCTCTTAACTTGATGGGATTGAAGTAGATCATCAAGTTAACTGCGATAAGTTCCAATATGACCTTTAAAATATCACTCATAATACATTGCTTAAATGATTTATATATGATTCTTAAGGGATCATATCATACTATTCACCATATCAACCTATGAATACTAAGTTAAGATTACCACTAGAATTTATAAAAAGAAAATGCAATGATTAATCTCAACCTATCTTATTCTTATCCATTCTTACCTTGAGTATCATAGTAATACCTAACCTTAAAACTCTTTAATGAGTTGGAGTCGGAAAGAGACTAAGGCAAGATCATCCACTATATTTCTTCCTATAGCAATCTTTATGGAACTTATTTCAATATATGTTGTTCATCAATGTTGGATAATTCCCCATTGATTCACAAATTCTTTAACTATCAATCTTTGATCTACTACTTGATCTTATCAGAACATCTACTTAAATCTTCTAATGAGGGCATAGTCCATTAATAACCTTAATCCAATATAAGATACTAAGAATACAATTTTTAGACAATGAAAGGTAGGATTGATAAAGCCTTGTTTAGCCAACTAAGAACTTAAGTAATAAATGATTAAAGTATTATAATGGTAATGCTTTGGCCACCATCATTGAATGCTTATATTTAATATAAGTAATAATGGTGGGTAGAACAGGATTGGAACCTTAGTAGAGATAAGTTATCCTAGAGTAGTCATTGCAAGCCACATAAATATAATTAGGGTTGGAGTAAGGTGAATCTAAGATGATATTATTCAAATAAAGCTAGTATAGCATAGAGTTTAGAAGTGGTCTTATTCCTATTAAAGGATTGTCAACTTTAGAGAAAAGTAGTTGGAGGCATACAAATAATAAAGATACATTAGTAATGAATGATTAAGAAGATTATGAGTAGAGTGGAAAGGAATTCCTTATTTAAAGATCCAGAATTGTGAATTATGGAAAATAGACATTCTTGGTAACAACCAACTTTAAATCTCAGATCAACATAATATCCACATCATGTTATTTATCCGTCATCTGATGTCTATAACACTTTATATACATATTTTTCCATAGCAAATCACATAAGCACATCTCTGTCAATTCCAACCATCATAATTATATGTGCTTAAGTATATCTTTATCAATTCCTTTCTATAAAACATTCAAGATATAACTTTCAAGTACTAAAGGTGATGTCATCAAATATCCCAAACAGAAAACAATATGCTTAGTTATTAAATCTTTACTCACATTCATAAAGAAATATAAATATGTTAAAAAAGCCTAAACCCTAGGGTAAATATTCATAATTCAAAACCTTAAACTTCTTTGTTTATCATAATAGAATATATACATAGTCATTTTCCAAATTAATGGAAGTAGTAAGAACCATATTAATTTCTTTCATATTTCATGCATCAATTAATGATATAGGCTCATCATACATATAAAAGTTTCTATTCAAACTATGAGCCAATTAGAGTTAAGTTTAAAAACAAATAAGAATATATCATTCAAGAAATCCCTAACTAAAATAGGAGAGAAAAATAATAAGAAAAGTTTCTACAAACTATTAACAAGGGGTTCATGTTAAATAAATAAAAGAAATACAAAAAGATGATATAATAAAAATTCACAAATGAGACTAAGTATATTTTAGTATTGTTGTAAATATCCAGCAAACAAATCATACAAAGAGAGATTCAAAATATAAATCAAATTCAAATCTGAATAAGAAAACAGAAAATAGAAAAAGGATAAAATAAATAAAAATACTACTTGGCCGTAGCCCAACACCCCTACACCTATCTGACGCCCCTGTGCAGCCCACAACAGCCCAGTAACCAGCCCAGATTCTCTTCTAGTTGTGACTAACAAGTGGGGTCTGGAGAGGACCGCGGGTTGAGCTGAAGAAATTGCCAGGGGGTTATCCGCAAAAGTTGCATCGTCGTCATCGTCACGCACACAGGCAGCTCGCTGACGAAGCTCGCCGCCGCTCGATGCCGTCGTCGTCGTCAGCCTTGCGCCAAGATACTCGCCATCGTTGCCAGGAGGGGATAAGAAGGACACTGCGACGCACTGCCTCCATCCCTATCTCCAATTCCTCCTTATCCTGTCAGATGCGAACGAGACCAAAACCCTAGCTCATCGGAGTCACCTCTCGCCGTCGAACCATGTCTTCCCACACCATTTTGAGCAGCCATGAAGAAGCGCCTTCCTTCGTAGATCCTATGGATAGAAGCTTGCATCAAGGGGAGCACTAGAGCGGGCGAATTTGGTCGTTCCCTTCGCAACAGTTCGTCGGAATCCTCGTCGAGGAGCTTGTTTCCGACCGCGCCTATCCTCGCCGACCACTCAATCATCATCAGGGTGAGTTCCTGAACCTCCCAGTAACATTCAATCGTCGGATCTCGTTGTAAATCGCCGTTTCACCATATGCCACCGCCGGCCACCGTCGGAGCTTGTCGGAGCTGAAGACCCGATGACCATTTCCGAGCGGTGCTGCCACTCTTAGGTTTAGTAGGTTGCGCTGATTCGAACTAGGCCCATTTCGTTTGCTAGAATGCCGTAGATCATTGCCGGTGACCACTCAACGACGGTGGTGGTGGTGCTGACGCCATCGTTACGTCATGGTTGAACCACGTCAGCTAGTTTGACTGGTCTTCGCCCACGTGGTTGATGACATGGCCTAGGGCCTGACGCCATCGTTATTTAATAAAGGTTTTATAAGTAATAAAACTTTGATAATTCATATTCTTATAATGATAAATATTAATAATATAAATAAATACCAAAAAAATCTTAAAAAATAAGAATTCTAATTTAAAACTATAATCATGTATTATTATTTCACTTAATTAAATATGTATTATTTATTAAGTAATTATAAGGTAATAAGAATTATAAAAATCATATCTTATTATTTATAAATCACAAAAATAAATGTAATATACCAAAATGATCACAAAAATAATATCTACATGTTAAAAATCTAATATTCTACTTTTGAGTTAAATAATAAATTAAATATTTTAATAACTCGAATTTAAACTTATTTACTTCATTAATAATTCTTATAAGAATAAATAAAATTTTATTAAGATTCCTGAAATAAGTAAATTAAGTTTAATAAATAGTATTAGTCTTAAATATTAATAAAATGAATCTTAAATGGTTTAAAACATTATAAATATCTTTTTATTAAATTATCATCAATCCTAAGTAAAGATTATATCCTCAAAGTATTTCAATGTATAATAAAAACCTTAAAGAACAACTTATGGATACATCAAATCTTTTCTATCTATATTAACTATCAAATTCCAAAAACTACCCCAACATTATAATAAGTCCATTAGTAGTGAAGCAATATTATATTGTGGTTTATAAAACCACAACCCTCCTTTATAAAAGTTAAATGATACTACTCTATTATAGAATCAAGAAACCATTACACCAAGTAAAAAACCATTCATAAATAACTTAAAGAAAACATTCTAGATACACAAAGTACAAATATCATAAGCATTATAATTTCAAACTATCCTTATTTTAAAGTTAACTTTACTCTATAGAATCTTAATACACCATTATAAACATTATTATATGTTTTATAGTTAACTTTTGTCTGAAGTTGTTAAATTATAAAGCAATTCAAGCCAAACCATTTGGGCAAACCAATAACATCAACCACCACTAACTAACCATAAAATTTTTTTAGACCTTAGAAGAGAAACCTTTTCTTCGAAGGTTATCCTTTTTGCCACTTCAAACAAGAACTTTTGTGTCAACAATCTTGACTAGCATTTCATAAGTGTATATTTTATTGCTACATAACTGTGTGTTGTTCACAACCACTCATAAACCCCAATAGAAGCACAAATGTAAAACTTATCCAAAAGAATCACACATTTCAAAGTAACCATTTTCGGAATCCAAACCTTAGGACAACATTATCCCCGGGATTTGCGCTTAGAACGTGTATCACATTCCTTATGCATAATCTTATACTGATTTCAGATTTTGGATCTTATACTGACCCGAAGACCGTGAGTGCATAATCTTGCAATCACAAAAGGCAAGTTCACACTTGCTCATGTCCTTTGATTATTTTCTATAAAGTATTTTACAAATCCAGTGTTGTTATCACCTGCATTTGAAAAAGGTCTAAAAACACTATTTTCGGTAATAATATGAACTATTGGTTACTGATCTAGGGTGATCAGTTAATCTATTAAATCTGACAGTTGGAATACCACTGTTCAGAACTATATCACATAGGATTTAACAACCAATGTCACCAGTGATTCTTGCGCCGTATATTACGCGTTGACCATGAGATTTGGAATGGGACGGAGAAGTCAGCTGTATCTTCCTCTCGCATGAAGCCGGATGTGCAGGTCGTGGCTGTTATCGTCATAGCGTGCATATTAATTGGTAATTAGTAGAGGATATGCAGCATATGTGTGGGAACCCTCATCGTCCCTCGATAGTTCTGACATCTAACGGTTTGTACAAACCATTGCCGTAATTCTTTATGTGGGCATGGTATACACCAAGGAGGCATGCGAGGTCGCAAAGGGGGCAGTGATTGGCTTGGATCATCTTCTGGGCCCCACATCATGGAATTTTGGACGGGAATAAGCTACTCGGTTGTGCAACAAAGAGTTGATCTCTCATGGGTAAAGTAACGCACCTCTGCAGAGTGTAAGAACTGTAACTTGTTACTCCCTGTTCCGGGAAAGAGCTGCGAACGCGGTGGGAAAGGAACTCCATGAAAGTTCTGGTAAACCCGTGAAGGCTGAGGGACATAGCTTTTCAGAATAAAAGCAACCTTTGAAGAAATGTTTATGAAAACTTTCATTGCCTACGACCTACGGTCTGTGGCTATAGTTATAGTGCATCAAACACTCCTTTTCTAGTGAATTTGCTGAGTACGCTCGTACTCAAAGTATCTTCTTAACCCTTGCTAGATTCTGAAGCCATTAAGACGATGTCTACATCAAGTTATGCTCCAGGAATCATCAAAAGCTAAGGCTTTTCAATGAAGTCAAGGAAGTCAACACATTCATCAACTCAAGTGAAGACGAAGTTACGAATTAGATAGGAGTGTAATCTCTAGCCAAAGAACCTATTTCTGTAGTGTGTTGCAATAGCAGCAATGCCAACCTCTTAGCCAGAATACTAAACTCAATAGTATAATTGTTCTTGCATTATTTATCTTTGATTCTTCATCGTAAGAAGTTCCTTCTCTCTCTTTAACCTAGAGTGTTCTCTGGATCTTGTGTAAAGAGTGAGTTGTAACCTTTAGCCATGTATTGGACCCGCTGTGTTTCTGTTGTGCCATTATGAGGGATGTAATACTAGTGAACGGTGTTTCATTGGTGTTATGTCAACGACTATAGTATACTACATCATGCAGTGGTATGCTGGGTCACCACAGTTGGTATCAGAGCATATGCTTTGACCTTAGGTTGGAAACCTAGTAAGTGGGTAGAACCTGTAGGACACACCTAGCAATAATACAGAGTTCTCTAGTGATATGAGGGATATTCACTTTAGAATAATCCTGTTATGTTACTAGTGCAATAACTCTTTTATATGATTGCAATTCCGATCATTACCCAAGAGTTTTAACTCTAAGTGACTGATGATAATTTCTTATTTACAGTTCCACATGGCACCTCGGTATCCACCCCGGAATGTTCAAGTATTGAACATGACGTTAGATGACTACGGAGGGGATTGGACAGACAATCTCCGAAAAATTCTATGGAGTTTGGAATGTGAATCAAGACTTCTGGTCAAGATTTACACTTACTATGATGGTCAGGTATTAGCTAAATACTGTGCCATGATCATGTTACCCAAGAAGTTAGGACTTGAGGGAGAAATGCCATTAGGAGAGGCAAGGTGCATGGCATATGCATATCAGATTGCCGTAGCAGCAGCTATAACCATGATCTGAGAACAAAAATCTCAAGCTCTAGAAGGTAGTACTCACGCCATTATACCACATGAAACCTGAAACTCAGAGCATGAATTAGATCACTCTACCCTAGTCCAAGCTGAACCTACTCTAGCTGTAGAGTATATGGGCCGTTATCGGTCTTTGCTAAACACTTACCACAATACTCACCAAGTCTTAGTTTAGGAGCTGGATACGGTCATTGAGGATTTTAATGATCCTGATAAATCAATGGCTCGTAGGAAGAAGCTATATAAAGAATCTAGGCATTCCAAATACATACCTTCAGGAGAAGTGTTTGAGGAAACTGAGTTTGATGACCCAAACTCGGAAAATTATGCTTATTACCAAAATGACTTCAAGCCACCTGAAGACCTATGGACCAAATATAACTCCGAACAACAGGAATGGAATAAAGTTGTAACATCCCAAAGATATTAAACTTTAATCATCAAACTCTAATCAGCAAAATTAGGGTTAACAAAAACTTTTCCAATTAAAATATGAAAGCATGCATATGTGTATGCATTACAATTTGGATTATTTTGAATTGCCTTGGTTGTGTGTTTATTTGCTTGTAAAATGATTCTTAGGTGAAATAAACATCATCTAAACAATCCCCAAACTTTTCCAAAGACAAACAAAGCAAAACAAACAAATGAAGTGAATGGTCACTTTGGCCAAATTAACTCTCATGCCTACTTTGGCTATCTCTAACTTTCAGAACTTAACAGAAACTTGTATGGATCTTTTCACCCCTTGATAGTACTCATAAAAAGGTACCAAGGGCCACCTTGTGATCATCCAAAAACATTTGAATGCATAGTTTAAATGACAGTTTAAAATGGAATCTATTTCATATGGGAAGATCCCACTTTTTCAAAAACCACTCAAATAAGCTCAATTTTCAAAAACCAAGCATCCACAGTATCACCAGCACATGCCTAGCACACCCACCAAAAATCTTTTAAAAATTCAAAACTTGAGTTCATGCGGCCATTTCATCAAACAGCTTGCAGATGCAAATCAAACAAAATCAAAACACTATGTTGAGCAGTGTTTTGGGCCTAACTGGTTCCCTCTCTAGCTCACATCACCCTTAGTAGATCATCTAGCAACCTTAACTAAGCTCTAGCCCCACTGTAAGCTTGCCAATATCATCAATGGTGAATAGGCCGAGAGCACCCATGTCACCCCAGTGTGGACAACAAGCTAGGAGAAGAACTAGTCGTGCCAACCTTGTCTCGGAGGTAGCCCATGCCTCACCGCCACTCCCTGTCCCAGCCTCGAGCAATGCCAGCCACTGGACCACACGCCCAAGCCATGCCAAGCCTCTCTGCGAGCATGCCGAGAGCGCGCCAATGCGCCGCCCTCGACACACGCCCACAGACCGCGCGCCGCCCTCGCCGCGTGCACGCGTGATCACCACCGCCTAGCAACCCCGTAGACACGCCCGTTCGCCACCGCGCGGACCATGCGCGTTGTGCGCCATCAAAACCCCCGTCGGGCACGCTTAGAGCGCCGAAGCATTTCGACCAATCAGCACCGCCCCACGCCTCTCCACCATGCCGTTGAGATTCGCCAGGGAGCATAGCACCGCCCCCTACCGTCGCCCACACCGATAGCCTTTTGTACCGTCGACCACGAAGAGCTCAGCTTGCGCCCGTCGGTCCCCTCTCTCCACTATAAATAGAGGCATCCCCCGCTCGAATTCTTCACACCTTTCTACTCCCCTCTCACCCAGAACCACGCCACCTCACTCTCGGAGCAAGGCGAGCAGTGCATCGCCAGAATTTGGCCAGAGCTCGCTGCTGCTGGAGAAGAAGGAAGCCATCGATTGGAGCCGCCCCAGGAGAAGCTGCCCGTACCAGGAGGTTCGCCCTCGTCGACTTCGTCGTTTTCCCCCATCGCCGACCCAAGCCTGAGCCCCGGTGAGCCTCCCACGACCCCCACCTAACGCGTTAGGGTTCTGTCTCGCCGGCGCTGCCCGACGTGGACGATGAGCCGTAGCCGTTCGATTAGACTTAGATCGTGTGGCCGATATCGCCCCGTACCGCTTCGCGTGTTATGAGCCACTGACTGGTGAAACCCCCCTGTCAGCTGAGCCCCGCGCCGCGGAGCGACACTGGGCTGGCCCATTAAACCTTCCCGCGCAGCCCAGTCGTTTGAATTTAGATTTTTCTATTTAGATTCAAACTCAGTTCTGTACCCAGTTTCAAAAATCAACCCATCTCGATTCAGTGAACCAAATTGAATGAAACCAATTTTGTTAGAAAGATATTGAAATGCTTAATCCAACCCCATTGGATTCAAATCATTTGGATCTGTAGATCAACCTTGGTAAAAATAACAAGGCAGAAGATTTTCTGCATTCAAACATTTTTCAAATTTAAACCATAATAGCTTTTGAGTTGATTCCAACTCTCAAAAATCACATTTGACCATACCTTTCAGAATATATAAAAACATATAGATTCTAGGAAGATAATTGAAGGTTTCATAAAGAGCATTAAATTTGGCCTAAGCTAGAAAATCTTGATGTCATCCTAAGGCATGAGATTGAACTTAGTTGAAACTCCACTTGTTTACCACCCCTCTTTAGTACTCACCCCCACTGGTAGATGCTAGTGCTAAGCATAAAACTTGACCAACTTTAGATGGGAATACTTGGTGGAAAATGGTGAAAACCTTAGAATGATGAGTCATTCTACTGAGATGTTTTGACATGTGTTTCCGAACACCAGATGATTTGGACGATGAAAATGTTAAGGCATGAGCCTTAGCCCTTTATAAAACCGATGGTTGTGTGGATGCGATACCATTCCAATTTTACCGTACAACCACAATACCCGGGAATTGGGTAGGGCTTGACTGGAAACTTATATACCTTAGTATTGGTTCCCTCACGGCCAAGGTCTGAGTTGAGGCTACCTTGTGAAGATTGTCCACCTGTGCAGTACCCAAGATGACAGTTGGTCATGGTTGGGAGGCAAAACTCACAGGAGAGGTGCCTATACTAGGGCGTGTAATTAAAAGGTTAGGATTGATTATCCGCATACTGAGTATGGTGAATTCAGGATTTGTTCCCGATGGATGTATCGAATATTATGGTGAAAGTGTACAATCTCTGCAGAGTGTCAAACTATTTGAATAGCCGCGTCCGCGGTTATGGACAGTTGGAGTGGCCATACTGTTCCCCCATCAGATGTTTTAAATATGACTTGTGAAATGATTTGAGAATTTGACTTGACCACAACAGAGTTGTGGTATGAGATACAAGTTCCCACTTAGGTGTTATAAAATTCAACTAGCTTTCTTGCTTCTGAACTTAGTAGAGGTAAATCTGGCTTTTTGCAAAACAACCATAGAGCTTAGTGTCCAATTACAAAACCCCTTCACTTGTTAGTATTAGTTTGCGAGTACTTAAAGAGTACTCATGGCTTTGTCCCTGGCTATTCCCGTGGCCAAACTATGAAGAGGACTACCAGGATGATGGACCCCAGGAAGGTTACGACAACTAGGATCATCTCCCATCGTCAGCATTGCCTGTGACCCCGAAGATGGAGCTACGTCTATGCTACCTTTATTATTACGTATTTCTGCTGCTTGAGTTCTATTAAGAACTGGATCATGAGATCCTTATTTGTGTAAGACCTTATGTATGGTTTGTAATGGATGATGTACTGTGGTATACAATTCTGTTATGTCTCGCAAAAATGGTAATCCTGGGATTGCGATGTATGGCATAACAGGCATGTGGGATTAAAAATCTGGGTGTTGACAAAAGTTATTCCAAATAAACCTGAACCTAACAAATATGGATGGGAAATAGAATCTCAATGTAGAACCATAGGAAATCCTATACCTTGTGATACAGGTATTGAAGAAGAGACCAATTATAACCATAGAGATCCTTATGGACCATATGGGGGTAATACGAATCCAATCAACTTAGAAGAGTATTCCGATAGCTACTACACCAATATATATGACTGGATCCAAGAAAAAGCTAAGGAACCAACTTACTATGAGGAAGCGTTGCCAGAAAACCCGGATTATTCAGTGGAAGATTACGCCAACTCTAGTCATTTTTCAATGACTAATCTCAGTCTCGGTACTTCTAATCAAGAATGCGCACCTCCCGGATGCTCTTATGCTCCAGAAGTCAGTCGTAGGACTTCACGTCATCATGGACAGAACTCCAGGAAGCACTAGAGGAAGATGAAAGTGAGAGAGAAACAACATCCCTAGGGATGAGGGCTTGAATAATGTATATAGAGGGTAATGCGTATTGTAGTTTGAAGGGTTTGCCGAAATAAGTGAGGATATATCCACAAGAACAAGAGGTTCTTGTAAGATAGTTGTATACAGAGGTTTGGAGCAAACCTTTGGAACACCTGTTACAATTGTAAATTATTTAAAACCTATGTATAATACAGGGTATATGCTTTGTTGTTTATCGACTTTTGGATCTTTTTGATTCTTCTTGATTGACTATATATGTACATGAAGTTTAATTCGGTGTACAAATGAATGATGCAACACCCAGTTATTACTTGATGTTATAGACCTAGATAAAAAAAATGGGAATTCGTGCAAGGGAGTGACGAGTTTCTAAGATCATAAGGAGGACTAACTTGAAGGATGTAGCATGATAGAAGGGGTACTAATCTCATTTGGAGGATAGATAGAACATAAGTCACATTTTTGGCTAGCTCAGGAAGAAAGCTTGATGTAGAAGATGTGAGGAGCAAAAGGATATGATAAATTGAAAGTACATTCAAAGTAGGTAAAATGCTAAGAAGTTAATGAAGAGTTGTATCAAGTTCATGGAAGTATCATGAAAAAGTACCAAGAAGATGCCTTAGAACCAAAAAGTGTATTCAAGCTCTGACAATTCAGAGAGAATGTAACTCGTAGGTCGGAAACTGTAAGATAATACCTACCACTCAGAAACTCCCGCAGGGCTTCTCGTAAGCCGGTGCGAGTTATGGTGGATCTAGGGTTTCCGACAATCTAGGTTTAGAAGGCCGGAGAGGAGGAGGAGGTGTCAGCGGTGGCTAGGGCGACGACGACGAGCCGGCGGCAGCACGGCGGTGGCGCAGAGGCATCGGCTGGCGGCGGCGACTGGATGGGGTGGGGAGGGCTAGGTTGTGTGTTCTTTGGGGCAGCCCTCCCCTCTATTTATGAGAGGGAGGAAGGATTGGGAGAGGGGAGTTTGAATCCATACTCAAACCCAAGTTGGATAGAAGGAAGGACTCTTTCCTTCTTCCACTAGAAAACTATTGTTCCAGTTTGACTTTTCAAACCTCCCTTTTGACTTTCAATTTAGAGATTTATTTCTCTCACGCAAATGCCCAACCAAAGTGACCTAGGACATGATCCAATCATTCCACTTAACCATGACACATTCATGGACCATTCCTCTTCCGGTCCGGCGAACCTTCTAGACCCTTCTAGAACCTCTCCGATGAAAACATCAAAATCATTCCCGAACTCCAGAATCATACTTTCCTTATATGAATCTTATTCTCCAGACCATTTCGGATCTCATCGTGATATCCCAGATCCCATCCGAGACTCCGAACAACATTCGGTTTCCCTACTTACATTCCATATCTACTAAACAACATCGAATCCTTAAGTGTGTCTCCCTACGGTTCGTGAATTATGCGGACATGACCGAGACACTTCTCCGATGAATAACCAATAGAGGAATCTGGAAATTCATATGGCTCCCACATATTTCTATGATTACTTTGCAATTGAATGAACCACTTACATACGATACCAATTTCCATTCGTCTCACGATAGTTTACTTATCCGAGGTTTGATCGTCGGGATCTCTGCATACCTAGTTCAACCTCGTTACCGATAAGTACTCTTTTCTCGTTCTCGTGATATGTGATCCCTTGTGAGCCAGTCACATGCTTGCAAGCTAATTGGATTACATTTCACCGAGAGGGCCCAGAGTATATCTATCTGTCATATGGATGGACAAATCCCACTCTTGATCCATGTGCCTCAACCCATATTTTTCGAACACTCAATGCCACCTTTATAGCCACCCAGTTACGGTGTGGTGTTTGATGTCATCAAAGCATCCTTCTGGTGATGGTGATTAGCATGATCTCATGGTCGAAGGAATTAGGTTACTATGTATCAGAAAGCTTATAGCAAATGAACTACTCCCTCCGTCCATAAAAGGATGTCGGATGGGCGAATTTGCAAAAACCTCCTTGGAGAATTCCCAACCAAACTAAGGTCCATGCCAACCTTCGTCTTCCTCACTTGCTCCGCTCAGGTTGCCTCTGCCGCCCCATGCCTTGCTCGGCTGCTCCCCTCCCCTCCCCGTCCCACACCGGTTCTCCCCACTCCCACCCGCCCCACGCCACTGATCCCCTCCACCAGCCCCATGCCGCCGCTTCTCCTCTCCTCGGCCCACGCCGCCACCTCCCCCAAGGTCGGATTTTTCTGTCCCAAGACACCACCTTGCTTCCCCACCGCATGACGTCGGGATCGCTGGAGGGTTGGCCTGGAAGCTTCTTCTGCCTTCCCAAGCTCCTCCCCGAGCTGCAGTTGCTGCCGATCACATCCACAACAAGTTGCTGCCGATGAGGCCCCTTTCCTCCTCTGTTACCAATTACAGATGACATTTTTCTTACAGATGGGGCAAGTCCAGTGAGATGGGTTGTACATCTTCCTTCAATTGGTAGACAATTTATGAACAAACATGCAGTACTCCTCAGTTAAGTCTCGTGTCAAATTATTGATCCCTTGCCAGGTGCACTTGATGATGCAGTTACTGATAAGGAATGAGATTTGTGCTGATTGTTTCTCATTGCCAGATTTAGAAAACATCTTTGATTGTTGCATCTTGGTATAGAGACCATGTTTGTATGATGTACTTTGACTTTCTCTATAATGTGCATAAAATTATGTGGTTCAGTCAGATAACTAAGAGAGACAAAATATCAGTATTGAGATGGTTCATTTATGTTTAGGTTCTTGCGCTGGAAAACCAATATGACAATGTGAAGTTCTAAAAAATTGAGAGTCTTGTTCTTCTGGCTAATGAGGTCAGTGATTGTGGCTGGAAAAATCATCCTAACGAACTTTGGGATGCTTAATTCTATTTCTTCTGTCGTTTGTAACAATAACACTATTATCTCTATTGGTAGGTATACCAAGAGAATATCTATGTTGACAATAAGCAATTTCATTCTTTCACCAAGATAGTGAGATCCTTGGGCTACGGCGAGGAGGATCCCCCTCTAGTATCATACCAATATGTTTCTAAGGGTAGATACAATGATCCACTTGCTTATTCTTCTATTCATATCCGTCATGGAGTGTCAAAAAAAAAATTGTTGCACTAGGATATTATGGAGAGTGTGGTAAAAGAGGAGGTTACATGGAGACGCTCCACAGATATACTAGATAGCATCAGTGAGATGACATACATAGTCTTCACGCAAAGATTATTGTGTAGTTTTGTGCCTGTAGCCCTGATAGTATTGTCTTGGGCATATAACTTAAACTACAAAACTAGAATTTATTTGTTTTACTTATGCCTTTCCAGAGTTTCTTTGTTTTACTTCTTGGATTGAAATCATGAAATCGGACAAGTATTCACCATTTGTTTTTGTTTTCTACACATGTTTTCTATGTGAGTTGGTGCATTATTAGCTCGATCAAAATATCTCCATAGAATTATAGTGGAACAAATTTTGTAGGCCAATATTTAGCTAGAATTAAAGTATCTGTACTGAGGCCAATACTTATCTTCTTGTCATGAATGGAAGGTATCTTCTCTGCCACATGAATAATGCATCTGAGTAGCTTGTCTAAATTTCAAAGCAAATGCTGAATTTAAGTAAATGCATCTCATTTATTTCAGTAAATACTGAATCCATTGCAATGTTCCCGTTGACTGCAAATCCTGATGTTGAATCCACTGCAATGTTCATGTTGACTTCATAGCTTTATCCATTGCACAAGTTCCAGATTGCTTTGCTTCACTTTCTCTGAATTTATTCAGTAGATAAGTTGACTACTGAAGGACCCATACAAGTGTACTGTTTATACTCTAACAACCTAATCATACAAGTGGACTGTTTATACTGAACATAACATACCCTCTGTTTCACACTATTTTCTAATCTGTAATTTCATAGAACGGCTCAAAGATTTTGGTTGGTTTGGTTTCAGAAGAACAGAGGGAGGCCAGCAGGTTCCAAGTCCCCCCAAAGCAACATGGAGCAGAAGTACTACTATGATGCCAATAATAGTATGGACCCTATATAACCACATTATTTTTTGTTTTTCAATTCAATATTGTTGTTTGAACTCTTTAAGGATCCTCGGAGGGCTAGTGCAGAACTTTACTAGTAGTCCTACTGCTGCTATACCTACTGCTGCAAATCACTCATCCATGTACATGGAATAACTGTCAAATGTTGGAATATTTGAAGGACCCATATTTGAACAGTCAGATTTTGGAAATTTGACAAGATGGGCTAGGTATTATTCCTGGAGCCACACGTTATTATTTCCCGGCCATCTATACTTAAAACATCTTACATGCATCCTGATTTACCTAAATGCGTACATTGTTGATCTACTTATAGCACTCCAGGGAAGAAACTTGTCTATGCAGTGCTCAGTTTAGTAGAGACTGGAACTGAATTTTCTGTAGGAAGTAACTTCATGCACACTGTTCTTCCTCAGGAGCAGCGGGACAAGGAAGCAGAGCAGGAGCTCCGGAGCGCAGCCAGCCACCAAAATATGGCGGGGAGGACGTCGAGGATGACGGCAAGTTTGGGGTCGAGGTTGGGGCTCCGGAGCAGCGCCCACGGGCAGCCGGCGGAGGCTAATCGTGCCCAAGCGTCGGAGAAGCTGCCCGGCGGCCGCCATCGGAGAAGCTGTTGCGCGTCCGCGATCTCCTGCGCGTACGCCCGCTGACCTCCTCGTCGGCGACCTCATTCCTCGCCAGAGCTGCGGCGATGGTGAGCATCCCGCGTCCGCGAGATCCTGCGAGTTCGCGATGCGGGCGTCCGCTATCTCCTGCGTGTCCATGAGCTCAGACTGCTGGCTCCGGCGGGAGGCCGGCGGGAGCTCTGCTTTCCTCCGGCGGCGCGAGGGCAGCGAGACGGTGACGGACCCGTCGATTGACGGAGGCAAAGCTCGACAAGGAAGATTTCAATTTTAATTTCGATTTTGAGGCCCAAATTTCAAACGTTTTGAATGTACTCGGGTTCTTTTTGTAAAAATTCAATTGAACTGGAAGTCAGGAGAGCTCCGACATCCTTTGTTGGACGGAGGGAGTATATTAAATGACTTGATCTTTATGCTACGCTTAACTATAGGAGTATGTCCATCACATCATTCTCCTAATGATATGACCCTGTTGTTAATAACATTTCTATGTTCATGATCAGGAAACCATGATCATATATTAACCAACAAGCTAGTTTAACAAGAGGCTTTACTAGTGACTCTTTTATGTTTACAAATCACATAAGTATTAATGTTTTCAGTTAATACAATTATAGCATGGTATGTAGACATTTATCATAAGCATGAAGATATGATAATAACCACTTTATTATTGCCTCTTGGGCATATCTCCAACAGTCTCCCACTTGCACTAGATTCAATAATCTAGTTTCAAATCTTTGTGCATTCAACATCTATGGCTTTCTAGTGTTGTATCTACACGATTGCTAGTGGTCAACTGATCTCCAGATCCGACACTTTCAGGTCCGTGTGTAATTGCATGTCTTTATGTCTCTACGCATCACTCATTCTCTAATGAGATGGCTTTGTACAAATTTGGTCCTTTGGCGAGACCTTTAGTTCCTTGGGGTTAAAACATGTTGATAATATTGTCGTACAATATATCTTCATAGTACTACCCCGTTGTGAACCACACCTAGTTTGATAACAAACTACTTGACACAAATGCCCTCTTTTGCTGCTATAATAGCAGTCATATACTTAGCCTTTTATTGTAGTATCTGTCACAATGTCTTAACTTTGGAACTCATCCAAATCCATTATGAAACTTACTTTCCATCATATTGTGCCACCCTTAGTTTATATTGAGATAAACTTAATTTGTACTTTATGACAAAACTAGTATCAATGTAATACTTTTACAATGAACTAACCATCTATTTGTCACTTCTACAAAATAATATATTCTTAGTTCTTCTAAAAGATCGTAAGAATATCTTTACTATCATCCAATAATCATCTTATGAATCATTATGGTATACGCTCATAACATTTAGAGCATAGGACATATCTAGATTTGAACACATCACAGCATGATTGATAAAATACTCTTTGTGATTTTATCTATCAAGTATAAAAAATACTTAAATCTTCATTCAATCCTTCATGTGCAACAAGAACCTTTCTTGTAGTTTCTATATTGAACTCATTCAATATCTCATCTATGTACTTCTGTCACAACCATATTGGCATCACAATTTATCCTTATAGATATTCATGCCCAATATCCAGGTTTTGCCTAAGCCTTTCATCGAGATGAAATTCTTAACCTGTGTCAATAAAAGGATACATAATTTCCAATCAACAATATGTCTTCCACATAATGTATTAGAAACATGTCTTAGCGCTCCCACTTAATTTCTTGCAAATGCAAGCATCTTCATCGTCTCCGATGAAATTAAACTCTTTTAACAGTTTCATCATAGTGAAGATTCCAACTCCGCGATGCTTACTTCAACAATTGAAGTTTGCATATGCTTTTAGCATCCTTTGAATTAACAAAACCCTTTGGACCGTGTCATGCACACGTCCTTGGTAACCATTCTATTAGAAAAACTTGTTTTGATTATTCAACTACCACATAACAAAATTATATGTAGTGGTTGCTACATTAATCCGTCTAGACTAAATATCGCTTAATGAAAGATCGGATCTTGTCATAGTCAACTATTTGAATATTGTCGTGAAATCTTTCCCAACATGTCGATAATTTCATAGATGTGAAACATCCATGTCAATTTCTTTATAGATCCAAATATGATTGTAGGGTCTTGCACCTTTTCAAAGGGTCTTTCAAGTTCAAAGCTTGATCTCTCGTATATGGAACTATCACGGATTTTATGGCTTCAAACCATTTTACGGAGTCAGGGCCCATCATCGCTTCTCTGCATGTAGTCGGATCATTATTGTCAAATAATGATTTAACTCTCAAATCTTGGTATTTGATTGTTTACCCGACCTACTTGATTCAATAGGAACTTAGACCTCCGTGACCACAACCTTTGAGGCACGTGAGCCATGAGCATTGTTGCTGCCTCCGGAACACTTTTCGGCACTGTGCAACTTTGCACATATAGCTAAGGTTCTTTTAACCTTATCAAAGTTCTATTGTCCTCCCACTTAACTTTTCACGGAAAATTCCTTTCTCAAAGAAACTTGACGTTCTAAGCGACAAACATTTTTGTCTTTGGTGTTATGGAGGAATACTCAACTATTATTCAAAATAACATACAAAGATATATTCATCCGATTTTGGTTGCAAACATCTTTCTTATGCATAGCATACCAATGTTTAAGAAAGGACAACTTGGGTTTTATCCCAAACCATAACTTTATGTGGTGTCATTTCAACGGATTGATGGATCTCTTTTTAGTGAAAAAGCGGTAGTCTCTAAAGATTTTAATCTTTAAAATATAATGGCAATTTTATGAATTACAACTTTGATCTTACCATGTCAAACAAGGTTTCATTGCATATCTCGATTATTCCATAATCATATGGTGTTTCGGGAAACGCAAATCCATGGAACGATTCCTCAAATCTTAGGTGTTATGCTAAACTTGTAACTCAAATATCTCCCTTTATGATCCTATCATAAATTCTTTATTTTCTTGTTACATTGATTTTGCACTTCATCTTGAAAGTCTTTGAACTTTTCAAATGTTTCACACTTCATCCTTATTAAGTAAATATTCATATATTCACTCAAATTTTCGGAGAAAGCATATGAAGTTGAAATCAATCGCTCTTGACTACACATAATGGGCTTTATACATCTATATGTACAAGTTCCAATAAGGTAGTCATTCGTTCACTTTTGGCCTATGAACGGAGTTTTAATTATCTCTAGGAAAGTTTCGCAAGCGTCATTTGATCAAAAATCAAAAGACTCCAAAATTCCATCCACATGGAGTTTCTTCATGCTTTCTTTCCAATATAATTTAAACGGCGATGTCACTTCCTAAGTGATCTTTCAATCAATTTGTCTTTCGGCATTTTTAGTACTAGTTTTATGGATGTGATTTCTCCAACAAGATTTGTAAATCATCCATCTTTTATGGATTAGGGCAATTAGTTTAACAACCCTTTTGTTCTCATAATACCTGATCTAAATAACAATTATTGAAAACAAATCTTGAAGGTAAGTTTTGATTTCAACGAGCAACACAACAACCCTTTATTTTTTCTCGATGAGCATCATCACATATTCTTTTGCTAGTTTATTTAGGCCATTGTAGTTCATGAATTGTGTTGTTTCGTATGATGATTCACACCAACAAATTCAGTATCCAATACTCAAGAACTACATTGTTTAATAAGCAAAGAATATAACCATAACATGTATATCCTCTATATACCTAAGCTGAACAATTCTAGTCTTTTCTCTTCTGCCAAATATTTCTTAGATTTCTCTTTAAGTATTTCTTTATCCTTTCAAAAGAATCTATCAACATCAAAAGTGGTGTCATACTTATGACACATAGTCCAAAACAAGTATAGTTAAATACCAATGTCTTTGGACTTGCACTTTGAAGTAGATCATCATCATCAAATGTTTGGTGTTCTTTCAAATTCCATTCTTTAGTAATCTTTTAGTGTAGTAAACATTTTAGCTACATAAAATATTCATCCTTATCATGGAACTATTTATGATCAAGCTACTTTAGCTTATAAAGGTGAATTACGAGTATAATGTTGCTCTCCAAAACCTTTTGGAGGATTAGGACGACCATGTCTCCAACCTTTTGCAAATTCTCATCAAATATGAGAACCTGACTTTTGCTATATTATACTCTATCATGTTATAACCAAAACTTTGTTTTAGATATCACAATATCTTTCACACATGATGGTTTCTGAAACAATTCTTTCAGCTCCCCGATAACGTTGATATTAAAACAATCTTTTGAATATCAAGAATCATGGAGATAAACATGATACTATATACTAACACTGGAATTGTTACTCTTGATTTAATACCAATTATTAAACTTCACGGAGTAACCAGAACTTACTGAAAGTTTGCAATAGGACTTTTACACTTTAGATTAACACATCAAAACAATACGATACCAGTTCGTAAAGTAACTATCCAAAATTCTATAGTTCTATCATCTCAATTATAACTAAGCGCAAGGTGGTAAACGGATGCCAATGACTACAACAACTATGTAAATTCACTTTGATTTAAATTATGATAAATAGTGTTCAACTTTTAATCATATTGCTGTTGAACTCCCACTCAAAACAATATCCCTCACATTGTTTTAGTGATCACACGAACCAAGTTCACTACACCAAGTTCGATCATCACGTGACATGATATAGTTTCAAAGGCGAACAATCATCATGTTCATCATATCATCTATATGACTCATGCTTTACCTTTCGGTATTCCGTGTTCCGAGACCATGTATCTACATGCTAGGCTCGTTAATATCAAACCTTAGCTTCCGCGTGAGAAAATCTGGCTTGCTCCCGTTGTATACACTCACAGAATCTAACACACCAGATCATCACGTGGTGCTTTGAAACAACGAGCTTTGGCAACGGTGCCTACTAAGGACGAACACTCTATAACTTGATATTTTGTGAGAGGGATCATCTTATAATGCTACCGCCGTGAACTAAGCAATACAAGATGCATAAAAGGATTAACATCACATGCAATTCAAAATATGTGATATGATATGGCCTTTATTTTTGTGCTTCCGATCTCAATCTTCAAGCACGAACATGATCTCCATCATCACCGGCGTGGCGTCAAGGTCAATGGCGCCGCTCCATGGTTGTCGTCCACCAGCATCAACTATTACAACTACTTTGAATAATAGACACGCAGGTCTAGACGAAATTAAAAGACAACCATATGGCTCCTGCCGGTTGCCAACTTACAATAAGGAACATTGCATACATCATATATAATCACAATCATGGCCATATCACATCACAACAGACCCCTATAAAACAAAGTTAGATGCCTCTAATTTTCTTTGCATGTTTTATGTGGTTTGGGGCTTTTAATAAGTGTTGTTTTAACTTACGAACAAGAACCACAACATTGATACTAGTATTGTCAATCACCCGTTGTAAATTGAATCTTCACTATGTTGGGAGAAACAGGCACCCTCAAAGCCACTTATGCAATACAAGTTGCATGTCAAGCGTGGAGCAAGTCTCATGAACGATGTCATGTAAGGTTAGCCCGGGCCGCTTCATCCACCATCCCGCAAGTTGCAAAGTACACAAGAAACAATTAACAACAAAAACATCAATGCCCATAATGACCATTGTGTTCTACTCGTGCAACAGATCTACATATAGACATGGCTCTGATACCACTGTAGGGGTTCGTAGCATGGAAAACAAAAAAATTCTACCGCATGCAAACAAACAAGCCAAGATCTATCTACTAGATTGAAGCAGCGAGTCGATTAAAGTACTCACCCTCGAAGATTCCAAAGCGGTTAACGAGAGCAGATTCTCGTGGGTGATGTAGTCGTACACTTGCCGATCTCAAGATCGTGTAGACGATCCTTTCGGCGCTGTGTTCCGGCAGCGCTTCCGCAGTCGGCCACACGTTCGGTACTCGATGAAGACCTTCCTCTCCCTTGTTCCAGCAGGCAGCGGAGGTTGTAGTTCTCCCGTCGCGATTCCGGCAGCACGACGGCATGGTGTCGGAAGTAGAGGGAAGATCCCGCAGGGCTTCGCCTAAGCCGGTGCGAGTTATGGTGGATCTAGGGTTTTCGGATCTAGTTTTAGAAGGCCGAAGAGGAGGAGGAGGTGTTGGCAGCGGCTAGGGTGATGGCGACGAGCCGGCGGTAGCGCGGCGGCGGTGCGGTGGCGCTGGGAGGCGGTGGCAGGCGGCGGCACACGGGGTGGGGAGGGCTAGGTTGTGTGTTCTTTGGGGCAGCCCTCCCCTCTATTTATGAGAGGGAGGGAGGCTTGGGAGAGGGGAGTTTGAATCCATACCCAAACCTAAGTTGGATAGACGGAAGGACTCTTTCCTTCTTCTAGTAGGAAACTATTGTTCTAGTTTGACTTTTCAAACCCCCCTTTTGACTTTCAATTTAGAGCTTTATTTCTCTCTCGCAAATGCCCAACCGACCTAGGACATGATCCAATCATTCCACTTAACCATGACACATTCATGGACCATTCCCCTTCCGGTCCGGTGAACCTTCTAGACCCTTCTAGAACCTCTCCGATGAAAACATCGAAATCATTCTCGAACTCTGGAATCGGACTTTCGTTATATGAATCTTATTCTCCGGACCATTCCGGATCTCCTCGTGATATCCTGGATCCCATCCGAGACTCCGAATAACATTCAGTTTGCCTACTTACATTCCATATCTACTAAACAACATTGAATCCTTAAGTGTGTCTCCCTACGGTTCGTGAATTATGCGGACATGACCGAGACACTTCTCCGATCAATAACCAATATAGGAATCTGGACATTCATATGGATCCCACATATTTCTATGATTACTTTGAGATCGAATGAACCACTTACATACGATACCAATTTCCCTTTGTCTTGCGATAGTTTACTTATCCAAGGTTTGATCGTCGGTATCTCTGCATACCTAGTTCAACGTCGTTACCGATAAGTACTCTTTTCTTGTTCCCGTGATATGTGATCCCTTGTGATCTAGTCACATGCTTGCAAGCTAATTGGATAACATTTCACCGAGAGGGCCCAAAGTATATCTATCCGTCATATGGATGGACAAATCCCACTCTTGATCCATGTGCCTCAACACATACTTTCTGAACACTCAATGCCACCTTTATAACCACCCAGTTATGGTGTGGTATTTGATGTCATCAAAGCATCCTTCCGGTGATGGTGATTAGCATGATCTCATGGTCGAAGGAATTAGGTTACTATGTATCATAAATCTTATAGCAAATGAATTATATTAAATGACTTGATCTTTATGCTACGCTTAACTATAGGAGTACGTCCATCGCATCATTCTCCTAATGATATGACCCAATTGTTAATAATATCTCTATGTTCATGATCAGGACTCTTTTATGTTTACAAATCACACAAGTATTAATGTTTCTGGTTAATACAATTATAGCATGGTATGTAAACATTTATCATAAGCATGAAGATATGATAATAACCACTTTATTATTGCCTCTTGGGCATATCTCCAATAGGACATCTCCTTGATGACTGCAAAGGGCGGCGAGGAGGTTGCAACTAGCCTTTTCCTCATCGTCATAGCAAGATCTCGACCACTGCTTGAGGCGCAGGCCGCAAGCCTCCAGGTTGCTGCCACAAGCCAGAGGCTGCCACTTAAGAAGAAGGTCGAAGAAAACTGACGGACAAGGATCTTATTTGGCAGGTGAGTGGTGGTCATCCTCCGCGTCAGCTCTCCCCATGAGAGCGCAACCATTGGAGGGAGAGGGACCACTTCCAGCTGTGCGGGATCCGTCGCGCCCAGCTCGAAGCTGTAGGGGTTCGTAGCATGGAAAACAAAAAAATTCTACCGCATGCACACAAATAAGCCAAGATCTATCTACTAGATTGTAGCAACGAGTTGTTAGAAGCACTCACCCTCGAAGATTCCAAAGCTGTTAACGAGAGCAGATTCTCGTGGGTGATGTAGTCGTACACTTGCGGATCTCAAGATCGCGTAGATGATCCTTCCGGCGATGCGTTCCGGCAGCGCTCCCGCAGTCGGTCACACGTATGGTACTCGATGAAGACCTTCCTCTCCCTTGTTCCAGCAGATAGCGGAGGTTGTAGCACTCTCCTCGTGATTCCGGCAGCATGACGGCGTGGTGTCGGAAGTAGAGGTAAGATCCCGCAGGGCTTCGCCTAAGCAGGAGCGAGTATGGTGGAGTAAGAGAGAGCCTTGGTGATCTACGGATTTAGAGGCACCAAGGGGGGTGGCTTGGCCGGCGGCTAGGGTTTGGGGAAACCCTAATTCGGCGGCTAGAGGAGACCTAGGTGGCGACAACACTTGGAGGGGTGGTGGCGCCTAGAGCTAGGGTTTGGGTGTGAGAGGTAGGGGTGCGCCCTACCCCTCCTTATATAGGTGGGGGAGGCGGTTTGGGAGGAGGGAGTACTCCTCCAACTCCTCCTCATGGCCGGCGGGTGGAGGGAGTGGGATTCCTACCCTAGGTAGGTTTCCTACTCTCCCTCCACCAAGCAATGTTCGGATTTGACTTTTCAAATTGGCGTTTGACTTTAAAACTTGAATTTGATTTTTCTCTTCATATT
The DNA here is from genome assembly GCA_910589765.1 of Avena atlantica. Classification (NCBI taxonomy): domain Eukaryota; kingdom Viridiplantae; phylum Streptophyta; class Magnoliopsida; order Poales; family Poaceae; genus Avena; species Avena atlantica. The sequence continues at coordinate 486,832,692 of OU342735.1, read as the reverse complement.
GCCCAGCCAAGGGACCTAGTACATGATGCAACCATTCCATATTTTCATGACACGTCCATGTACCCTCCCCCTTCCGGAGTGCCGGACCTTCCAGACCCTTCTAGAACATCCCCGGTGAAAACACCGGAATCATTTCCGAACTCCGAAACAGGACTTTCCTTATATGTATCTTATTCTCCGGACCATTCCGGATCTCCTCGTGATATCCCGGATCCCATCCGAGACTCCAAACAACATTTGGTCTCTTACTCATCATTCCATAACTACACGACAACATCGAATCCTTAAGTGTGTCTCCCTACGATTTGTGAATTATGCGGACATGATCCTTAAGTGTGTGTAACACCCTCAGAATCGACCCTATGCAAGTTTTAGCGAAACTCGCCAAACCCGCATAGAAACGATTCAAAGGTGACCACCAGGCACTTTCGTGCGGGTGGAAAACGAAGTAATTACATTACACAACAGTCCTCGATGGGACCCACATAACAGATATATATACAACACGACTCCATGAGTCAAGAATACAGATAGAATGTACAAAGATCCAAATCACCTTGAAAATGATAGGGCGTCCGACTACGGACAAGATGCAAATGGGGCTAAGAGCCCTGAAGAATAACCAATGGCGTCCATAACCCTGCCCAGGCCAAGCCGGAAGGGTAACCCTGCTAACGACGTCGATCTCAAAACCTGCTTAAACAAAAAGGGTGCCGACAAAGGGCAAAGGAAAAAGAGAGAGCGGTCAGTACTGAGGCCAGTACACGGCGAGGCTAGAATTCGGCGGTCCTCGCCTACATAGGTATGGTGGACTGAAGCGGCAGCGGCAGCATGCACTAAACAACCTATAGAGACTCGATACAACTGGCGGCTATCAGAGAGGGATAAGAAAGACCTGTTCGGATCCAACATGATTCTACCATCAGACAAACCCATCCTGGTGTTCCCCCTCGAGACCAAACGAGGAAGTCGACTGCGGAACTCACACAGTTGGCAGTTTTATTTATTCAGTTATCGTTGCACCAATTACTAGTCAGGTATAGATAGTCATCCTGATATAATAAGCAGTGCGCAATTTTAGTTAACCATTCCGTTATAGTTGCAACACTTACTAATCAGATACAATTAGCATGAGATAACCCAAAAACCCAGCAGTTGTTGGTACTTTTATTTAGCCATTCCGTTGTAGTTGCAATACTTACTAGTCAGGTACAATGGTCGCAAACGACAACCCAAGCAAGCAATTGTTGGCAGTTTTATTTAGCCATTCCATTATAGTGAAGCTGATTACTAGTCATTATAAAGTCAAATTTATAGCACTACTTTAGTTATAGTTGTCTATGATCGAGATACTGTGCTCCAAGTCGTCCATAACCGCGGACACGGCTTTCAGAAAGTTTTACCCGGCCGGGGTGCACAAATAGCAACACACACTCGCTCAACCTCGGAAAAACCAAATCAAAAGCCAACGAGGCCTTCACGACAAAGCAATCACAAGATTCAAAAATATTTCAGGGGGCCACCCCATTGAGTAGACCCGCAACGAAGCTAGCTGACTCCAAGACGGACTCAAGGTTTGCGTCAATGGCTGTAAACGACTGGGAACCGGAAAATGTGACTAGGCTTGTCGATACCGCGAAAACACTCCGCTTACCTAAACAGTACAGTGTGCTCCTCGCACAATCGTAAATAAAGCAGTAAAGCATGGCATAAGTACAGGATCGTAAATAAAACCTCAAACTAGTTTGTGGCCCCAAGAAATAAGACTGAATCAAGCTCTGGCTAAGGGGGGTCCCATAATCCTCCCGGATGTGGATAGCGCGAATATTCAAGGAACAGGTATCAAGTACTCGGGATCCTACAGGACACAAGTGGACGGTTAACAACCAAATAACATATATTGCCCACCTGTGCCTCTGCTTACTTACTTTAATTTTAGTTGTTAAACAGTAATTAAAGTAACGATAATTAAAGCCATGATCAACTCCAACATCAAACATGCGGCAAGACTCCAACAACTATGGAACTCGACGACACGCAACAACACTTGAGCAAGCGACTACGACGCGCAGGTCCAACTATCTACCAAACAACAGGTAATAGGATGTGTCCAAGGCAATATAAGGCTGCAAGGGATAACACGGGTAGGAAAACTAGAGCATCGCAACACAGATAGCAATAGATCAACAGGAGGGAATAAATACTATAAAGTAAGATAGGTAGAAAGGGGGAGATGCTCGCCTGAAAACATTGCCGAAGGTTCAACCGAAGATCGGGTAGACACTCGCATCAACTCAACGGCCTTATCCGCGAAGAAGCAAAACACTAGAAGAAACACCGGATGTACTATTTAACACAACAGCAAAAGATCGGGCATGATGCATGCATGATGTATGGCATGGCAAAGATGCGATGCAATTAGGTCATATTAAGCGGAACCGGGGTCCCGACAATTAATTAGATGGTTCATGTTATTTATCTACCCCGCAAATTAAATGTTGTAATAACAGGGCAAGATAAGTTACCGGTTCGCTACACAAATTTTAAATGAGGCCAATATAAGACTAGATTTGCCCGCATATGGGCCCCATATTTAATTAGGTTAATCGGCATAAGGCCCCCAAACCACAGACAAGTATGCATGCAAGATGAACAATTAATATGCAACAGTTTATATAAGGCATTTATAAAATAGGGCTCGGAAAAAGGTGCACACATTAGGGTTCGGCAGATCTTGGGGTTCCGGGGTTCGGGGGTTCGGTCTCAGCGTTCAGGGTTTGACGGGAACGAGGTTCGGACTCCGGGATTTAGGGTCTTCGGATCGGGGAAGTAGGTCTTGTCGCACGAGCGTCAATGCTTCCGGGAAGGAGAACTTGTCGTCCAGGGTCTCGGTGTCCGGGGTGAAGTACTCGGCGTCCTCGAGGGAGTACTGGCCGTATCCGTGAAGGAGAACATGTCGGCCCACGGGGTTCGGTCTTTGGGGTTCGACGGGTGTCTTGGCGTCCCATGAAGGTATCCTCGGTGCTCCGTGCCGAAGGCCCACAGGTACAGGGTCTCGGCGAACTTGGCGTGTCGAGGCGCGGTTTTCGGGTCCTGAACCGGGGTCCTTTGAGCCTGCGAACAGTACTCGAAGTTCCGTGACGAAGATCTTGGGAGGGGCATCGCCGGGATCGGTCTTCAGGTCCGTGAAGGCGACCATGCATTCCATGAGGAAGACCTTGGCGTCCTTGTCGGAGTTCCCGGGTGTCAATGCCGAACTTGGTTTCATGCCGCTAGATCCTCGGGTCGAGGTTGTCATTGCTTCCGACACTAGTATCTCTGGATCCACTTATGCCACCCATACTAGACAATCTCCATCAAGCGGACCGCGTCTCACACGGGATTTGGCTCGAGCACCTTGTGGTCGGGTTGCAGCGGGAAGGCGACGAGCACGAGCGGCGGCCGGACGCAGCCGGGGACGCAGGGACAGCCGGAAGAGGGCCCGACGGAGGAGGCCCGGCAAGGCGGCGCCAGGGACGGAGCCAGGGGCGGAGAGGAGCACTGGCGGCAGGTAGGCTCGAGGAGGAGGGGACACCGGAGATGGCGCACCGTGGAGGGCAGGAGCACGAGGGGCTCGGGAGGTGGCCGCGGCCTCCTGGTGGTGGTTCTGCCGGAGAGGAGGGAGGCCGGGAAAAAGGGGGGCGCTCGCCGGAGAGGGGCGCCGGCGGGCGGTCGATGCAGAGAGGCGGCCGACGGAGGACGCGAGGCGAGGCGGCGCTGACTTGCGCCGAGGCAGGACGAGCAGGGGCAGCGGGATAGGAAGAACAAGGCGGCGTGGCGGAGGCAGGTGGTGGCGGCAGAGGCGAGGAAGGAGGGCGCGGGAGAGGGAGGGAGGAGAACGGCGACGAGGGCGGCCCATGCGGCGGAGGAGGAGGCCGGCCGGAGAGAAGGCCGCGGCGGCGGTGGTAGGACGGGAGGCGGAGCTTGGCGCGGCGGAAGCGGGGCCGAGGCGCGGGCGGAGGAGGTCCCGGTCGAGCGGCGGGGCCGGACTCGCGGCGGAGGAGGCAAGGCGGAGGGGTAGAGGGGAGGCCGCGCGGGAGGAGGAAGAGGAACAGGGGAGGCGAGCGCGAGGTGGGGGACGGGGCAGCGGGGTTTGGGGGTGGGACCGGCTGGAGAGAGAGACGCGAGCGGGGTGGGGAAAGAGGTAGGTGGGGCCGGTGGGGCCAGGGGTGGGGCCGCGGGGCAGGGAGAGGGGCTGCAGCGCGTGAGTGAGTGGGGTTGGGAAGAGGGTTGACCAGGGAAGAGAGGGAGTCGGGTGCGTGGGGGCCGCGCGGGTGGGACCCAGGGGCGGTGGGGTTCGGGGACACGGAGAGGAGGTGAGGTGACAGCGGGTTGGGGTGGGGCCAGGCTGTAAGGGAGAGGAGGTAGGTGGGAGCTAGGTGAGAGAGAGAGAGGGGAGGGAGAGAGGATTGGTGAGGTGGCAAGGTGGGTAGGGATTGGGTCTAGGGGTGAGGTGGCGAGCTGTGGTTGGTGGGTAGATTAGGATTGGGTGGGAATAGGATTTAGAGTTTGGGTGGACCGTTTTATTCTGGGGGTGGTCGACTGGGTCGAATCGGCCCGTTCGGCTGCGCCCCTAAAAATAATTAAATATTTTATTTATTTCAAACAGGGCTTTTGCAAACCGATAGCAGACAAAACAAAATAATCCGGAGACCCGGGTTTTGTGTTTGAACAAAGACGGGGCGTTAGGAAAACAAGAACAGGTTTTTCCGCAAATAGTTTTATGCAAGCAAAATGCAAGATGACGACGATGCTCAAATGCAATGTGGCATGATGACATGAGCATGCGGTCATGATGATGCAATGCACAAAAACAACGCGATTTTCTAGTAGTGGTTTTTGCGGGATGCCACAGTGTGTCTCCCTACGGTTCGTGAATTATGCGGACATGACCAAGACACTTCTCCGATCAATAACCAATAGAGGAATCTAGAAATTCATATGGCTCCCACATATTTCTACAATTACTGTGCGATCGAATAACCACTTACATACGATACCAATTTCCCTTTGTCTCACGATAGTTTACTTATCCGAGGTTTTGATCGTTGGTATCTCTGCATACCTAGTTCAACCTCGTTACCGATAAGTACTCTTTTCTCATTCCCGTGATATGTGATACCTTGTGAGCCAGTCACATGCTTGCAAGCTAATTGGATGACATTCCACCGAGAGGGCCTAGAGTATATCTATCCGTCATATGGATGGACAAATCCCACTCTTGATCCATGTGCCTCAACCCAAATTTTCTGAACACTCAATGCCACCTTTATAGCCACCCAGTTACGGTGTGGTGTTTGATGTCATCAAAGCATCCTTCTGGTGATAGTGATTAGCATGATCTCATGGTCGAAGGAATTAGGTTACTATGTATCAGAAAGATTATAGCAAATGAACTATATTAAATGACTTGATCTTTATGCTACACTTAACTATAGAAGTATATCCATCACATCATTCTCCTAATGATATTACCCTGTTGTTAATAACATCTCTATGTTCATGATCAGGAAACCATGATCATATATTAACCAACAAGCTAGTTTAACAAGAGGCTTTACTAGGGACTCTTTTATGTTGACAAATCACACAAGTATTAATGTTTCCGGTTAATACAGTTATAGCATGGTATGTAAACATTTATCATAAGTATGAAGATATGATAATAACCACTTTATTATTGCCTCTTGGGCATATCTCCAACAGTGTCCCACTTGCACTAGAGTCAATAATCTAGTTTCAAACTTTTGTGCATTCAACACCTATGGCTTTCCAATGTTGTATTTACACGATTGCTAGTGGTCAACTGATCTCCGGATCTGACACCTAATTGCATGTCTTTGCATCTCGACGCATCACTCATTCTCTAATGAGATGGCTTTGTACAAATTTGGTCCTTTGGCGAGACCTTTAGTTCCTTGGGGTTAAAACATGTTGATAATATTGCCATACAATATATCTTCATAGTACTATCCTGCTGTGAACTACACCTAGTTTGATAACAAACTGCTTGACACAAATGCCCTCTTTTGCTGCTACAACAACAGTCATATACTTAGCCTTTTGTGGTAGTATCTCTCACAATGTCTTAACTTTGGAACTCATCCAAATTCATTATGGAACTTACTTTCCATCATATTGTGCCACCCTTAGTTTAGATTGAGATAAACTTAATTTGTACTTTGTTACAAAACTAGTATCAATGTAATATTTTTACAATGAACTAACCATCTATTTGTCACTTCTACAAAATAATATATTCTTAGTTCTTCTAAAAGATCATAAGAATATCTTTACTATCATCAAATAATCATCTTATGAATCATTGTGGTATACGCTCATAACATTTAGAGCATAGGACATATCTGGATTTGTACACATCACAGCATGATTGATAAAATACTTTTTGTGATTTTATCTATCAAGTATAAAAAAAACTTAAATCTTCATTCAACCCTTCCCGTGCAACAAGAACCTTTCTTGTAGTTTCTATATTGAACTCATTCAATATCTCATCTATGTACTTCTAGCACAACCATATTGGCGTCACAATTTATCCATATAGACATTGATGCCAAATATTCGGGTTTTGCCTAAGCCTTTCATCGAGATGAAATTCTTATCCTGTGTTAATAAAAAGATACATCATTTCCAATCAACAATATGTCTTCCACATAATGTATTAGAAACATGTCTTAGCGCTCCCACTTAATTTCTTGCAAATGCAAGCATCTTCATCGTCTCCGATGAAATTAAACTCTTTTAATAGTTTCATCATAGTGAAGATTCCAACTCCGCGATGCTTAATTCAACCATTGAAGTTTGCATATGCTTTTAGCATCCTTTGAATTAACAAAACCCTTTGGACCGTGTCATGCACACGTCCTAGGTAACCATTCTATTAGAAGAACTTGTTTTGTTTATTCAACACATAACAAAATTATATGTCGTGGTTGCTACATTAATCCGTCTAGACTAAATATCGCTTAATGAAAGATAAGCTCTTGTCATAGTCAACTCTTTGAACATTGTCGTGAACTCTTTCCCGACATGTCAATAATGTCATAGATGTGAAACATCCATGTCTATTTCTTTATAGATCCAAATATGAATGTAAGGTCTTGTACCTTTCCAGAGGGTCTTTCAAGTTCAAAGCTTGATCTCTCATATATGGAACTATCACGGATTTTATGGCTTCAAGCCATTTGACGGAGTTAGGGCCCATCATCGCTTCTTTGCATGTAGTCGGATCATTATTGTCAAATAATGATTTAACTCTCAAATCTTGGCATTTGATTGTTTACCCGACCTACTTGTTTCAATAGGAACTTAGACCTCCGTGACCACAACCTTTGAGGCACGTGAGCCATGAGCATTGTTGCTACCTCCAGAACACTTTTCGGTGCTGCGCAACTTTGCACATATAGCTAAGGTTATTTTAACCTTATCAAAGTTCTATTTTCCTCCCACTTAACTTTTCATGGAAAATTTCTTTCTCAAAGAAACTTGACGTTCTAATCAACAAACATTTTTGTCTTTGGTGTTATGGAGGAATATCCAACGATTATTCAAAATAACATACAAAGATATGTTCATCCGATTTTGGTTGCAAACATATTTCTTATGCATAGCATACCAATGTTTAAGAAAGGACAACTTGGGTTTTATCCCAAACCATAAATTTATATGGTGTCAATTCAACGGATTATGATGGAGCTCTTTTCAGTGGAAAAACGGTAGTCTCTAAAGCTTTTAATATTTTAAAATATATTGGCAGTTTTATGAATTACACCTTTGATCTTACCATGTCAAACAAGGTTTATCTACATATCTCGAACGCTCCATACTCTTATGGTGTATCGGGAAATGCAAATCCATGGAACGATTCCTTAAATCTTAGGTGTTTTATGCTAAACTTGCAACTCAAATATCTTCCTTTATGATATTATCATAAACTATTTATATTCTTGTTACAATGATTTTGCACTTCATCTTGAAAGTCTTTGAACTTTTCAAATGTTTCATACTTCATCCTTATTAAGTAAATATTCATATATTCACTCAAATTTTTGGAGAAAGCATATGAAGTTGAATTTCATCGCTCTTGACTACACATAATGGACTTCATACAACAGTATGTACAATTTCCAATAAGCTAGTCATTCGTTCCCTTTTGGTCTATGAACGAAGTTTTAATCATCTCTAGGAAAATTTCACAAGTGTCATTTGATCAAAAAATCAAAAGACTCCAAAATTCCATCCACATGGAGTTTCTTCATGTTTTCTTTCCAATATAATTTAAACGGCGATGTCACTTCCTAAGTGATCTTTATTATCAATTATATTTCGACATTTTTAGCAATATTTTTATGGATGTGATTTATTCAACGAGATTTGTAAACCATCCATCTTTTATGGATTACGGCAATTATTTGAACAACCCTTTTGTTCTCATAGTACCTGATAAAACAAATCTTGAAGGCAAGCTTTGATGTTAACGAGCAACACAACAACCCTTTATTTGTTCTCGATGAACATCATCACATATTCTTTTGCTAGTTACTCATTCCATTGTAGTTCATGAATTGTGTTGTTTCGTATGATGATTCACACCAACAAATTCAGTATCCAATATTTAAGAACCACATTATTTAATAAGCAAAGAATATAGCCGTAACATGTATATCCTCTATATACCTAAGCTTGAACAATTCTAGTCTTTTCTTTTCTGCCATATATTTCTGAGATTCTCTTTCAGTATTTCCTTTTCTGTTTGAAAGAATCTATCAACATCAATAGTGGAGTCATACATATGACACATAGTCCAAAGTGTGTATAATTAAACACCAATGTCTTTGTACTTGCACTTTCAAGTAGATCACCATCATCAAATGTTTGGTGTGCTTTCAAATTCCATTCTTTAGTAATCTCTTGGTGTAGTAAATATTTTACCTACATCAAATATTCACCCTTATCATGGAATTATTCATGATCAAGCTACTTTAGCTTATTGCGGTGAATCGCGAGTATAATGTTGCTCTCCAAAACCTTTTGGAGGATTAGGACAACTAGTGTCTCCAACCTTTTGTAAATTATCATCAAATATGAGAACATAAACTTTGCCATATTATACTCTATCATGTTGTAACCAAAACATCATCTTAGATATCGCAATATCTTCCACACATGATGGTTTCTGAAACAACTCTTTCAACTCCTAGATCACTTTGATATTAAAATGATCTTTTGAATATCAAGAATCATGGAGACAAACATGATACTTATATACTAACACTGGAATTGTTACTCTTGGTTTAATACCAATTATTAAACTTCACGGAGTAACCGGAACTTACTGAAAGTTTGCAATAGGACTTTTAAACTTTAGATTAACACTTCAAAACAATAAGATACCAGTTCGTAAAGTAACTAACAAGAATTCTATAGTTCTATTATCTCAATCATAACTAAGCGCAAGGTGGTAAACGGATGCCAATGACTACAACAACTATGCAAATTCACTTTGATTTAAATTATAATAAATAGTGTTCTACTTTTAATCATGTTGCTGTTGAACTCCCACTCAAAACAATATCCCTCACATTGTTTTAGTGATCACACGAACCAAATTCACTACACCAAGTCTGATCATCACGTGACATGATATAGTTTCAAAGGCGAACAATCATCATGTTCATCATATCATCTATATGACTCATGCTTTACCTTTCGGTATTCCGTGTTCCCAGACCATGTATGTACATGCTAGGCTCGTCAAGATCAAACCTTAGCTTCCGCGTGATCAAATCTGGCTTGCTCACGTTGTATACACTCGCAGAATCTAGCACACCCGACCATCACGTGGTGTTTTGAAACAACGAGCTTTAGCAACGGTGCTTACTAAGGATGAACACTTTAAAACTTGAAATTGTGTGCTTGAGGGATTATCTTATAATGCTACCGTCGTGAACTAATCAATACAAGATGCATAAAGGATTAACATCACATGCAATTCATAATATGTGATATGATATGGCCTTTCGTCTTGTGCTTCCGATCTCCATCTTCAAGCACGAACATGATCTCCATCATCACCGGTATGGCATCAAGGTCAATGGCGTCGTTTCATGGTTGTTGTCCACCAGCTTCAACTATTACAACTACATTGAATAGACACGTAGGTCTTAACGGAATTCAAAAGACAACCATATGGCTCCTGCCGTTTGCCAACTTACATTAAGGAACATTGCATACATCATATATAATCACAATCATGGCCATATCACATCATAGCACACCCCTGCAAAACAAAGTTAGACGCCTCTAATTTTCTTTGCATATTTTACGTGGTTTGGGGATTTCAATAAGTGTCATTCTAACTTACAAATAAGAACCACAACGTTGATGCTTGAACTATCAAGTGCCCATTGTAAATTGAATCTTTACTATGATGGGAGAGACAGACACCCGCAAAGCCACTTATGCAATACAAGTTGCATGTGGAGCGTGGAGCAAGTCTCATGAACGATGTCATGTAAGGTTAGCCCGGGCCGCTTCATCCCACCATACCGCAAGATGCAAAGTACACAAGAAGCAATTGATAATAAAAGCACCACCGCCCACAATGACCATTGTGTTCTACTCGTGCAACAGATCTACATATAGACACGGCTCTGATACCACTGAAGGGGTTCGTAGCATGGAAAACAAAAAAATTCTATCGCATGCACACAAACAAGCCAAGATCTATCTACTAGATTGTAGCAATGAGTCGATAGAAGCACTCACCCTCGAAGATTCCAAAGCGGTTAACGAGAGCAGATTCTCGTGGGTGATGTAGTCGTACACTTGCCGATCTCAAGATCGCGTAGACGATACTTCCGGCGCTGCGTTCCGGCAGCTCTCCCACAGTCGGTCACACGTATGGTACTCGATGAAGACCTTCCTCTCCCTTGTTCCAGCAGGCAGCAGAGGTTGTAGCACTCTCCTCGTGATTCCGGCAGCACGACGGCGTGGTGTCGGAAGTAGAGGTAAGATCTCGCAGGGCTTCGCCTAAGCTGGAGCGAGTATGGTGGAGTAAGAGAGATCCTTGGCGATCTACGGATTTAGAGGCACCAAGGGGGATGGCTTGTCTGGCGTCTAGGGTTTGGGGAAACCCTAATTCAGTGGCTAGAGGAGCCCTAGGTGGTGGCAGCACTTGGAGGGGTGGTGGCGCCAAGAGATAGGGTTTGGGTGTGAGACGTAGGGGTGTGTCCTACCCTTCCTTATATAGGTGGGGGAGGCGGTTTGGGAGGAGGGAGTCCTCCTCCAACTCCTCCTCATGGCCGGCGGGTGGAGGGAGTGGGATTCCTACCCTAGGTAGGTTTCCTACTCTCCCTCCACCAAGCAATGTTCGGATTTGACTTTTCAAATTGGCGTTTGACTTTCAAACTTGAATTTGATTTCTCTCTTCATATTGCCCAGCCAAGTGACCTAGTACATGATGCAACCATTCCACATTTTCATGACACATCCATGTACCCTTCTCCTTCCGGAGTGCCGGACCTTCCAGACCCTTCTAGAACATTCCCGGTGAAAACACCAGAATCATTTCCGAACTCTGAAACATGACTTTCCTTAGATGAAGCTTATTCTCCAGACCATTCCGGATCTCCTTGTGATATCCCGGATCCCATCCGAGACTCCGAACAACATTCGGTCTCTTACTCATCATTCCATAACTACACAACAACATCGAATCCTTAAGTGTGTCTCCCTACGGTTCGTGAATTATGCGGACATGACCGAGACACTTCTCCAATCAATAACCAATAGAGGAATCTGGAAATTCATATGGCTCCCACATATTTCTACGATTACTTTGTGATCGAATGAACCACTTACATACGATACCAATTTCCCTTTGTATCATGATAGTTTACTTATCCGAGGTTTTGATCGTCGGTATCTCTACATACCTAGTTCAACCTCGTTACCGATAAGTATTCTTTTCTCGTTCCCGTGATATGTGATCCCTTGTGAGCCAGTCACATGCTTGCAAGCTAATTGGATGACATTCCACCGAGAGGGCCCAGAGTATATCTATCCATCATATGGATGGACAAATCCCACTCTTGATCCATGTGCCTCAACCCATACTTTCCGAACACTCAATGGCACCTTTATAGCCACCCAGTTACGGTGTGGTGTTTGATGTCATCAAAGCATCCTTCCGGTGATGGTGATTAGCATGATCTCATGGTCGAAGGAATTAGGTTACTATGTATCAGAAAGCTTATAGCAAATGAACTATATTAAATTACTTGATCTTTATGCTACGCTTAACTATAGGAGTATGTCCATCACATCATTCTCCTAATGATATGACCCTGTTGTTAATAACATCTCTATGTTCATGATCAGGAAACCATGATCATATATTAACCAACAAGCTAGTTTAACAAGAGGCTTTACTAGGGACTCTTTTATGTTTACAAATCACACAAGTATTAATGTTTCCGGTTAATATAGTTATAGCATGGTATGTAAACATTTATCATAAGTATGAAGATATGATAATAACCACTTTATTATTGCCTCTTGGGCATATCTCCAACAGAAGCACCCACGACAGCTAACCTTATTCAGAGGGATGCGAGGCTTGAGGAGCTCCACGGCTACCACCGCCTGCCACCGGCGAGGCACAACAGAGCAGATCGAAGCCAGGACGTGGAAGATCTGGTAGCCAGAGATCTCCATCCTACCCTCAATCAGCACTAGAGCACATGAAACTAGATATAAAAAACCTACAACTAGGAACAGAAGAAGCCAACCACCGGATCCATCTCCACGCAGGCCGCCTTGGCTAACGAAGAGGAGGGAGGAGAAGGGCGGAAGAGGCGGTCGGGAGTCGACTCCCAAAGGAGGGTTCGGGGAAGAAGGTCAAAAAATGCCCACGTGGGTGATTGTGGTGGCTTAAACCAACCACCATTAGTATATAGTATCTATATCAGATCGGATCGAGACAGCTCAAGGTTCTAAAAACTGAAATTTGACAAAAGTTTTGTCAATAATTGTTGTCGGAATACAATTTTTGTGTCGTGGAACCCGAATACCACACAATAATTCACCTCTCAACTTCTTAAACGGACAAGGTTGGTCCATCTCTTGGCCTAAAACAGTTCAATGGATGGCATGAAGTGATTTCTCACACATCGTAACATGCTCAACAAAACTTTAGAGAAATTCAAATAACATAAAATAAGGAAAACATAGTTAAAAGAAATTCATGAAAGGATAATCAATGAATTGAAAGGTACTAAAAAATTAAATCAGGGGAAAGAGACAAATAATAAGTAATATTATATATAAATTACTAGTCTTATAAATATAACAAATCATGAAATCTGATGAAGATATGGAATATCATAAGTAATCTAGAAAACCTAAAAAATTAGAGAATTCTCCAATAATTCCTGTTTGTTTCACGAATGCCCTAGATTTTTTTTAATTTATCTTAAAAACTCTAAAATATTTTATATGATAATAAAATGGCAACTAGAAGGGATGTTAAATGTATTGATGTTTTGCGTGTAACAATTAATTTGCAATTTGACTTGTAGTCATGTGTATCTAAAGAAAAATATAGTATGTAATTGATTTGGCCAAACAAGATAATTTACCCCATGAAAACACTCGGCTATTCCAAAACAATTTGACAGAGGTTGGATGACTAAAGCATGGTGATTACACAAAATATGATGCATCGAGTCCATTTTGTACTACCATATGTGATGTGACGACCTACGAGTGAGCGAAGTAACATAAATCCTAGTAGGTGTGATAAGATGTGTGTAAGTTGGGCTATACAATTGAGTATTTGCATTGTGTCACCGGTATGAGCTGGACAAATACGGAAAAAAAATACTTGTCAACATAATGGAACTTAGCTTCAAACCATCAACTATACTCTTTCCTTCAAAAACAAATGAACTGTATACTCTTTTTATTCATATTTACATATGCTTGCATAACTACACGGTTATGCTAGCTACCAATATGATGAATAAGCACACTATACTATGATAAAGATGATAGGGCACACAACAGTGAAACGCTGAAAGCAATAAATACCACGCTAAGCACAACAGAAAGAATCACACATAGCTCTTGATGGCAGAGCTGTATCCGCTGCGATCGTCGTAGTACTTAGACCACAACATCACGCCGCCGTACTTGGACGTGCCCTTAATGAGTGGCAACACACGTGATATGAGCTCGCGGGCAGGGATGAATCCTGTGCCCGCCGCATCCTTGGAGCTGGAGGCCGGCAGTCCTAGAAAGATCTTCCCTGCCGGCACCGACACCCACTTATTCCACGCATCCATGAATGCATCACGCCCCGCATCAAACTGGCACTCCTGGTTGTTGTAGAACTGCACCCACACATAATCGAACAGCCCTGTGTTGATTGCACCACCGTCCCACTCGTCGGGGAACGGGCACTGGGGCGCCGCGCTTAGCAGCACCGTCTTTCCGCCATTCTTGCCCAGTTTCTTGAGGTCCGTAGCAAGATTGTTCCAGAATTTAGCACCGCCTTGCTCGATGTCGAAGTCGATGCCGTCGAGTACGGCGTCACCGAGGGGGCGGGACGAGGACGTACCACCCAAGAAGTTGGTCCACAGGTACATGGCGACCTGACTGGCGTCACCGGGGGACGTGAGGCCATAGTTTCCATCGGCACCGCCAATTGAAAGGAGAACTTTCACGCCCCGGCTCTGGCACGAGCTGACGTCCTTGCTCTGGCTTCTGCAGCCGCTGGAGGATGGGTCACAGTGGATTGCAAGGTCCAGCTGTGGTGTCTGGCCCTTGCCGAACTTGGGGAGGAAAGCTAGAATCACGAACTTGTAGTTCCCGGATGCGCATATTTCGGCAAGTGACGCCTCGCCGTCGTTCTGACCCTAGTAGATGGCGATGCTGCCTGCATGGCAGGTGGCGAGAAGTGCCACGAGGAGGGAGGCCGTGAGGTGGAAGGTAATGAAAGCTCGGCTTGCCATGTCTGAGTCGGAGCGTGCCTAGCTGCTAGATACCCCAGTACTGAAACAGTGGAGAAATACTACTCAGATTGTGAAATCTGCTCCCTATTTTGAGTTGTGATATGGCTATTGTGTATGCTTTGTGTTTTATAGTGGCTTGATGACGAGTGTCAGCATCGTACAGCCATGGATGCATTTTGAGTAGCTAGCTTTCCTGCCGTGGCCCGTCCGAACGCGGTTAAGAAAGCTGGGATGTGAAAACGATTCCGTTACTATTTGCATGTTTCCGCGCTAACCAATCTTGCTCGGACTGCTCGACGGTTCAAATTACACACTTCATTTCTTACGGTGAAAAATCACACACTCTGCCGTATTGAACTAGAACACCAGCAATACGTGCTAAGGCCCCGCTTGTTTCCCTGCATTTTAGCTAGTAAATATTACGGATCAAGTTAGGTCCCGCTAAAACCCCGGTATGCTTCGTAATATTCGGATATGATCGGTAAACGAAACGATAAAACAAGCGGGCCCTAAGTATATAAAAGAACCGGGTCTTCTCTGTTCGCTATCACAGCAGAGTACCGGGTCTTATACAGTTCGTGATTGTTTATTGCGGCACTAGTGCAGATAGTTTAATTATGGGTTTGTGTATGTCTCAGTCGACCGAGATTTTCTTAAGTCTCAATCAACCAAGAAAAGTGCAACCGTAGTTAAAAAAAAGTACAATTGCATTTTTCTGCTACAAATGTGCAAATGAAACGAGTTGCACTTTTTTCTGAGTAGACAGTTGTATTTTTTTTTAGGTGACTGAGACTTAAGAAAATCTCGGTCGGCTCAGAAATAGCAAAACCATTTAATTAATTTTCACCTTGAAGCAGTTCTTTTTTGGCTGGGAAGCCTGAAGCAGCTTTAACGATGGCTAATGCTCGAACGAGGCAAAACATACTTATTTGCAACTCTCCTGAAGAGAGAAATAGGAAATGCTCCTGCGAATTTTGCTATTTGAGTACTCGTCCAAGTTAACAACTTCAAGAAAATTGACGATAAACCTGGAGCGTGTAGTCTACTGCCACCAAGATGCTGTAATTAATACACTGCGCTCTGCTTTGTTTCATCCAAGTAATGGAACGGGGGAAAACCCCTATCTTTCAGCAAAAATAATGATTGGTGATGTCAAGTTTAGCAGCAAGGTATGAATATATAGATATTCTTTTAAGGTTGATTGAGTCATCGAGTTTTTTTTTTTTTTTGGAAAGGAGCATATATTAATATTGCACGATACTATTTACACCCAGCCTCTGCAACAAGCCAAAAACGCATTACCCTAATGGCATTACGGATGCACACAGCCAAAAAATAAAAGAAGAATTATAGGAAAAAGTCCTGCTTTAGTGATCTATGACATACAACAACGACCAAACACCACAAGGCAGCACCAGAAATCCATCCTCTCCAAAAGCGATGCCTCCAAGAAGGGAACAGTACACTAGCGCTGTCATCGCCCTGATCATCGATCATAGGTTTTTACCCTGGAGAAAGTCCGTGCTGACAAAACAATGCCTTTAACAAGGTCATTGCCAGGCACAACCAATTAAGGCCAGACCTTGGATTTTCACCCTGTAGCTTGAACCCTGGAAATCTCCTGTACTGTCGCCCCCACTTTCCAATGTCGTTTCTACAAGACCTAGAACACCAAGCCAAAACCTCACCGCAAACAGGATTCACACCACCTTTACTATTCTTCAGACCTTGGCTTTCATGTCATTCTCCACGACTGACTTCACCATGGGACTAATGGCAGGTCCTTGATGGCAACAGTCTGTAAAGCTTCACAACACTCCCTCTGAAACCAAACGGTCATATAAAACATGGTTGCGCGCGACCGAGATCCATCCAATCTGGCAAACTCCGGCATGTCGTTCATTGGAGTTCACCAGCGGAATCTTCCGGAACATAATACTCCGACCAGATCGATGAAGTCATGGAGCAGGTAAATCTTCGTCCTGGTGCGAGAGGGATCCTAGGACCAACCCCCTTTATTCAAAGCCAGACCGGAAGCCCCCACACCGCCGGTCTTCACCGGTCACCAAGACCCACCGAAAAAACGGTCGATCCATGATGACCCAGGCCGTCATAACCGCTATCTCGACGAAGAGACAACACCGACAATATTAGTCCTTCCCTTTGCCCTAAGACAGCTTGATGGATGAGATGGAAGTCGTTTCACACAAGTGGTAACAGAGTCCAAAACAATTGGAAGGGATTCAAAAACAAAAAATCAGGAAATTATTTTTTAATACTCCATCCGATTCATAAGTGTCGCTTATTTTGTACTAAGCTAGTATAAACTTTGTACTAGATGATCGACACTTATTATGGATCAGAGTAGAGAAATCTGGAAATAATGAAAATTAAATAAATCTACAATTCATGAAAAGTATTCTAGACAGGTTGCTAATAAATGTGGGAATGTTGTAAATGTAATAATCTATAAATCTAATGAATGTATGAAAAATCATAAGTTTTCAAAAAATAAAATAAAATAGAGATTTCCCATAAACAGTTTATCACGCCCCCGTGATGGGACAATATATTCGCATAATTGGTTAAAAGTACCGTTAAAGATTACGCCATTAATAGTACTACCTCCGTTCCATAATATAAGCCTTTTCAGCAAGCTATTTTAGCTCTCTAAAAAGGCTTACATTATAGAACAAAGGTAGTATAATATTGTTGTCCGAAGTTACTACTTAAGACATTAATAGCATTTTTCTCAGACAAAAGAGATGACTGATTGTGGAATTAGTGTTGAAGTATAAAAAAAGTACAACAACTTGAATTACAGCTTACAATTATGGCCCGGAAATTACTCACGCTTGAAAACTTAAAGGATGGTAGTTACATATAGAAAAAATTACGGCCGATAAAGTGACGAAATATTAGTGACAAAGAATGTGAAAGAAACCTAAGAAAATACAGTAAGTGAAATACGGTTAGAAAATATTCACCAGTCAGGAGGTGCCATGGGGTAACCATCGGCAAAAAATTACGGTCAGAAAGTTATGTCGAGAAATTACAGTCAAGTAGTAAAAAGGAGCTAAAAAAATATTATCATAGATGCTAGCATAACTACCATCGAAAATAACGGCCGAGAAGATGCATAGAAGAATTACCGTTAAGTAGGGTAAATGACGCCGGGAAGGTGCATCAAAAAGTTTCCGTAGTATAACTATCACCAAAAAGACATGAAATGTAAAAAAAATCCTGTGAAAATGTAACAGACGGAAAGTTGCAGAAACATGTAAAAGAATAATCCTGTGAAAATATAATAGTCCGAAAGTTGCAAAAACAGATCACCATTGATGGGCAAAAAAGACGAAACCAATATTGTCATGCAAAAAGAAATTGTAAAAAATAATTGTCAAACACTGACGTAGCATGCCTTGATTGGCTAAAATTAACCTCATTTGCGGCACCCATTGTTGGTGACGTGGATGATTTTTTTTTAAAACAACGGAAGGACCCAGAAGGGTCTAGCGGTGCAAATATCATTAAGTGGTAGGGCTCTAAGAGAAATCAACATTACAAATAAGTCCTAGTCTTTTGCCAAAAGGACCTTTGATAAAATATGAAAACTGCAATCAGACCCTTCTCTACCGAGGACGATGTCACACTCGACGCCGCAGCCGGCCGCTCCACCGTCGGGGACGAAACCACTTGGCGGGGATCGGAAGTGTCGAAGAGCGCCACGATGGAGTGACGAAGAAGCCTCCTTATAGGCGCGACAACCAGGAGGTTGAAGAAGAGGCGGCTCGTCTAGAGCCGCACCGCGGAGTGGTTGCTTTGACCGAAGATAGTGGCGGCGCTAGGTCGCCGTCACTTGGGAGCTCCGCCGAGAGAAGCAACAATTCCCCACCGAGGAGGAAGAGAGCAGAGCAAATCTCAAACGACACCATGGACATGTAGGGGTTCGTAGCATGGAAAACAAAACATTTCTACCGCATGCAAACAAACAAGCCAAGATCTATCTACTAGATTGAAGCAACAAGTCGATTAGAGTACTCATCCTCGAAGATTCCAAAGCGGTTAACAAGAGCAGATTCTCGTGGGTGATATAGTCGTACACTTGCCGATCTCAAGATCACGTAGACGATCCTTCCGGTGTTGCATTCCGGCAGCGCTTCCGCAGTCGGTCACATGTTCGGTACTTGTAACATCCCATCATTAGAGCTTATAAATAAGCTGAACCTAGATGTGTGCATTGCATTCATGCATAGAAAATCCGAATAATTTTCGCGCTTTTAAAATAGAACTTGTCAAAGTGATTAAAGCTTCTCTTAACTTGATGGGATTGAAGTAGATCATCAAGTTAACTGCGATAAGTTCCAATATGACCTTTAAAATGTCACTCATAATACATTGCTTAAATGATTCATATATGATTCTTAAGGGATCATATCATACTATTCACCATATCAACCTATGAATACTAAGTTAAGATTACCACTAGAATTTATAAAAAGAAAATGCAATGATTAATCTCAACCTATCTTATTCTTATCCATTCTTAACTTGAGTATCATAGTAATACCTAACCTTAAAACTCTTTAATGAGTTGGAGTCGGAAAGAGACTAAGGCAAGATCATCCACTATATTTCTTCCTATAGCAATCTTTATGGAACTTATTTCAATATATGTTGTTCATCAATGTTGGATAATTCCCCATTGATTCACAAATTCTTTAACTATCAATCTTTGATCTACTACTTGATCTTATCAGAACATCTACTTAAATCTTCTAATGAGGGCATAGTCCATTAATAACCTTAATCCAATATAAGATACTAAGAATACAATTTTCAGACAATGAAAGGTAGGATTGATAAAGCCTTGTTTAGCCAACTAAGAACTTAAGTAATAAATGATTAAAGTATTATAATGGTAATGCTTTGGCCACCATCATTGAATGCTTATATTTAATATAAGTAATAATGGTGGGTAGAACAGGATTGGAACCTTAGTAGAGATAAGTTATCCTAGAGTAGTGATTGCAGGCCACATAAATATAATTAGGGTTGGAGTAAGGTGAATCTAAGATGATATTATTCAAATAAAGCTAGTATAGCATAGAGTTTAGAAGTGGTGTTATTCCTATTAAAGGATTGTCAACTTTAGAGAAAAGTAGTTGGAGGCATACAAATAATAAAGATACATTAGTAATGAATGATTAAGAAGATTATGAGTAGAGTGGAAAGGAATTCCTTATTTAAAGATCCAGAATTGTGAATTATGGAAAATAGACATTCTTGGTAACAACCAACTTTAAATCTCAGATCAACATAATATCCACCTCATGTTATTTATCCATCATCTGATGTCTATAACACTTTATATACATATTTTGCCATAGGAAATCACATAAGCACATCTCTGTCAATTCCAACCATCATAATTATATGTGCTTAAGTATATCTTTATCAATTCCTTTATATAAAACATTCAAGATATAACTTTCAAGTACTAAAGGTGATGTCATCAAATATCCCAAACAAAAAACAATATGCTTAGTTATTAAATCTTTACTCACATTCATAAAGAAATATAAATATGTTAAAAAAACCTAAACCCTAGGGTAAATATTCATAATTCAAAACCTTAAACTTCTTTGTTTATCATAATAGAATATATACATAGTCATTTTCCAAATTAATGGAAGTAGTAAGAACCATATTAATTTCTTTCATATTTCATGCATCAATTAATGATATAGGATCATCATACATATAAAAGTTTCTATTCAAACTATGAGCCAATTAGAGTTAAGTTTAAAAACAAATAAGAATATATCATTCAAGAAATCCCTAACTAAAATAGGAGAGAAAAATAATAAGAAAAGTTTCTACAAACTATTAACAAGGGGTTCATGTTAAGTAAATAAAAGAAATACAAAAAGATGATATAATAAAAATTCACAAATGAGACTAAGTATATTTTAGTATTGTTGTAAATATCCAGCAAACAAATCATAAAAAGAGAGATTCAAAATATAAATCAAATTCAAATCTGAAAAAGAAAACAGAAAATAGAAAAAGGATAAAATAAATAAAAATACTACTTGGCCTTGGCCCAACACCCCTACACCTATCTGACGCCCCTGTGCAGCCCACAACAGGCCAGTAACCAGCCCAGATTCTCTTCTAGCTGTGACTAACAAGTGGGGTCTGGAGAGGACCGCGGGTTGAGCTGAAGAAATTGCCAGGGGGTTATCCGCAAAAGTTGCATCGTCGTCATCGTCACGCACACAGGCAGCTCGCTGACGAAGCTCGCCGCCGCTCGATGCCGTCGTCGTCGTCAGCCTTGCGCCAAGATACTCGCCATCGTTGCCAGGAGGGGATAAGAATGCCACTGCGACGCACTGCCTCCATCCCTATCTCCAATTCCTCCTTATCCTCTCAGATGCGAACGGGACCGAAACCCTAGCTCACCGGAGTCATCTCTCGCCGTCGAACCACGTCTTCCCACACCATTTTGAGCAGCCATGAAGAAGCGCCTTCCTCCGTAGATCCTATGGATAGAAGCTTGCATCAAGGGGAGCACTAGAGCGGGCGAATTTGGTCGTTCCCTTCGCAACAGTTCGTCGGAATCCTCGTCGAGGAGCTTGTAGGGTTTTGTAGCATGGAAAACAAAAAATTTCTACCGCATACATACAAACAAGCCAAGATCTATCTACTAGATTGTAGCAACGAGTCGATGGAATAACTCACCCTCGAACATTCCAAAGTGTTTAACGAGAGCGGATTCTCGTGGGTGATGTAGTCGTACTCTTCCCGATCTCAAGATCGCGTAGACGATCCTTCCGGCGCTGCGTTCCGGCAGCGCTCCCACAGTCGGTCACACGTTCGGTACTCGACGAAGACCTTCCTCTCCCTTGTTCTAGCAGGCAGCGGGGGTTGTAGCACTCTCCTCGCGATTCCGGCAGCACAACGGCGTGGTACCGGAAGTAGAGGGGAGATCTCGCAGGGCTTCGCCTTAAGCCGGAGCGAGTATGGTGGAGTATGATAGAATCCCTCGACGATCTAGGGTTTAGACACACCGAGGAAGAGGTGCTAGAGCCGGCGGCTAGGGCTTGGTGGTGCCCAAGTCGGCGGCAAGGAGATCCCTAGGCGGCGGCGGCTAGGGTTAGGGTTTTCGGGGCAAGGGACTTGTGTGTCTCTAGGAGGGAGCCCTGCCCCTCCTTATATAGGTGGAGGGGTCGGCCGGCCAAGGGGAGGAAGGGGAGTCCCTCCCCAACTCGGCTTGGGTGGTGCGCCGCCGGTTGGAGGAGGGAAACCCTCCCCAACTCGGTTTCCCACTCCTCCTCCTCTTTCCAAAACTTGCCGTTTGACTTTCAAACTAGCCGTTTGACTTTTCAAACTAGGATTTGAATAAACCCTCTATTTTGTACAGCGATGACACCGAGTACATGATGCAATCATATCAACTTGATATAACACATTCAAGTACCCTTCCCCCCCGGAGTGCCGGACATTCCGGAACCTTCTAGAACATTCCCGATGAAAACACCGGAACCATTCTCCATCTCCGAAACAGGACTTTCCTTATATGAATCTTATTCTCCGGACCATTCCGGATCTCCTTGTGATATCCCGAATCCCATTTGAGCCTCCGAACAACATTCGGTGTCTTTCTCATCATTCCATAACTACTCAAACAACGTCGAATCCTTAAGTGTGTCTCCCTACGGTTCGTGAATTATGCGGACATGATCGAGACACTTCTCCGATCAATAACCAATAGAGGAATCTGGAAATTCATATGGCTCCCACATATTTCTACGATTACTTTGCGATCGAATGAACCACTTACATACGATACCAATTTCCCTTTGTCTCACGATAGTTTACTTATCCGAGGTTTTGATCGTCGGTATCTCTGCATACCTAGTTCAACCTCGTTACCGATAAGTACTCTTTTATCGTTCCCGTGATATGTGATCCCTTGTGAGCCAGTCACATGCTTGCAAGCTAATTGGATGACATTTCACCGAGAGGGCCCAGAGTATATCTATCCGTCATATGGATGGACAAATCCCACTCTTGATCCATGTGTTTCAACCAATACTTTCCGAACACTCAATGCCACCATTATAGCCACCCAGTTACGGTGTGGTGTTTGATGTCATCAAAGCATCCATCCGGTAAAGGTGATATGCATGATCTCATGGTCGAAGGAATTAGGTTACTATGTATCAGAAAGCATATAGCAATTGAACTATTTAAAATGACTTGATCTTTATGCTACGCTTATCCATAGGAGTATGTCCACCATATCATTCTCCTAACGATATGATCTTATTGTTAATAACATCTCAATGTTCATGATAGGGAAACCATAATCATCTATTAACCAACAAGCTAGTATTATATAGAGGCTTTACTAGGGACTTCAAATTAAGTTTACAAATCACACAAGTATCAATGTTTCCTTGTTAATACTATTATAGCATGAATATAAACATTTATCATAAACACAAAGATATAATAATAACTACATTTATTATTGCCTCTAGGGCATATCTCCAACAGTCTCCCACTTGCACTAGAGTCATCTAATCTAGATTACATGGTAATATACCGAACACCCATGGCAGTTTGGTGCTGGTCATGTTTTGCCCTCGGGAGAGGTTTAGTCAATGGATCCGCCACATTTAGATCTGTGTGTACTTTGCAAATCTTTATATCCCCATCTTGGATATGTTCTCGAATAGCGTGAAAATGTAGCTTGATGTGCTTCAGCTTCTTGTGTGACCTTGGTTCTTGCGCATTGGCTATGGCGCCCATGTTATCACAGTAGATAGACATTGGGTCCAGCGCACTAGGAACCACACCCAGCTCTGTAATGAACTCTTTCATCCATATCGCTTCTTGTGAAGCCTCCGAAGCAGCCATGTATTCCGATTCGGTTGAAGATCTCGCCACAACGCTTTGCTTTGCACTCCTCCAGCTAACTGCTGCACCATTCAAAATAAATACGTATCCAGATTGTGATTTAGAATCATCCGGATCGGTGTTCCTACTAGCATCGGTGTAACCATTAACAACGAGCTGTTCATGACCTCCATAAGAAAGAACCATATCCTTAGTTCTTCTCAAGTACTTAAGGATGTTTTTGACCGCTGTCCAATGATCCACTCCTGGATCACTTTGATATCTGCTAGTTAAACTAACAGCATATGCAATGTCGGGTCTAGTACATAGCATGGCATACATTAGAGATCCTATGGCTGAGGCATAGGGAGTCTTACTCATCCTTTCTCTATCTTCTGCCGATGTCGGACTTTGAGTTTTACTCAAGGTCGTATTGGGCAACATGGGCAAGAACCCTTTCTTGCTATCTTCCATTCCAAACCTCTTTAGAACTTTGTCCAAATATGTACTTTGTGACAATGATATTTGGAGTTTCGATCTATCTCTATAAATCTTTATGCCTAATATGTAAGCTGCTTCACCAAGATCCTTCATTGAAAAACTATTATTCAAATATTCCTTGACACTATTAAGAAGGTCTACATCATTCCCAATCAACAATATGTCATCTACATATAGTATTAAGAATGCTACAGAGCTCCCACTCACTTTCTTGTAAATACAAGCTTCTCCATAAGTTTGTATAAAACCAAAACTTTTGATTACTTTATCAAAACGTTGATTCCAACTTCGGGATGCTTGCTTCAATCCATAGATGGACCGTTGAAGTTTGCATACCTTGTTAGCATCTTTAGGATCGACAAAACCTTTGGGTTGCATCATATACAACTCTTCATCAATGTCTCCATTGAGGAATGCTGTTTTGACATCCATCTGCCATATCTCATAATCATAATATGCATCGATTGCTAACATAACCCTCACAGACTTTAGCTTCGCTACTGGTGAGAAAGTCTCATCGTAGTCAACTCCTTGAATTTGTCAAAACCCTTTTGCGACAAGTCGAGCTTTATAGACAGTAACATTACCATCAGCATATGTTTTCTTCTTAAAAATCCATTTGTTCTCGACAGCCTTCCGGCCATCTGGTAAGTCCACCAAAGTCCATACTTGGTTTTCGTACATGGATCCAATCTCGGATTTCATGGCTTCTTGCCATTTATTGGAATCTGGGCTCATCATTGCTTCCTCATATGTCTCAGGATCATCGGTGTTCTCCACCAATATGACACTCATAACGGGATCATACCAATCTGGAGTGGTACGAGCTCTCGTTGACCTGCGAGGCTCTGCAGCAACTTCAACCGAAGTTTCATGATCATCATCATTAGCTTCCTCTCTTATTGGTGCAGGCACCACAGGAACTTCTTCCGGTGCTGCGCTACTCGCAATTTCGAGAGAAGGTTCGACAACCTCGTCGAGTTCTACTTTCCTTCCAGTCACTTCTTTCGAGAGAAATTCCTTCTCTAGAAAGGATCCATTCTTGGCAACGAAGATTTTGCCTTCGGATCTATGATAGAAGGTATACCCAATAGTTTCCTTCGGGTATCCTATGAAGACGCATTTTTCCGCTTTGGGTTCAAGCTTGTCCGGCTGTAACTTCTTTACATAGGCTTCGCATCCCCAAACTTTAAGGAACGACAATCTAGGTTTCTTCCAAACCATAATTCATACGGTGTCGTTTCAACGGATTTAGACGGTGCCCTATTTAAAGTGAATGCGGCTGTTTCTAATGCATAACCCCAAAATGATAGTGGTAAATCTGTAAGTGACATCATAGAACGAACCATATCTAAGAGAGTTCGATTACGACGTTCGGACACACCATTACGCTGTGGTGTTCCCGGCGGTGTCAACTGTGAAAGTATTCCGCATTTCTTCAAATGCTCGCCAAACTCGTAACTTAGATATTCACCTCCACGATCAGAACGTAGAAATTTAATCTTCTTGTTACGTTGATTCTCAACCTCACTTTGAAATTCCTTAAACTTCTCGAAAGTTTCGGACTTATGTTTCATGAAATAGATATACCCATATCTACTCAAGTCATCCGTGAAGGTAAGAACATAACGATAACCACCGCGCAATGCTACACTCATTGAACCACACACATCGGTATGTATGATTTCCAATAAGTCTGTAGCTCGCTCCATCATACCAGAAAATGGAGTCTTAGTCATTTTACCCATCAGACATGCTTCGCATCTTTCAAGTGATTCGAAATCAAGTGATTCAATAAGTCCATCGGAACGGAGTTTCTTCATACGCTTCACTCCAATGTGACCAAGACGACAGTGCCACATATAGTCGAGTTATCGCTCGATTTCAAACGTTTAGCCTCAATGTTATTAATATGTGTATTTCCACTATCGAGATTCAATAAGAATAGACCATCTATCAAAGGTTCATGTGCATAAAACATATTACTCATATAAATTGAACAACCATTATTCTCGGATTTAAACAAGTAACCGTCTCGCAATAAACAAGATCCCGATATAATGTTCATGCTTAACGCAGGCACCAAATAACAATTATTTAAGTATAAAACTAATCCCGATGGTAGATGAAGGGGTAGCGTGCCGACCGCGATCACATCAACCTTTGATCCGTTTCCCACGCGCATCGTCACCTCGTTCTTCGCTAGCTTCCGTTTATTCTGCATCACCTGTTTCGAGTTACAAATATGAGCAACCGAACCAGTATCAAATACCCAGGCACTACAACGAGTACTAGTGAGATACACATCAATAACATGTATATCAGACATACCTTTCTTCTTGATGTTGCCGTTCTTCAAATCCGCCAAGTACTTTGGGCAATTCCGCTTCCAGTGACCTTCTCCCTTGCAGTAAAAGCACTCAGTATCAGGCTTAGGTCCAGCCTTGGTCTTCTTCGTCGGTGTGGTAACTTTCTTACCACCCTTCTTGAAGTGTCCCTTCTGCTTAGACTTGCCTTTCTTGAACTTGGTGGTCTTATTGACCAACAACACTTGGTGCTCTTTCTTGATCTCCACTTCTGCAGATTTCAACATGGCAAAGAGTTCTGGCAACGTCTTGTTCATGTTTTTCATGTTGTAGTTCATCACAAAGTTCTTGTAACTTGGTGGTAGTGATTGGAGGACACGGTAAATCCCCAAAGCATTAGGAATCACAATACCCAAGCTTTGAAGTTTGTTTGCGTGCCCAGACATCTTAAGCACATGCTCACTAATGGAGCTGCCCTCTTCCATCTTGCAGTTAAAGAACTTTTCAGAAGCCTCATAGCTTTCAATTGCCGCATGAGTCTCAAAGATCAATTTGAGATCCTCGACAATATCATATGGGTCTGAATTCTCAAACCTTTTTTGAAGCTCCGATTATAAACCATACAAGATAGCACACTGAACTGTGGAGTACTGAGTCTTCCGAGTGAGGTAAACATTCTTTACTTCATCGGCAGCATCAGCTGCAGGTGGGTCACCCAGCGGTGCATCCAGCACATAGGTCAAATTACCAGCTGCGAGGACAATCCTCAAATTGCGGAACCAATCCGCGAAGTTGCTTCCATTTTTTTCAACTTTTCTTTCTCTAGGAACGCATTAAAATTGATGGTAGGGGCTGCCATTGATCTACAACATATTTACAATAGTTTAGACTAAGTTTATGACAAATTGAGTTCAAATTAATAATAAAATTAATCTAGGTGAACTCCCACTCAAAACAATATCCCTCACATTGTTTTAGTGATCACACGAACCAAATCCACTACATCAACACCGATCATCACGAGAGTTGATAAAGTTTCAATGGCGAACAATCGACATGTTCATCATATCTACTATATGATTCATGATTTACCTTTCGGTGATCCGTGTTCCGATACCATGTCTGTACATGCTAGGCTCGTCAAGATCAAACCTTAGCTTCCGCATGAGCAAATCTGGCTTGCTCACGTTGTATACACTTGCAGAATCTAACACACCTGATCATCACGTGGTGCTTCGAAACAACAATCTTTAGCAACGGTGCTAACTAAGGGTGAACACTTTATGACTTGAAATTCATGTGCATGAGGGATCATCTTATAATGCTACCGTCGTCTACTAAGCAATACAAGATGCATAAAGGATTAACATCACATGCAATTCATAATATGTGATATGATATGGCCTTTCTTCTTTGTGCTTCTAGCACGAACATGATCTCCATCATCACCGGCATTGCATCAAGGTCAATGACGCTTCTCCATGGTTGTCGTCCACCGGCTTCAACTATTACAACTACTTTGAATAGACACGCGGGTCTTAAGATAAATTAAAACAACCATATGGCTCCTGTCGGTTGCCAACTTACAATAAGGAATATTGCATACATCAAATATAATCACAATCATGGCCATATCACATCACAGCA
This sequence comes from Avena atlantica, assembly GCA_910589765.1. Classification (NCBI taxonomy): domain Eukaryota; kingdom Viridiplantae; phylum Streptophyta; class Magnoliopsida; order Poales; family Poaceae; genus Avena; species Avena atlantica. Next base: position 486,804,257 of record OU342735.1, on the reverse strand, counting down.
CACCCCTGCAAAACAAAGTTAGACGCCTCTACTTTCTTTGCATGTTTTACGTGGTTTGGGGCTTTCAATAAGTGTTGTTCTAACTTACGAACATGAACCACAACATTGATACTAGTATTGTTAATCACCCGTTGTAAATTGGATCTTAACTATGCTAGGAGAAACAGGCACCCGCAAAGCCACTTATGCAATACAAGTTGCATGTCAAGCGTGGAGCAAGTCTCATGAACGATGTCATGTAAGGTTAGCCCGGGCCGCTTCATCCCAACATCCCACAAGATGCAAAGTACACAAAAAGCAATCAACAATAAAAGCATCAATGCCCACAATGACCATTGTGTTCTACTCGTGCAACAGATCTACATATAGACATGGCTCTGATACCACTGTAGGGTTTCGTAGCATGGAAAACAAAAAATTTCTACTGCATACAAACAAACAAGCCAAGATCTATCTACTAGATTGTAGCAACGAGTCGATGGAATAACTCACCCTCGAAGATTCCAAAGTGTTTAACGAGAGCGGATTCTCGTGGGTGATGTAGTCGTACTCTTCCCGATCTCAAGATCGCGTAGACGATCCTTCCGGCGCTGCGTTCCGGCAGCGCTCCCGCAGTCGGTCACACGTTCGGTACTCGACGAAGACCTTCCTCTCCCTTGTTCCAGCAAGCAGCGGGGGTTGTAGCACTCTCCTCGCGATTCCGGCAGCACAACGGCGTGGTACCAGAAGTAGAGGGGAGATCTCGCAGGGCTTCGCCTTAAGCCGGAGCGAGTATGGTGGAGTATGAGAGAATCCCTCGACGATCTAGGGTTTAGACACGCCGAGGAAGAGGTGCTAGAGCCGACGGCTAGGGCTTGGCGGTGCCCAAGTCGGCGGCAAGGAGATCCCTAGGCGGCGGCTTGGAGGGCGGCGGCGGCTAGGGTTAGGGTTTTCGGGGCAAGGGACTTGTGTGTCTCTACGAGGGAGCCCTGCCCCTCCTTATATAGGTGGAGGGGCCGGCCGGCCAAGGGGAGGGAGGGGAGTCCCTCCCCAACTCGGCTTGGGTGGTGCGTCGCCGGTTGGAGGAGGGAAACCCTCCCCAATTCGGTTTCCCACTCCTCCTCCTCTTTCCAAAACTTGTCGTTTGACTTTCAAACTAGTCATTTGACTTTTCAAACTAGGATTTGAATAAACCCTCTATTTTGTACAGCGATGACACCGAGTACATGATGCAATCATATCAACTTGATATAACACATTCATGTACCCTCCCCCCCCCCGGAGTGCCGGACATTTCGGAACCTTCTAGAACATTCCCGATGAAAACACCGGAACCATTCTCCATATCCGAAACAGGACTTTCCTTATATGAATCTTATTCTCCGGACCATTCCGGATCTCTTCGTGATATCCCGAATTCCATTCGAGACTCTGAACAACATTCGGTCTCTTTCTCATCATTCCATAACTACTCAAACAACGTCGAATCCTTAAGTGTGTCTCCCTACGGTTCGTGAATTATGCGGACATGATCGAGACACTTCTCCGATCAATAACCAATAGAGGAATCTGGAAATTCATATGGCTCCCACATATTTCTACGATTACTTTGCGATCGAATGAACCACTTACATACGATACCAATTTCCCTTTGTCTCACGATAGTTTACTTATCCGAGGTTTTGATCGTCGGTATCTCTACATACCTAGTTCAACCTCGTTACCGATAAGTACTCTTTTCTCGTTCCCGTGATATGTGATCCCTTGTGAGCCAGTCACATGCTTGCAAGCTAATTGGATGACATTTCACCGAGAGGGCCTAGAGTATATCTATCCATCATATGGATGGACAAATCCCACTCTTGATCCATGTGTTTCAACCAATACTTTCCGAACACTCAATGCCACCTTTATAGCCACCCAGTTACGGTGTGGTGTTTGATGTCATCAAAGCATCCATCCGGTAAAGGTGATATGCATGATCTCATGGTCGAAGGAATTAGGTTACTATGTATCAGAAAGCATATAGTAATTGAACTATTTAAAATGACTTGATCTTTATGCTACGCTTATCCATAGGAGTATGTCCACCATATCATTCTCCTAACGATATGATCTTGTTGTTAATAACATCTCAATGTTCATGATAGGGAAACCATAATCATCTATTAACCAACAAGCTAGTATTATATAGAGGCTTTACTAGGGACTTCAAATTAAGTTTACAAATCGCACAAGTATCAATGTTTCCTTGTTAATACTATTATAGCATGAATGTAAACATTTATCATAAACACAAAGATATAATAATAACTAAATTTATTATTGCCTCTAGGGCATATCTCCAACAGAGCTTGTTTCCGACCGCGCCTATCCTCGCCGACCACTCAATCATCATCAGGGTGAGTTCCTGAACCTCCCAGTAACATTCAATCGTTGGATCTCATTGTAAATCGCCGTTTCACCATATGCCACCGCCGGCCACCGTCGGAGCTCGTCGGAGCTGAAGATCCGATGACCATTTCCGAGCGGTGCTGCCACTCTTAGGTTTAGTAGGTTGCGCTGATTCGAACTAGGTCCATTTCGTTTGCTAGAACGCCGTAGATCATTGCCGGTGACCACTCAACGACGGTGGTGGTGGTGCTGACGCCATCGTTACGTCATGGTTGAACCACGTCAGCTAGTTTGACTGGTCTTCGCCCACGTGGTTGATGACATGGCCTAGGGCCTGACGCCATCGTTATTTAATAAAGGTTTTATAAGTAATAAAACTTTGATAATTCATATTCTTATAATGATAAATATTAATAATATAAATAAATACCAAAAAATCTTAAAAAATAAGAATTATAATTTAAAACTATAATCATGTATTATTATTTCACTTAATTAAATATTTATTATTAATTAAGTAATTATAAAGTAATAAGAATTATAAAAATCATATCTTATTATTTATAAATCACAAAAATACATGTAATATACCAAAATGATCACAAAAATAATATCTACATGTTAAAAATATAATATTCTACTTTTGAGTTAAATAAAAATTTAAATATTTTAATAACTCGAATTTAAACTTATTTACTTCATTAATAATTCTTATAAGAATAAATAAAATTTTATTAAGATTCCTGAAATAAGTAAATTAAGTTTAATAAATAGTATTAGTCTTAAATATTAATAAAATGAATCTTAAATGGTTTAAAACATTATAAATATATTTTTATTAAATTATCATCAATCCTAAGTAAAGATTATATCCTCAAAGTATTTCAATGTATAATAAAAACCTTAAAGAACAACTTATGGATACATCAAATCTTTTCTATCTATATTAACTATCAAATTCCAAAAACTACCCCAACATTATAATAAGTCCATTAGTAGTGAAGCAATATTATATTGTGGTTTATAAAACCACAACCCTCCTTTATAAAAGTTAAATGATACTACTCTATTATAGAATCAAGAAACCATTACACCAAGTAAAATAATAACCATTCATAAATAACTTAAAGAAAACATTCCAGATACACAAAGTACAAATATCATAAGCATTATAATTTCAAACTATCCTTATTTTAAAGTTAACTTTAGTCTATAGAATCTTAATACACCACTATAAACATTATTATATGTTTTATAGTTAACTTTTGTCTGAAGTTGTTAAATTATAAAGCAATTCAAGCCAAACCATTTGGGCAAACCAATAACATCAACCACCACTAACTAACCATAAAAATTTTTTAGACCTTAGAAGAGAAACCTTTTCTTCGAAGGTTATCCTTTTTGCCACTTCAAACAAGAACTTTTGTGTCAACAATCTTGACTAGCATTTCATAAGTGTATGTTTTATTGCTACCTAACTGTGTGTTGTTCACAACCACTCATAAACCCTAATAGAAGCACAAATGTAAAAATTATCCAAAAGAATCACACATTTCAAAGTAACCATTTTCGGAATCCAAACCTTAGGACAACATTATCCCCGGGATTTGCGCTTAGAACGTGTATCACATTCCTTATGCATAATCTTATACTGATTTCAGATTTTGGATCTTATACTGACCCGAAGACCGTGAGTGCATAATCTTGCAATCACAAAAGGCAAGTTCACACTTTTTTTTGCTCATGTCCTTTGATTATTTTCTATAAAGTATTTTACAAATCCAGTGTTGTTATCACCTGCATTTGAAAAAGGTCTAAAAATACTATTTTCGGTAATAATATGAACTATTGGTTACTGATCCAGGGTGATCAGTTAATCTATTAAATCTGACAGTTGGAATACCACTATTCAGAACTTTATCACATAGGATTTAACAACCAATGTCACCAGTGATTCTTGCGCCGTATATTACGCGTTGACCATGAGATTTGGAATGGGACGGAGAAGTCAGCTGTATCTTCTTCCTCTCGCATGAAGCCGGATGTGCAGGTCGTGGCTGTTATCCTCATAGCGTGCATATTAATTGGTAATTAGTAGAGGATATGCAGCATATGTGTGGGAACCCTCATCGTCCCACGATAGTTCTGACATCTAACGGTATTTACAAACCATTGTCGTAATTCTTTATGTGGGCATGGTGTACACCAAGGAGGCATGCGAGGTCGCGAAGGGGGCAGTGATTGGCTTGGATCATCTTCTGGGCCCCATATCATGGAATTGTGGACGGGAATAAGCTACCCAGTTGTGCAACAAAGAGTTGATCTCTCAGGGGTAAAGTAACGCACCTCTGCAGAGTGTAAGAACTGTAACTTGTTACTCCCTGTTCCGGGAAGGAGCTGCGAACGCGGTGGGAAAGGAACTCCATGAAAGTTCTGGTAAACCCGTGAAGGCTGAGGGACATAGCTTTTCAGAATAAAAGCAACCTTTGAAGAAATGTTTATGAAAACTTTCATTGCCTACGACCTACGGTCTGTGGCTATAGTTATAGTGCATCAAACACTCCTTTTCTAGTGAATTTGCTGAGTACGCTCGTACTCAAAGTATCTTCTTAACCCTTGTTAGATTCTGAAGCCATTAAGACGATGTCTACATCAAGTTATGCTCCAGGAATCATCAAAAGCTAAGGCTTTTCAATGAAGTCAAGGAAGTCAACACATTCATCAACTCAAGTGAAGACGAAGTTACGGATTAGATAGGAGTGTAATCTCTAGCCAAAGAACCTATTTCTGTAGTGTGTTGCAATAGCAGCAATGCCAACCTCTTAGCCAGAATACTAAACTCAATAGTATAATTGTTCTTGCATTATTTATCTTTGATTCTTCGTCGTAAGAAGTTCCTTCTCTCTCTTTAACCTAGAGTGTTCTCTGGATCTTGTGTAAAGAGTGAGTTGTAACCTTTAGCCATGTATTGGACCCGCTGTGTTTCTGTTGTGCCATTATGAGGGATGTAATACTAGTGAACAGTGTTTCATTGGTGTTATGTCAACGACTATAGTATACTACATCATGCAGTGGTATGCTGGGTCACCGCAGTTGGTATCAGAGCATATGCTTTGACCTTAGGTTGGAAACCTAGTAAGTGGGTAGAACCTGTAGGACACACCTAGCAATAATACAGAGTTCTCTAGTGATATGAGGGATATTCACTTTAGAATAATCCTGTTATGTTACTAGTGCAATAACTCTTTTATATGATTGCAATTCCGATCTTTACCCAATTGTTTTAACTCTAAGTGACTGATGATAATTTCTTATTTACAGTTCCACATGGCACCTCGGTATCCACCCCGGAATGTTCAAGTTTTGAACAGGACGTTGGATGACTACGGAGGGGATTGGACAGACAATCTCCGAAAAATTCTATGGAGTTTGGAATGTGAATCAAGACTTCTGGTCAAGATTTACACTTACTATGATGGTCAGGTATTAGCTAAATACTGTGCCATGATCATGTTACCCAAGAAGTTAGGACTTGAGGGAGAAATGCCATTAGGAGAGGCAAGGTGCATGGCATCTTCATATCAGATTGCCGTAGCAGCAGCTATAACCATGATCTGAGAACAAAAATCTCAAGATCTAGAAGGTAGTACTCACGCCATTATACCATGAAACCTGAAACTCAGAGCATGAATTAGATCACTCTACCCTAGTCCAAGCTGAACCTACTCTAGCTGTAGAGTATATGGACCGTTATCGGTCTTTGCTAAACACTTACCACAATACTCACCAAGTCTTAGTTTAGGAGCTGGATACGGTCATTGAGGATTTTAATGATCCTGATAAAGCAATGGCTCGTAGGAAGAAGCTAGATAAAGAATCTAGGCATTCCAAATACATACCTTCAGGAGAAGTGTTTGAGGAAACTGAGTTTGATGACCCAAACTCGGAAAATTATGCTTATTACCAAAATGACTTCAAGCCACCTGAAGACCTATGGACCAAATATAACTCTGAACAACAGGAATGGAATAAAGTTGTAACATCCCAAAGATATTAAACTTGAATCATCAAACTCTAATCAGCAAAATTAGGGTTAACAAAAACTTTTCCAATTAAAATATGAAAGCATGCATATGTGTATGCATTACAATTTGGATTCTTTTGAATTGCCTTGGTGTGTGTTTCTTTGCTTGTAAAATGATTCTTAGGTGAAATAAACATCATCTAAACAATCCCCAAACTTTTCCCAAAGACAAACAAAGCAAAACAAACAAATGAAGTGAATGGTCACTTTGGCCAAATTAACTCTCATGCCTACTTTGGCTATCTGTAACTTTCAGAACTTAACAAAAACTTGTATGGATCTTTGCACCCCTTGATAGTACTCATAACAAGGTACCAAGGGCCACCTTGTGATCATCCAAAAACATTTGAATGCATAGTTTAAGTGACAGTTTAAAATGGAATCTATTTCATATGGGAAGATCCCACTTTTTCAAAAACCACTCAAATAAGCTCAATTTTCAAAAACCAAGCATCCACAGTATCACCAGCACATGCCTAGCACACCCACCAAAAATCTTTTCAAAATTCAAAACTTGAGTTCATGCGGCCATTTCATCAAACAGCTTGCAGATGCAAATCAAACAAAATCAAAACACTATGTTGAGCAGTGTTTTGGGCCTAACTGGTTCCCTCTCTAGCTCACATCACCCTTAGTAGATCATATAGCAACCTTAACTAAGCTCTAGCCCCACTATAAGCTTGCCAATATCATCAATGGTGAATAGGCCGAGAGCACCCATGTCACCCCAGTGTGGACAGCAAGCTAGGAGAAGAACTAGTCGTGCCAACCTTGTCTCGGAGGTAGCCCATGCCTCACCGCCACTCCCTGTCCCAGCCTCGAGCAATGCCAGCCACTGGACCACACGCCCAAGCCATGCCAAGCCTCTCTGCGAGCATGCCGAGAGCGCGCCAATGCGTCGCCCTCGACACACGCCCACAGACCACGCGCCGCCCTCGCCGCGTGCACGCGTGATCACCACCGCCCAGCAACCCCGTAGACACGCCCGTTCGCCACCGCGCGGACCACGCGCGTTGTGCGCCATCAAAAACCCCGTCGGGCACGCTTAGAGCGCCGAAGCATTTCGACCAATCAGCACCGCCCCACGCCTCTCCACCATGCCGTTGAGATTCGCCAGGGAGCATAGCACCGCCCCCTACCGTCTCCCACACCGATAGCCTTTTGTACCGTCGACCACGAAGAGCTCAGCTTGCGCCCGTCGGTCCCCTCTCTCCACTATAAATAGAGGCATCCCCCGCTCGAATTCTTCACACCATCGATTGGAGCTCGCTGCTGCTGGAGAAGAAGGAAGCCATCGATTGGAGCCGCCCCAGGAGAAGCTGCCCGTACCAGGAGGTTCGCCGTCGTCGACTTCGTCGTTTGCCCCCATCGCCGACCCACGCCTGAGCCCCGGTGAGCCTCCCACGACCCCCACCTAACGCGTTAGGGTTCTGTCTCGCGGGCGCTGCCCGACGTGGACGATGAGCCGTAGCCGTTCGATTACACTTAGATCGTGTGGCCGATATCGCCCCGTACCGCTTCGCGTGTTATGAGCCACTGACTGGTGAAACCCCCTGTCAGCTGAGCCCCGCGCCGCGGAGTGACACTAGGCTGGCCCATTAAACCTTCCCGCGCAGCCCAGTCATTTGAATTTAGATTTTTCTATTTAGATTCAAACTCAGTTTTGTACCCAGTTTCAAAAATCAACCCAGCTCGATTCAGTGAACCAAATTGAATGAAACCAATTTTGTTAGAAAGATATTGAAATGCTTAATCCAAGCCCATTGGATTCAAATCATTTGGATCTGTAGATCAACCTTGGTAAAAATAACAAGGCAGAAGCTTTTCTGCATTCAAACATTTTTCAAATTTAAACCATAATAGCTTTTGAGTTGATTCCAACTCTCAAAAATCACATTTGACCATACCTTTCAGAATATATAAAAACATATAGATTCTAGGAAGATAATTGAAGGTTTCATAAAGAGCATTAATTTGGCCTAAGCTAGAAAATCTTGATGTCATCCTAAGGCATGAGATTGAACTTAGTTGAAACTCCACTTGTTTACAACTCCTCTTTAGTACTCACCCCCACTGGTAGATGCTAGTGCTAAGCATAAAACTTGACCAACTTTAGATGGGAATACTTGGTGGAAAATGGTTATGAAAACCTTAGAATGATGAGTCATTCTACTGAGATGTTTTGACATGTGTTTCCAAACACCAGATGATTTGGACGATGAAAATGTTAAGGCATGAGCCTTAGCCCTTTATAAAACCGATGGTTGTCTGGATGCGATACCATTCCAATTTTACCGTACAACCACAATACCCGGGAATTGGGTAGGGCTTGACTGGAAACTTATATACCTTAGTATTGGTTCCCTCACGGCCAAGGTCTGAGTTGAGGCTACCTTGTGAAGATTGTCCACCTCTGCAGTACCCAAGATGACAGTTGGTCATGGTTGGGAGGCCAAACTCACAGGAGAGGTGCCTATACTAGGGCGTGTAATTAAAAGGTTAGGATTGATTATCCGCATACTGAGTATGGTGAATTCAGGATTTGTTCCCGACGGATGTATCAAATATTATGGTGAAAGTGTACAATCTCTACAGAGTGTCAAACTATTTGAATAGCCGCGTCCGCGGTTATGGACAGTTGGAGTGGGGGACTTGTGAAATGATTTGAGAATTTGACTTGACCACAACAGAGTTGTGGCATGAGATACAAGTTCCCACTTAGGTGTTATAAAATTCAACTAGCTTTCTTGCTTCTGAACTTAGTAGAGGTAAATCTGGCTTTTTGCAAAACAACCATAGAGCTTAGTGTCCAATTACAAAACCCCTTCACTTGTTAGTATTAGTTTGCGAGTACTTAAAGAGTACTCATGGCTTTGTCCCTGTCTATTCCCGTGGCCAGACTATGAAGAGGAGTACCAGGATGATGGACCCCAGGAAGGTTACGATAACTAGGATAATCTCCCATCGTCAGCATTGCCTGTGACCCCAAAGATGGAGCTTCGTCTATGCTACCTTTAATATTACGTATTTCCGCTGCTTGAGTTCTATTAAGAACTGGATCATGAGATCCATATTTGTGTAAGACCTTATGTATGGTTTGTAATGGATGATGTACTGTGGTATCCAATTCTGTTATGTCTCGCAAAAATGGTAATCCTGGGATTGCGATGTATGGCATAACAGGCATCTGGGATTAAAAATTTGGGTGTTGACAAAAGTTATTCCAAATAAACCTGAACCTAACAAATATGGATGGGAAATAGAATCTCAATGTAGAACCATAGGAAATCCTATACCTTGTGATACAGGTATTGAAGAAGAGACCAATTATAACCATAGAGATCCTTATGGATCATATGGGGGTAATACGAATCCAATCAACTTAGAAGAGTATTCCGATAGCTACTACACCAATATATATGACTGGATCCAAGAAAAAGCTAAGGAACCAACTTACTATGAGGAAGCGTTGCCAGAAAACCCGGATTATTCAGTGGAAGATTACGCCAACTCTAGTCATTTTTCAATGACTAATCTCAGTCTCGGTACTTCTAATCAAGAATGCGCACCTCCCGGATGCTCTTATGCTCCAGAAGGCAGTCGTAGGACTTCACGTCATCATGGACGGAACTCCAGGAAGCACTAGAGGAAGATGAAAGTGAGAGAGAAACAACATCCCTAGGGATGAGGGCTTGAATAATGTATATAGAGGGTAATGCGTATTGTAGTTTGAAGGGTTTGCCGAAATAAGTGAGGATATATCCACAAGAACAAGAGGTTCTTGTAAGATAGTTGTATACAGAGGTTTGGAGCAAACCTTTGGAACACCTGGTAGAATTGTAAATTATTTAAAACCTATGTATAATACAGGGTATATGCTTTGTTGTTTATCGACTTTTGGATCTTTTTTATTCTTCTTGATTGACTAGATATGTACATGAAGTTTAATTCGGTGTACAAATGCATGATGTAACACCCAGTTATTACTTGATGTTATAGACCTAGATAAAAAATGGGAATTCGTGCAAGGGAGTGACGAGTTTCTAAGATCATAAGGAGGACTAACTTGAAGGATGTAGCATGATAGAAGGGGTATTAATCTCATTTGGAGGATAGATAGAACATAAGTCACATTTTTGGCTAGCTCAGGAAGAAAGCTTGATGTAGAAGATGTGAGGAGCAAAAGGATATGATAAATTGAAAGTACATCCAAAGTAGGTAAAATGCTAAGAAGTTAATGGAGAGTTGTATCAAGTTCATGGAAGTATCATGAAAAAGTACCAAGAAGATGCCTTAGAACCAAAAAGTGTATTCAAGCTCTGACAATTCAGAGAGAATGTAACTCGTAGGTCGGAAACTGTAAGATAATACCTACCACTCAGAAACTCCCGCAGGGCTTCTCGTAAGCCGGTGCGAGTTATGGTGGATCTAGGGTTTCCGACAATCTAGGTTTAGAAGGCCGGAGAGGAGGAGGAGGTGTCAGCGGTGGCTAGGGCGACGACGACGAGCCGGCGGCAGCACGGCGGTGGCGCGGAGGCGTCGGCTGGCGGCGGCGACTGGATGGGGTGGGGAGGGCTAGGTTGTGTGTTCTTTGGGGCAGCCCTCCCCTCTATTTATGAGAGGGAGGAAGGATTGGGAGAGGGGAGTTTGAATCCATACTCAAACCCAAGTTGGATAGAAGGAAGGACTCTTTCCTTCTTCCACTAGAAAACTATTGTTCCAGTTTGACTTTTCAAACCTCCCTTTTGACTTTCAATTTAGAGATTTATTTCTCTCTCGCAAATGCCCAACCAAAGTGACCTAGGACATGATCCAATCATTCCACTTAACCATGACACATTCATGGACCATTCCTCTTCCGGTCCGGCGAACCTTCTAGACCCTTCTAGAACCTCTCCGATGAAAACATCGAAATCATTCCCGAACTCCAGAATCATACTTTCCTTATATGAATCTTATTCTCCAGACCATTCCGGATCTCATCGTGATATCCCAGATCCCATCCGAGACTCTGAACAACATTCGGTTTCCCTACTTACATTCCATACCTACTAAACAACATCGAATCCTTAAGTGTGTCTCCCTACGGTTCGTGAATTATGCGGACATGACCGAGACACTTCTCCGATCAATAACCAATAGAGGAATCTGGAAATTCATATGGCTCCCACATATTTCTACGATAACTTTGCGATCGAATGAACCACTTACATACGATACCAATTTCCATTCGTCTCGCGATAGTTTACTTATCCGAGGTTTGATCGTCGGGATCTCTGCATACCTAGTTCAACCTCGTTACCGATAAGTACTCTTTTCTCGTTCTCGTGATATGTGATCCCTTGTTAGCCAGTCACATGCTTGCAAGCTAATTGGATGACATTTCACCGAGAGGGCCCAGAGTATATCTATCCGTCATATGGATGGACAAATCCCACTCTTGATCCATGTGCCTTAACACATACTTTCTGAACACTCAATGCCACCTTTATAACCACCCAGTTACAGTGTGGTGTTTGATGTCATCAAAGCATCCTTCCGGTGATGGTGATTAGCATGATCTCATGGTCGGAGGAATTAGGTTACTATGTATCAGAAAGCTTATAGCAAATGAACTATATTAAATGACTTGATCTTTATGCTACGCTTAACTATAGGAGTATGTCCATCACATCATTCTCCTAATGATATGACCCTGTTGTTAATAACATTTCTATGTTCATGATCAGGAAACCATGATCATATATTAACCAACAGGCTAGTTTAACAAGAGGCTTTACTAGGGACTCTTTTATGTTTACAAATCACATAAGTATTAATGTTTTCAGTTAATACAATTATAGCATGGTATGTAGACATTTATCATAAGCATGAAGATATGATAATAACCACTTTATTATTGCCTCTTGGGCATATCTCCAATAGTCTCCCACTTGCAGTAGAGTCAATAATCTAGTTTCAAATCTTTGTGCATTCAACATCTATGGCTTTCTAGTGTTGTATCTACACGATTGCTAGTGGTCAACTGATCTCCAGATCCGACACTTTCAGGTCCGTGTGTAATTGCATGTCTTTGCGTCTCTACGCATCACTCATTCTCTAATGAGATGGCTTTGTACAAATTTGGTCTTTTGGCGAGACCTTTAGTTCCTTGGGGTTAAAAAATGTTGATAATATTTTCGTACAATATATCTTCATAGTACTACCCCGCTGTGAACCACACCTAGTTTGATAACAAACTACTGGACACAAATGCCCTCTTTTGCTGTTATAATAGCAGTCATATACTTAGCCTTTTATTGTAGTATCTGTCACAATGTCTTAACTTTGGAACTCATCCAAATCCATTATGGAACTTACTTTCCATCATATTGTGCCACCCTTAGTTTATATTGAGATAAACTTAATTTGTACTTTATGACAAAACTAGTATCATTGTAATACTTTTACAATGAACTAACCATCTATTTGTCACTTCTACAAAATAATATATTCTTAGTTCTTCTAAAAGATCATAAGAATATCTTTACTATCATCCAATAATCATCTTATGAATCATTCTGGTATATGCTCATAACATTTAGAGCATAGGACATATCTGGATTTGTACACATCACAACATGATTGATAAAATACTCTTTGTGATTTTATCTATCAAGTATAAAAAATACTTAAATCTTCATTCAATCCTTCATGTGCAACAAGAACCTTTCTTGTAGTTTCTATATTGAACTCATTCAATATCTCATCTATGTACTTCTGTCACAACTATATTGGCATCACAATTTATCCTTATAGATATTCATGCCAAATATCCGGGTTTTGCCTAAGACTTTCATCGAGATGAAATTCTTAACCTGTGTCAATAAAAGGATACATAATTTCCAATCAACAATATGTCTTCCACATAATGTATTAGAAACATGTCTTAGCGCTCCCACTTAATTTCTTGCAAATGCAAGCATCTTCATCGTCTCCGATGAAATTAAACTCTTTTAACAGTTTCATCATAGTGAAGATTCCAACTCCGCGATGCTTACTTCAACAATTGAAGTTTGCATATGCTTTTAGCATCCTTTGAATTAACAAAACCCTTTGGACCGTGTCATGCACACGTCGTTGGTAACCATTCTATTAGAAAAACTTGTTTTGTTTATTCAACTACCACATAACAAAATTATATGTAGTGGTTGCTACATTAATCCGTCTAGACTAAATATCGCTTAATGAAAGATCGGATCTTGTCATAGTCAACTATTTGAATATTGTCGTGAAATCTTTCCCAACATGTCGATAATTTCATAGATGTGAAACAGCCATGTCAATTTCTTTATAGATCCAAATATGATTGTAGGGTCTTGCACCTTTTCAAAGGGTCTTTCAAGTTCAAAGCTTGATCTCTCGTATATGGAACTATCACGGATTTTATGGCTTGAAACCATTTTACGGACTCAGGGCCCATCATCGCTTCTCTGCATGTAGTCGGATCATAATTGTCAAATAATGATTTAACTCTCAAATCTTGGTATTTGATTGTTTACCCGACCTACTTGATTCAATAGGAACTTAGACCTCCGTGACCACAACCTTTGAGGCACGTGAGCCATGAGCATTGTTGCTGCCTCCGGAACACTTTTCGGCACTGTGCAACTTTGCACATATAGCTAAGGTTATTTTAACCTTATCAAAGTTCTATTGTCCTCCCACTTAACTTTTCACGGAAAATTCCTTTCTCAAAGAAACTTGACGTTCTAAGCGACAAACATTTTTGTCTTCGGTGTTATGGAGGAATACTCAACTATTATTCAAAATAACATACAAAGATATGTTCATCCGATTTTGGTTGCAAACATCTTTCTTATGCATAGCATACCAATGTTTAAGAAAGGACAACTTGGGTTTTATCCCAAACCATAACTTTATATGGTGTCATTTCAACGGATTGATAGATCTCTTTTTAGTGAAAAAGCGGTAGTCTCTAAAGATTTTAATCTTTAAAATATAATGGCAATTTTATGAATTACAACTTTGATCTTACCATGTCAAACAAGGTTTCATTGCATATCTCGATTATTCCATACTCATATGGTGTTTCGGGAAACGCAAATCCATGGAACGATTCCTCAAATCTTAGGTGTTATGCTAAACTTGTAACTCAAATATCTCCCTTTATGATCCTATCATAAATTCTTTATTTTCTTGTTACATTGATTTTGCACTTCATCTTGAAAGTCTTTGAACTTTTCAAATGTTTCACACTTCATCCTTATTAAGTAAATATTCATATATTCACTCAAATTTTCGGAGAAAGCATATGAAGTTGAAATCAATCGCTCTTGACTACACATAATGGGATTTATACATCTATATGTACAAGTTCCAATAAGGTAGTCATTCGTTCACTTTTGGCCTATGAACGGAGTTTTAATTATCTCTAGGATAGTTCCGCAAGCGTCATTTGATCAAAAATCAAAAGACTCCAAAATTCCATCCACATGAAGTTTCTTCATGCTTTCTTTCCAATATAATTTAAACGGCGATGTCACTTCCTAAGTGATCTTTCAATCAATTTATCTTTCGGCATTTTTAGTACTAGTTTTATGGATGTGATTTCTCCAACGAGATTTGTAAATCATCCATCTTTTATGGATTAGGGCAATTAGTTGAACAACCCTTTTGTTATCATAATACCTGATCTAAATAACAATTATTGAAAACAAATCTTGAAGGTAAGTTTTGATTTCAACGAGCAACACAACAACCCTTTATTTTTCTCGATGAGCATCATCACATATTCTTTTGCTAGTTTCTTTAGGCCATTGTAGTTCATGAATTGTGTTGTTTCGTATGATGATTCACACCAACAAATTCAGTATCCAATACTCAAGAACTACATTGTTTAATAAGCAAAGAATATAACCATAACATGTATATCCTCTATATACCTAAGCTGAACAATTCTAGTCTTTTCTCTTCTGCCAAATATTTCTTAGATTTCTCTTTCAGTATTTCTTTATCCTTTCAAAAGAATCTATCAACATCAACAGTGGTGTCATACTTATGACACATAGTCCAAAAGAAGTATAGTTAAATACCAATGTCTTTGGACTTGCACTTTGAAGTAGATCATCATCGTCAAATGTTTGGTGTTCTTTCAAATCCATTCTTTAGTAATCTTTTAGTGTAGTAAACATTTTAGCTGCATCAAATATTCATCCTTATCATGGAACTATTTATGATCAAGCTACTTTAGCTTATAAAGGTGAATTACGAGTATAATGTTGCGCTCCAAAACCTTTTGGAGGATTAGGACGACCATGTCTCCAACCTTTTGCAAATTCTCATCAAATATGAGAACCTGACTTTTGCTATATTATACTCTATCATGTTATAACCAAAACTTTGTTTTAGATATCACAATATCTTTCACACATGATGATTTCTGAAACAATTCTTTCAGCTCCCCGATAACCTTGATATTAAAACAATCTTTTGAATATCAAGAATCATGGAGATAAACATGATACTATATACTAACACTGGAATTGTTACTCTTGATTTAATACCAATTATTAAACTTCACGGAGTAACCAGAACTTACTGAAAGTTTTCAATAGGACTTTTAAACTTTAGATTAACACATCAAAACAATACGATACCAGTTCGTAAAGTAACTATCCAAAATTCTATAGTTCTATCATCTCAATTATAACTAAGCGCAAGGTGGTAAACGGATGCCAATGACTACAACAACTATGTAAATTCACTTTGATTTAAATTATGATAAATAGTGTTCAACTTTTAATCATATTGTTGTTGAACTCCCACTCAAAACAATATCCCTCACAATGTTTTAGTGATCACACGAACCAAGTTCACTACACCAAGTTCGATCATCACGTGACATGATATAGTTTCAAAGGCGAATAATCATCATGTTCATCATATAATCTATATGACTCATGCTTTACCTTTCGGTATTCCGTGTTCCGAGACGATGTCTCTACATGCTAGGCTCGTTAAGATCAAACCTTAGCTTCCGCGTGAGCAAATCTGGCTTGCTCCCGTTGTATACACTCACAGAATCTAACACACCCGATCATCACGTGGTGCTTTGAAACAACGAGCTTTGGCAACGGTGCCTACTAAGGACGAACACTCTATAACTTGATATTTTGTGAGAGGGATCATCTTATAATGCTACCGCCGCGAACTAAGCAATACAAGATGCATAAAAGGATTAACATCACATGCAATTCAAAATATGTGATATGATATGGCCTTTATTCTTGTGCTTCCGATCTCAATCTTCAAGCACGAACATGATCTCCATCATCACCGGCGTGGCGTCAAGGTCAATGGCGCCGCTCCATGGTTGTCGTCCACCAGCATCAACTATTACAACTACTTTGAATAATAGACACGCAGGTCTAGACGAAATTAAAAGACAACCATATGGCTCCTGCCGGTTGCCAACTTACAATAAGGAACATTGCATACATCATATATAATCACAATCATGGCCATATCACATCACAACAGACCCCTACAAAACAAAGTTAGATGCCTCTGATTTTCTTTGCATGTTTTACGTCGTTTGGGCCTTTTAATAAGTGTCGTTTTAACTTACGAACAAGAACCACAACATTGATACTAGTATTGTCAATCACCCGTTGTAAATTGAATCTTCACTATGTTGGGAGAAACAGGCACCCACAAAGCCACTTATGCAATACAAGTTGCATGTCAAGCGTGGAGCAAGTCTCGTGAACGATGTCATGTAAGGTTAGCCCGGGCCGCTTCATCCCACCATCCCGCAAGTTGCAAAGTACACAAGAAACAATCAACAACAAAAACATCAACGCCCATAATGACCATTGTGTTCTACTCGTGCAACAGATCTACATATAGACATGGCTCTGATACCACTGTAGGGGTTCGTAGCATGGAAAACAAAAAAATTCTACCGCATGCAAACAAACAAGCCAAGATCTATCTACTAGATTGAAGCAACGAGTCGATTAGAGTACTCACCCTCGAAGATTCCAAAGCGGTTAACGAGAGCAGATTCTCGTGGGTGATGTAGTCGTACACTTGCCGATCTCAAGATCGTGTAGACGATCCTTTCGGCGCTGTGTTCCGGCAGCGCTTCCGCAGTCGGCCACACGTTCGGTACTCGATGAAGACCTTCCTCTCCCTTGTTCCAGCAGGCAGCGGAGGTTGTAGTTCTCCCGTCGTGATTCCGGCAGCACGACGGCATGGTGTCGGAAGTAGAGGGAAGATCCCGCAGGGCTTCGCCTAAGCCGATGCGAGTTATGGTGGATCTAGGGTTTCCGGATCTAGTTTTTGAAGGCCGAAGAGGAGGAGGAGGTGTTACAGCGGCTAGGGCGATGGCGACGAGCCGGCGGTAGCGCGGCGGCGGTGCGGTGGCGCTGGGAGGCGGCGGCTGGCGGCAGCGCACGGGGTGGGGATGCCTAGGTTGTGTGTTCTTTGGGGCAGCCCTCCCCTCTATTTATGAGAGGGAGGAAGGCTTGGGAGAGGGGAGTTTGAATCCATACCCAAACCTAAGTTGGATAGACGGAAGGACTCTTTCCTTCTTCTAGTAGGAAACTATTGTTCTAGTTTGACTTTTCAAACCTCCCTTTTGACTTTCAATTTAGAGCTTTATTTCTCTCTCGCAAATGCCCAACCGACCTAGGACATGATCCAATCATTCCACTTAACCATGACACATTCATGGACCATTCCCCTTCCGGTCCGGTGAACCTTCTAGACCCTTCTAGAACCTCACCGATGAAAACATCGAAATCATTCTCGAACTCTGGAATCGGACTTTCGTTATATGAATCTTATTCTCCGGACCATTCCGGATCTCCTCGTGATATCCCGGATCCCATCCGAGACTCCGAATAACATTCGGTTTCCCTACTTACATTCCATATCTACTAAACAACATTGAATCCTTAATTGTGTCTCCCTACGGTTCGTGAATTATGCGGACATGACCGAGACACTTCTCCGATCAATAACCAATAGAGGAATCTGGACATTCATATGGATCCCACATATTTCTATGATTACTTTGAGATCGAATGAACCACTTACATACGATACCAATTTCCCTTTGTCTTGCGATAATTTACTTATCCAAGGTTTGATCGTCGGTATCTCTGCATACCTAGCTCAGCGTCATTACCGATAAGTACTCTTTTCTTGTTCCCGTGATATGTGATCCCTTGTGATCTAGTCATATGCTTGCAAGCTAATTGGATGACATTTCACCGAGAGGGCCCAAAGTATATCTATCCGTCATATGGATGGACAAATCCCACTCTTGATCCATGTGCCTCAACACATACTTTCTGAACACTCAATGCCACCTTTATAACCACCCAGTTATGGTGTGGTATTTAATGTCATCAAAGCATCCTTCCGGTGATAGTGATTAGCATGATCTCATGGTCGAAGGAATTAGGTTACTATGTATCATAAATCTTATAGCAAATGAATTATATTAAATGACTTGATCTTTATGCTACGCTTAACTATAGGAGTACGTCCATCGCATCATTCTCCTAATGATATGACCCAGTTGTTAATAATATCTCTATGTTCATGATCAGGACTCTTTTATGTTTACAAATCACACAAGTATTAATGTTTCCGGTTAATACAATTATAGCATGGTATGTAAACATTTATCATAAGCATGAAGATATGATAATAACCACTTTATTATTGCCTCTTGGGCATATCTCCAACAGGACATCTCCTTGATGACTGCAAAGGGCGGCGAGGAGGTTTCAACTAGCCTTTTCCTCATCGGCATAGCAAGCTCTCGACCACTGCTTGAGGCGCAGGCCACAAGCCTCTAGGTTGCTGCCACAAGCCAGAGGCTGCCACTTAAGAAGAAGGTCGAAGAAAACTGCCGGACAAGGATCTTATTTGGCAGGTGAGTGGTGGTCATCCTCCGCGTCAGCTCTCCCCATGAGAGCGCAACCATCGGAGGGAGAGGGACCACTTCCAGCTGTGCGGGATCCGTCGCGCCCAGCTCAAAGCTGTAGGGGTTTGTAGCATGGAAAACAAAAAAAATTCTACCGCATGCACACAAACAAGCCAAGATCTATCTACTAGATTGTAGCAACGAGTCATTAGAAGCACTCACCCTCGAAGATTCCAAAGCTGTTAACGAGAGCAGATTCTCGTGGGTGATGTAGTCGTACACTTGCGGATCTCAAGATCGCGTAGATGATCCTTCCGGCGTTGCGTTCCGGCAGCGCTCCCGCAGTCGATCACACGTATGGTACTCGATGAAGACCTTCCTCTCCCTTGTTCCAGCAGATAGCGGAGGTTGTAGCACTCTCCTCGTGATTCCGGCAGCACGACGGCGTGGTGTCGAAAGTAGAGGTAAGATCCCGCAGGGCTTCGCCTAAGCAGGAGCGAGTATGGTGGAGTAAGAGAGAGCCTTGGCGATCTACGGATTTAGAGGCACCAAGGGGGGTGGCTTGGCCGGCGGCTAGGGTTTGGGGAAACCCGAATTCGGCGGCTAGAGGAGACCTAGGTGGCGACAACACTTGGAGGGGTGGTGGCGCCTAGAGCTAGGGTTTGGGTGTGAGAGGTAGGGGTGTGCCCTACCCCTCCTTATATAGGTGGGGGAGGCGGTTTGGGAGGAGGGAGTACTACTCCAACTCCTCCTCATGGCCGGCGGGTGGAGGGAGTGGGATTCCTACCCTAGGTAGGTTTCCTACTCTCCCTCCACCAAGCAATGTTCGGATTTGACTTTTCAAATTGGCCTTTGACTTTCAAACTTGAATTTGATTTCTCTCTTCATATTGCCCAGCCAAGGGACCTAGTACATGATGCAACAATTCCATATTGTCAAGACACGTCCATGTACCCTTCCCCTTCCGGAGTGTCGGACCTTCCAGACCCTTCTAGAACATCCCCGGTGAAAACACCGAAATCATTTCCGAACTCCGAAACAGGACTTTCCTTATATGTATCTTATTCTCCGGACCATTCCGGATCTCCTCGTGATATCCCGGATCCCATCCGAGACTCCAAACAACATTTGGTCTCTTACTCATCATTCCATATGTAACTACCTCGGTGAATTACGCTCCTAGTTACAAGCCTGGATGAGCGGAAATGGTTGAAATAGTACGGTGGGGCCAAAATGCCACTCACAGGTAGACCTCTCGGCCGTCCCAACCATTTCCAAACATCGGGGCAAGAACGGGCGGCGTAATCGGCAGGCGAAGGGATCAACTACATACACAAATGAGTATGTATGCAAGCCACCATACAACAGTACATCAGAGCCATTCCATCTAAAAGAAAGGAAATATAGCAACACCATACAGCAAGATTCAAATGTCCTAGATAGATATAATAGTTTAGGATATCTCCTCATACATCAAACATCAGAGTATCAGGCGGAAGCGGCAAACAAGGTCCGAGTACGGATAAGAAGCAAATCGGCATAAGATGCCCCATAAATAAGCACATCCCGCCCACAGATCTCACGGATCCCCGTTCCCGGAATCTCTACACCGAACGATCGTTGCCCACATCGTCTGCCTCCTCCACCCAGTATCCATCTGGTGAGTGTACCTGTTCATCTGAATCAAATAATTTATCGTGTGAGACCCTAGGGGTACTCAGCAATTCTTTATGCCTCTAAAGGGGACACAACCTGGGGTGACGCAATTGCAGCAAAAGATAAACCCTAACAGTTCTATAGATACTCGCTAACCATCCGCCTAACCAAATATAGACGGATGTCCGTGAATTAATAACAACAGTTATAACAGTAATTCCAACAGATCCATCCTCCTCCTCGCTTACCAACGAGGAAGCGGACGAACAACCCCCCATCCATTGGCAGTTTTATTATCCATTCCATGAGTGTTGCACTATTTACTAGTCAATTACTTAGTCAAATTAAGAGCGGTACTTTAGTTATACTTGTCTATGATCGAGAAACTGTGCTCCAAGTCGTCCATAACCGTGGACACGGCTTTCAGAAAGTTTTACCCTGCAGGGGTGCACAAATAGCAACACACACTCGATCAACCTCGGAAAAACCAAATCAAAACCCAACGAGGCCTTCACGACAAAGCAATCATAGGATTCAGAAATATTTCAGGGGGCCACCCCATTAAGCTACCCGCAACGAAGTTAGCTGACTTCGAGACGGACTCAAGGTTTGCGTAAGTGGCTGTAAACGACTGGGAACCCGAAAATGTGACTAGGCTTGTCGATACCGCGAAAACACTCCGCTTACCTAAACAGTACAGGTGCTCCTCGCACAATCGTAATTAAGCAGTAAAGCATGGCATAAGTACAGGATAGTAAATAAATCCTCAAACTAGTTTGTGGCCCCAAGAAATAAGAATGAATCAAGCTCTGGCTTAGGGGGTCCCATAAGCCTCCCGGATGTGGATAGCGTGAATAATCAAGGAACAGGAATCAAGTACTCGGGGTCCTACGGGACACAAGTGAGCAGGAAAAACCAAATAGCAGATATTGCTCACCGGTGCCACTTTCATTAGTTATCCCATTACTACTCAGGTTAAGTTATTTAGGTACCTCATTATCCATCAGACACTCACATACCCTACACATGCTGTTCTACGACTCGCATGGCTCAAACAACTCCTGTAGTAATGGCTCATGGGATGGAGGAACAAGCTTCGGTGGGGTTTAAAAGTAAAGTCTATGCAATACTTGGGATTCAATTTAATGCAATCGCGACTCAATGATGCAAGAATAAGATAGAGGCAATAGGTACTATATGTATGCGAGCATGTGGTAGTGCTTGCCTGGCAGCTCAGTTGAAGCAAGAGACGGATCTGGGTAGTGCTCCTGGTTTTCTTGATATATCCCCTGCTCAGTGTCTATTCGAAGAAGAACCAAACAAACAAGGGCCAACATAAATAGAGTGCACAAGCATATGAATAAGATGCGACAAGCAACAATCATGCCATGATGAATGATGCACAATTTGCATGGCAATAATGTAGCGTGGCATGGGTGAGGTGTGGAATACAAGAAATAAACATTTTATTGAGTTTTGGCCACATTTTATCCTCATATTAGTTGCTGTTTACATTATATTTATATGATTCATGCTGCAAAATAGAACATGGAATGCATAAACAGAAAGGCCTCGTCGAGCTGATCATTTTAGACATATCATTTGTTAAATTTGGAATTATAAGTCAAAAGTTATTAATTTATTAAGAAAAGGGCATTTTAATGTAATTTTGAACAACTTGAATTTTAAAGTGTCCAAAATATATTTTATATAGCATATTTGAAAACCTCACATTTTTCTGATCTAAAAACATATATCATTTGTATTATTTGGATTTGTATTTTAAAAGTTATTATGAATCTGATTTGAATTTGAATTTAAATCAAATTTGAATAGATTTATTTTTAAAACAGAAACAGAAAAGCTTTTTGTACCCAGGCAGATCTAGCCACTGTCAGTGACAGGTGGGCCTGGCGCTGACTAGGTGACACAGCGCGCAGAAAAAACTTTTCCTACCAGCACAGAGGCTAGCCCCGGAGGCCGACAGGTGGGACCAGCGGCTTGCAGGCCCACGCCGCAGCGGGTGCACCGTGCAGAGCCACGTGGGTCAGCTGAGGACCGCGGGTTGGGGCTAAAGTTTCACGGGGTGTTCGTTGCAAAAACGTCAGAGAGGCCGACAGGTGGGGTCTCGAGGAGCGCGGGTTAAGGGATCAAAAAGGTTGGGGTTTTTCTGAAAGACTACCACGGCCCCACTATTTATCTTCTCTCTGAACTCACTGACAACAGGCGGGGCGCGACAGCGGCAGAGCGCGGCACGCGGGGCTCGAACTCACGACCTGGGGTGCGCGCTGCGGGGCGGCAACCACTAGGCTAGGCTAGGGTAGCTGTCAGCATGGAGGTTGGGGCCTAGACACGGTTTGCGCGACGCACGAGCGAGCAGACGCGCGCGCTCGCCGGTGCACTGAGCGTGCTCGACGCAACGATCGGCGAGTACAGGAAACGACGGTGGACGCGAGGATGTCTAGGGGGGAGATTGGCTCACCGCGAGGTGCTCGGCGGTGTTGGATCGAGCGGGGGCGTAGCAGATCGTCGTCGAGGCTGGCGGCCGGAGTTCTAGGGTTTCGCGGCGGAGCGGCGTCGGCCTGGGGCTTCTGAGGCTCCTCCTCCTCGCTGGCGTGTACGGGGCGACGCAGAGGGATCGACTCGGTCTTCCTCGACACCTGGACGCCGCGCCCGCCGCCTGGTACGGTGTCGACGAGAGGAGGCCGATGGCAAGGTGGTGATCGGTGGTATACGGTGGTGGAGAGGAAGGGGAGGAGAGGGCAGGGCCCTGGGCGGATCTGGGAGTGGCAGAGGGGTGGTGGGAGTAGATAAGGGCGAGCCTGAGGGAGGTGGTGCCTTGGGGAGGTGGGTTGGAGATAAAGGTGGCTTCGGCCACCTTTTCCTTCCTCCTCACGTGCTCGAGCATGGGAGGGCAGGGCAGGCACGGGCTGGGGGAGGGTCTGCAGGTGGGCCAGGCGGGTGAGGGAGCTCGGGGTGGGGCTTCTGAGGCAGGGAGAAGAGAGAAAGAGGGTAGAGGAGAGGCTCGGGCTAGGGTGGGATCTAGGCTCAGTTAGGGTTTGTCTTAGGGTTGGGGTGGAGAGAGAGAGAGGGGTAGACAGGTGGGCCTGCTAGGTGAGAGAGGAGAGGCCGAGAGGGAGGGGTGGCATGGTAGCTAGGGTTTATAGAGAGAGGTGGTTTTAGAGTAGGTATAGATTAGGAGAGAGGTTTAGAGAGAGGTGAGATGTGGTGGTAACTAGGGTAGATGAGGGGTTAGATTTAGGGTCTAGCTTAGATGAGAGAAAAATTTGGAGAAAGGATTAGAGAGAGAGGGTGGTTTATGGTTTTTGGCATGATCCACATGACCATGCATGTGTGGAGGTGAGAGGAGAGAAAGGTGATGAAAAGAGAGAGATAGAGGGAGATGATCCACTCAAATGAACAAATAAAATCAAGGAGGACCAAAGGTGGCAAAGGTTGCATGGACCATGCAAAGATGAGAATTACCATGATTAAAATATTGTGGAAACAATAATATTATCATGGCATTATTATTATGCATTCCCAAAATGTGGAATAAAGGCCAAGCAAAAGCAATTAGAATTAGATCCATCCCAACCCACATGAGCTAGAGTAAATGCCAAAATAAAATAAAATGAAGTCCCATGGGTAATTAGGGTGGTAGAATTATAAGGTGGTTGAAGACAAGGTGGTGGAGTGGAATAAGAGATATGCCCCCAACTCAACTTGGGCATTTAAACAATATATCAATAACCAAATACAATATCAAGAGGCAAATACAATTGACAATGCATATGAGAGAAGAACCAAATCAAAAAGGGGTTTTATATGATGCTCAAATGCAAGGTGGCATGATGACATGAGCATGATATAGTGATGATGCAACAATTATATATATGAAGTAGCCATTATATTACTAGACCAAGTAGCATTACAATTTGTTAGACAAATGGGATGCTACAACTCTCCCCCGCTAAACAGGAATCTCGCCCCGAGATTCTAGGAAGAAGAAGAAGACTCAAAGAGGGTAGGATAGTTGGCACGGAGCTCATCTTCACACTCCCAAGTGGCTTCATCCACGGAATGGTGCGACCACTGCACCTTGCAGAACTTGATGGACTTGTTGCGAGTCCTTCTTTCTGCGATCTCAAGGATTTTTGTGGGGTGTTCTTGATAAGACAGATCTTCTTGGAGATTGATTAGCTCATGATCCACGGTCCTGCCGGGATCCTTGAAGCACTTCTTGAGTTGAGAGATGTAGAAAACATCATGAACCTTGAGTTTTTTCGGGAGCTCAAGAGCATAAGCAACTTCTCCTCTTCTTCCACGAATTTTGAAAGGACCAATGTATCTAGGAGCCAGCTTTCCTTTGATACCAAAACGGTGCGTGCCTTTCATGGGAGTGACACGAAGGTAAACAAGATCACCAGGGACATACTCCATGTCCGTGTGCTTTCTGTCATAATTGCTCTTCTGGCGACTTTGAGCAATCTTCAGATTTTCAAGAATGATATGCACCTTCTCCTCCGCTTGAGTTACAATGTCAGGGCCAAACCAAATTCTTTCTCCTGCACCTGACCAACCAATCGGAGTTCTGCATTTGCGGCCATAGAGAGCCTCAAATGGTGCCATCTTCAGACTTTTCTGGAAGCTGTTGTTGTAAGAGAATTCAGCATAAGGAAGACATTCCTCCCACTTCATGCCAAAAGAGATGACGCATGCACGAAGCATATCCTCCAGAATCTGATTGATCCTTTCAACTTGTCCTTGCGACTGAGGGTGGTAAGCTGTGCTGAAGTTCAACTTTGTTCCCAAAGCATTTTGGAAACTTTCCCAGAACTTGGAAGTGAAGATGCTTCCACGGTCTGAACTGATCTCAAGCGGAACCCCATACAGAGAGACAATTCTGTTGATATAGAGCTCAGCCAACTGAATTCCAGAAATTTTTTCCTTGACGGGGAAGAAGTGAGCCACTTTAGAAAGCCTATCAATGACAACAAAGATTGCATTGTTGCCCTTCTGCGACCTTGGAAACCCAGTGATGAAGTCCATCTCTACTTTCTCCCATTTCCATTCCGGGGGTTTCAATGGATGTAGAAGACCGAAAGGTTTCTGATGGACAACTTTCACTCTGTGGCAGACATCACACTCCGAGACATACTTGGCACAATATCGTTTCAATCCCGGCCACCAATATTGTGTTTTCAAGTCCATGTACATCTTTGTGCTGCCAGGGTGGATAGAAAGAACAGAATCATGCGCCTCCTTGAGAATTTGCTCTCTCAAACCCGGGTAGTTCGGAACAAACATCCGGTGTTCAAAGAAAAGCGTGCCTTGATCATCGACGTGGAAGGACTCATACTTCGGAAGCTGAAGTTTTGAGATGATCTTTTTGGTGTGCGGATCACCAAGCTGACGAGAGCGGACCTTCTCTTCCAAGAGAGGAGTAGCCAGAAGGTTCAGGAGATACCCTTGTTCCACAATTTCAAGGTTGAGCTGACGGAATTCCTCGCACAAGAGAGGCTGTTGTTCCTCCATCATGAGGTTGTTGACATAAGATTTGCGGCTGAGAGCATCGGCCATGACATTAGCTTTGCCCGGGGTGTAGTTGATGGTCAAATCAAAATCATTGATTGCTTCAATCCATCTCCTCTGCCGAAGGTTGAGATCAGGCTGAGTGAAGATATACTTCATACTCTTGTCATCAGAAAAGATTTCACAACGGTTGCCCAGCAAATAGTGCCTCCATAGTTTCAAAGCAAAGACAACTGCTGCGAGCTCGAGGTCATGTGTAGGATAGTTGATCTCATGCGTCTTCAACTGTCGAGAGGCATAAGCAACAACTTGTTTTTCTTGCATAAGGACCGCACCCAATCCTTGCAAAGAGGCGTCACAGAATATCTGGAAAGTCTTAGATGTATCTGGAGGAACCAAGACTGGCGTGGAAGTGAGCTTCTCTTTGAGTGTCTCAAAGCTTGCTTGACATGCAGGAGTCCAAAGGTATTTCTTGCCTTTCTTGAGGAGATCGGTAAGAGGCTTCGCTATCTTCGAAAAGTTCTGAACGAAGCGACGGCAATAACTAGCCAAACCAAGGAAACTCCGCACTTCTTTGACATTAACAGGAGGAAGCCATTCAACAATTGTCTTCACAGTTTCCGGGTTGACTGCAATGCCCTTGGCAGAGATGACGTGACCAAGATAGGTTACTTGAGGCAGCCAAAACTCACACTTTGAGAACTTTGCATACAAGCGGTTCTCACGAAGCTTGTTTAGGACACACCGAAGGTGTTCTTCATGTTCTTCCTTTGACTTAGAATAGACTAAGATGTCATCCAGATAGACCACAACGAACTTATCAAGATACTCCATGAAAACCGAGTTCATGAGCCTCGAGAAGGTGGCAGGTGCGTTGGTGAGACCGAAAGACATGACCGTGTACTCATACAGGCCATAGCGGGTGGTGAAAGCTGTTTTGGGAACATATTCCTTGCGAATCTTGATTTGGTGATAACCACTTCTCAAGTCAAGCTTAGAGAACACCACAGCTCCAGCTAGCTGATCGAAGAGATCATTAATCCGCGGAAGGGGATATTTATTCTTGATGGTTTTAGCATTGAGAGCCCGATAGTCAACACAAAGTCTATCAGTCCTGTCTCGCTTCTTCACAAAGATTGTTGGGCTACCCCAAGAAGAAGTACTGTGTTGAATGAAACCCAACTTCTCTTGTTCATCAAGTTGACGTTTGAGTTCAGCCAACTCAGCAGGACCCATTTTATAAGGCCGCTTGGAGATAGGAGCCGTTCCAGGTTCAAGCTCAATTACAAACTCAACCTCACGATCCGGAGGCATACCCGGCAACTCTTCAGGAAAGACATCTGGGAACTCACAGACCACCGGAACACTCTGAATAGCTTCCATAGCATCATCATTCAGAGCCGACAAAGAGAAAAGCTGGATAGCAGGAGTCAGACTTGGAGAAAAGACTATATGGCCTTCAGGAATCTTCAGAGAAACCGAGCGTTCAGCACAATCAATCACAGATGCATTTGCTGTCAACCAATCCATGCCTAAGATGACATCAATGTCAGAATTGCCCAGAACAATTAAGGACGCCAAGAACGAAGAGCCACCAATCTCAATTTGATTGCCATGGCTGATTTTAGAAGTTGCCATCTTTGCTCCAGGAGAAAGGACCATTAACCGCTTGAGGAGAGGGTCCAACGCTAACTCATTCTCATTTGCAAACTTGTGAGAAACGAAAGAATGCGATGCACCAGAATCAAACAAAACTCGTGAAGGGACTGAGTTAACGGAAAGCATACCCATCACAATTCCAGGTGCATGCTCAGCTTGAGCGGCGTTGACACAGTTGGCACGAGCAACAGTAGACCCGGGCTTGGTGTTGATGTTGAGAGCCCGAGGTGGTGGTGCACGAACCAAAGGAGAGCTTGCCGCAGATCTTGGAGGTGGTGGCGGAAGAGCTTTGTTTTTCATCGGATAGTTCCAGCTTTGATGCCCAGAGTCTCCACACGTGAAACAAGCACCAGGTGGACGTGGAGCAACGTAGCCAGGGACTCCGCCAGGCGCTCCAGGGTAGTGGTGGTTGTAGCCCCTGGGAGCCGCAGTGAGGAAGTTTGGTGGCCTTGTCGCGAAGCTTGAAGGTCTTGGTGGAGCCGGGAGCGACGGTGGGTTGTTAGGAACCCAAACACGACGCTTAGAAGGAGCTGTCATAGCTGAAGAGCTTGGTGCATCACGGTTGTGTTTCTTTGACTCCTCAAACACTTGCCTACTTGCTTCTTCCTGGAGAGCTGTATGCTGAAGTTCCAGAAAAGACGCCGGCCTTGCATGTGTGATTGCATATTTAATCGATGCATTGAGCCCTTGCCGGAACCTCTTTTGCTTCTTCTTGTCATCAGAGATCTCATCGCCACCATAACGAGAAAGATTCATGAAGTTCCTGATGTAGGTATTGACATTGTCATTTCCCTGCTTGAGGTTGAGAAACACTTCCTTCATTCTTTCCATGACAATTTCTGACAGATACTGCTCTTTGAAGGCTCCAGTGAACTGTTCCCAAGTAGGCTGAAAACAATTGCAGTTTGCCTTCAGGTAATTCTCCCACCAGAGAGCTTCATCTCCCTTCAGAAGGTGAGTAGCACATTTTACCCATTCTTGCTCAGGAACATCAGCAGTCTCCAGTAGCCTTGACATCTCACGCAACCAATCATCAGCATCAAGTGGTTGATCAGAAACATCAAATTGGCGTGGGTTGAACTTCAGGAAACTTTTGATGTCTCCTCGCTTGGGAGGTGGAGGTAGCGGAGCAAACTCATTCCTCCTGACACTTTCCTCAAAACGCTGCTGGTTCTGCTGCATTGCTGCCAAGGCATTGGCGATGTTTGACAACGCGGACCCCAGTTCAGGTAGTATGTCCTCATCAGAACGGCGTGGCGGTGCCATCCTGTGATTGATATAAAACACAAGTCAGTACTATAATGGAAAATAATAATAATCCAAAATAGTACCAAGATGGAATTAACCAAGATTAAAGGATACAATTTACTAAGATGATATTAAAATATCAACAAAGTTCAAAGCACCTAGAAGATATTAAGCATATCGCACACGACTGAAAAGGAGTGTGGTACACAGATATATCAAAGAAAATTTTTCCACAAATTTTGGCATTAAAATACCAATAGATGCACAAAAACACTTAACGAATCAAGATTAGTGACTCTACCAATTCAATATACAAGAGCGAATGATAAGAGTAGTGGTATGGTCGCGACTCCAACCCGCACTCAAATCATTACTCCGCACATGAATAAGTAGAACACATATCCTAACCCCTTCTTCTCACGATGAACCTAAAGATTGGTAACTACGGAAACGAACACCCCAAACAAGATAACGTCGGATAACAAAGGGTAAGACAGATCGCGGCGGTATACAATGAATCAGATAGATCGCGTCGGTTTGCAAAAGCCTGTCGGTATGGAATGTACCAACAGTTGATAACCAAAAGGCCGATTAAGATAACATGTTGGATGCAACAGATAGACAAAGAATTACACACTCACACACACACACACAACTTATGGTACTACGGAAACCCAGAACACGTGAATCCTAGTTTGAACTTTTAAGAAGAGGATTGAAAATGTTACACTTCCTTACCAGAAAAGGGTGGGTGGTTGGGTAAGAAGAAAAGTGGAAGCAGTCCTACTCTCGCGTTTTGTTTTTCCCTAGTATACATAACTACCAAAATATTTGCTAGACTGACAACGACCATTTGGCTGAGACCCTGAAGGGCGGGATGGCTCTGATACCAATTGTAACTACCTCGGTGAATTACGCTCCTAGTTACAAGCCTGGATGAGCGGAAATGGTTGAAATAGTACGGTGGGGCCAAAATGCCACTCACAGGTAGACCTCTCGGCCGTCCCAACCATTTCCAAACATCGGGGCAAGAACGAGCGGCGTAATCGGCAGGCGAAGGGATCAACTACATACACAAATGAGTATGTATGCAAGCCACCATACAACAGTACATCAGAGCCATTCCATCTAAAAGAAAGGAAATATAGCAACGCCATACGGCAAGATTCAAATGTCCTAGATAGATATAATAGTTTAGGATATCTCCTCATACATCAAACATCAGAGTATCAGGCGGAAGCGGCAAACAAGGTCCGAGTACGGATAAGAAGCAAATCAGTATAAGATGCCCCATAAATAAGCACATCCCGCCCACAGATCTCACGGATCCCCGTTCCCGGAATCTCTACACCGAACGATCGTTGCCCATATCGTCTGTCTCCTCCACCCAGTATCCATCTGGTGAGTGTACCTGTTCATCTAAATCAAATAATTTATCGTGTGAGACCCTAGGGGTACTCAGCAAGTCTTTATGCCTCTAAAGGGGACACAACCTGGGGTGACGCAATTGCAGCAAAAGATAAACCCTAACAGTTCTATAGATACTCGCTAACCATCCGCCTAACCAAAGATAGACGGATGTCCGTGAATTAATAACAACAGTTATAACAGTAATTCCAACAGATCCATCCTCCTCCTAGCTTACCAACGAGGAAGCGGACGAACAACCCCCCATCCGTTGGCAGTTTTATTATCCATTCCATGAGTGTTGCACTATTTACGAGTCAGTTACTTAGTCAAATTAAGAGCGGTACTTTAGTTATACTTGTCTATGATCGAGAAACTGTGCTCCAAGTCGTCCATAACCGCGGACATGGCTTTCAGAAAGTTTTACCCTGCAGGGGTGCACAAATAGCAACACACACTCGATCAACCTCGGAAAAACCAAATCAAAACCCAACGAGGCCTTCACGACAAAGCAATCACAGGATTCAGAAATATTTCAGGGGGCCACCCCATTAAGCTACCCGCAACGAAGTTAGCTGACTTCGAGACGGACTCAAGGTTTGCGTCAGTGGCTGTAAACAACTGGGAACCCGAAAATGTGACTAGGCTTATCGATACCGCGAAAACACTCCGCTTACCTAAACAGTACAGGTGCTCCTCGCACAATCGTAATTAAGCAGTAAAGCATGGCATAAGTACAGGATAGTAAATAAATCCTCAAACTAGTTTGTGGCCCCAAGAAATAAGAATGAATCAAGCTCTGGCTCAGGGGGGTCCCATAAGCCTCCCGGATGTGGATAGCGCGAATAATCAAGGAACAGGAATCAAGTACTCGGGGTCCTACGGGACACAAGTGAGCAGGAAAAACCAAATAGCAGATATTGCTCACCGGTGCCACTTTCATTAGTTATCCCATTACTACTCAGGTTAAGTTATTTAGGTACCTCATTATCCATCAGACACTCACATACCCTACACATGTTGTTCTACGACTCGCATGGCTCAAACAACTCCTGTAGTAATGGCTCATGGGATGGAGGAACAAGCTTCGGTGGGGTTTAAAAGTAAAGGCTATGCAATACTTGGGATTCAATTTAATGCAATCGCGACTCAATGATGCAAGAATAAGATAGAGGCAATAGGTACTATATGTATGCGAGCATGTGGTAGTGCTTTCCTGGCAGCTCAGTTGAAGCAAGAGACGGATCTGGGTAGTGCTCCTGGGTTTCTTGATATATCCCCTGCTCAGTGTCTATTCGAAGAAGAACCAAACAAACAAGGGCCAACATAAATAGAGTGCACAAGCATATGAATAAGATGCGACAAGCAACAATCATGCCATGATGAATGATGCACAATTTGCATGGCAATAATGTAGCGTGGCATGGGTGAGGTGTGGAATACAAGAAATAAACATTTTATCGAGTTTTGGCCACATTTTATCCTCATATTAGTTGATGTTTACATTATGTTTATATGATGCATGCTGCAAAACAGAACATGGAATGCATAAACAGAAAGGCCTCGTCGAGCTAATCATTTTAGACATACCATTTGTTAAATTTGGAATTATAAGTCAAAAGTTATTAATTTATTAACAAAAGGGCATTTTAATGTAATTTTGAACAACTTGAATTTTAAAGTGTCCAAAATATATTTTATATAGCATATTTGAAAACCTCACATTTTTCTGATATAAAAACATATATCATTTGTATTATTTGGATTTGTATTTTAAAAGTTATTATGAATCTGATTTGAATTTGAATTTAAATCAAATTTGAATAGATTTATTTTTAAAACAGAAACAGAAAAGCTTTTTGTACCCAGGCAGATCTAGCCACTGTCAGTGACAGGTGGGCCTGGCGCTGACTAGGTGACACAGCGCGCAGAAAAAACTTTTCCTACCAGCACAGAGGCTAGCCCCGGAGGCCGACAGGTGGGACCAGCGGCTTGCAGGCCCACGCCGCAGCGGGTGCACCGTGCAGAGCCACGTGGGTCAGCTGAGGACCGCGGGTTGGGGCTAAAGTTTCACGGGGTGTTCGTTGCAAAAACGTCAGAGAGGCCGACAGGTGGGGTCTCGAGGAGCGCGGGTTAAGGGATCAAAAAGGTTGGGGTTTTTCTGAAAGACTACCACGGCCCCACTGTTTCTCTTCTCTCTAAACTCACTGACGACAGGCGGGGCGCGACAGCGGCAGAGCGCGGCGCGCGGGGCTCGAACTCGCGACCTGGGGTGCGCGCTGCGGGGCGGCAACCACTAGGCTAGGCTGGGGTAGCTGTTAGCATGGAGGTTGGGGCCTAGACAGGGTTTGCGCGACGCAGGAGCGAGCAGACGCACGCGCTCGCCGGTGCACTGAGCGTGCTCGACGCAACAATCGGCGAGTACAGGAAACGACGGTGGACGCGAGGATGTCTAGGGGGGAGGTTGGCTCACCGCGAGGTGCTCGGCGGTGTTGGATCGAGCGGGGGCATAGCAGATCGTCGTCGAGGCTGGCGGCCGGAGTTCTAGGGTTTCGCGGCGGAGCGGCGTCGGCCTGGGTCTTCTGAGGCTCCTCCTCCTCGCAGGCGTGTACGGGGCGATGCAGAGGGCTCGACTCGGTCTTCCTCGACACCTGGACGCCGCGCCCGCCGCCTGGTACGGTGTCGACGAGAGGAGGCCGACGGCAAGGTGGTGATCGGTGGTATACGGTGGTGGAGAGGAAGGGGAGGAGAGGGCAGGGCCCTGGGCGGATCTGGGAGAGGCAGAGGGGTGGTGGGAGTAGATAAGGGCGAGCCTGAGGGAGGTGGTGCCATGGGGAGGTGGGTTGGAGATAAAGGTGGCTTCGGCCACCTTTTCCTTCCTCCTCACGTGCTCGAGCATGGGAGGGCAGGGCAGGCACGGGCTGGGGGAGGGTCTGCAGGTGGGCCAGGCGGGTGAGGGAGCTCGGGGTGGGGCTGCTAAGGCAGGGAGAAGAGAGAAAGAGGGGAGAGGAAAGGCTCGGGCTAGGGTGGGAGCTAGGCTCGGTTAGGGTTTGTCTTAGGGTTGGGGTGGAGAGAGAGAGAGAGAGGGGTAGACAGGTGGGCCTGCTAGGTGAGAGAGGAGAGGCCGAGAGGGAGGGGTGGCATGGTAGCTAGGGTTTGTAGAGAGAGGTGGTTTTAGAGTAGGTATAGATTAGGAGAGAGGTTTAGAGAGAGGTGAGATGTGGTGGTAACTAGGGTAGATGAGGGGTTAGATTTAGGGTCTAGCTTAGATGAGAGAAAAATTTGGAGAAAGGATTAGAGAGAGAGGGTGGTTTATGGTTTTTGACATGATCCACATGACCATGCATGTGTGGAGGTGAGAGGAGAGAAAGGTGATGAAAAGAGAGAGATAGAGGGAGATGATCCACTCAAATGAACAAATAAAATCAAGGAGGACCAAAGGTGGCAAAGGTTGCATGGCCCATGCAAAGATGAGAATTACCATGATTAAAATAATGTGGAAACAATAATATTATCATGGCATTATTATTATGCATTCCCAAAATGTGGAATAAAGGCCAAGAAAAAGCAATTAGAATTAGATCCATCCCAACCCACATGAGCTAGAGTAAATGCCAAAATAAAATAAAATGAAATCCCATGGGTAATTAGGGTGGTAGAATTATAAGGTGGTGGAAGACAAGGTGGTGGAGTGGAATAAGAGATATGCCCCCAACTCAACTTGGGCATTTAAACAATATATCAATAACCAAATACAATATCAAGAGGCAAATACATTGACAATGCATATGAGAGAAGAACCAAATCAAAAAGGGGTTTTATATGATGCTCAAATGCAAGGTGGCATGATGACAAGAGCATGATATAGTGATGATGCAACAATTATATATATGAAGTAGCCATTATATTACTAGACCAAGTAGCATTACAATTTGTTAGACAAATGGGATGCTACACCATAACTACACAACAACATCGAATCCTTAAGTGTGTCTCCCTACGGTTTGTGAATTATGCGGACATGATCCTTAAGTGTGTCTCCCTACGGTTCGTGAATTATGCGGACATGACCAAGACACTTCTCCGATCAATAACCAATAGAAGAATCTATAAATTCATATGGCTCCCACATATTTCTACAATTACTTTACGATCGAATGAACCACTTACATACGATACCAATTTCCCTTTGTCTCATGATAGTTTACTTATCTGAGGTTTTGATCGTTGGTATCTCTGCATACCTAGTTCAACCTCGTTACCGATAAGTACTCTTTTCTCATTCCCGTGATATGTGATACCTTGTGAGCCAGTCACATGCTTGCAAGCTAATTGGATGACATTCCACCGAGAGGGCCTAGAGTATATCTATCCGTCATATGGATGGACAAATCCCACTCTTGATCCATGTGCCTCAACCCATATTTTCCGAACACTCAATGCCACCTTTATAGCCACCCAGTTACGGTGTGGTGTTTGATGTCATCAAAGCATCCTTCCGGTGATGGTGATTAGCATGATCTCATGGTCGAAGGAATTAGGTTACTATGTATCAGAAAGATTATAGCAAATGAACTATATTAAATGACTTGATCTTTATGCTACACTTAACTATAGAAGTATGTCCATCACATCATTCTCCTAATGATATGACCCTATTGTTAATAACATCTCTATGTTCATGATCAGGAAACCATGATCATATATTAACCAACAAGCTAGTTTAACAAGAGGCTTTACTAGGGACTCTTTTATGTTGACAAATCACACAAGTATTAATGTTTCCGGTTAATACAATTATAGCATGGTATGTAAACATTTATCATAAGTATGAAGATATGATAATAACCACTTTATTATTGCCTCTTGGGCATATCTCCAACAGTCTCCCACTTGCACTAGAGTCAATAATCTAGTTTCAAACTTTTGTGCATTCAACACCTATGGCTTTCCGATGTTGTATTTACATGATTGCTAGTGGTCAACTGATCTCCGGATCCGACACTTTCAGGTCCATGTGTAATTGCATGTCTTTGCGTCTCGACGCATCACTCATTCTCTAATGAGATGGCTTTGTACAAATTTGGTCCTTTGGCGAGACCTTTAGTTCCTTGGGGTTAAAACATGTTGATAATATTGCCATACAATATATCTTCATAGTACTATCCTGCTGTGAACTACACCTAGTTTGATAACAAACTACTTGACACAAATGCCCTCTTTTGCTGCTACAACAGCAGTCATATACTTAGCCTTTTGTGGTAGTATCTCTCACAATGTCTTAACTTTGGAACTCATCCAAATTCATTATGGAACTTACTTTCCATCATATTGTGCCACCCTTAGTTTAGATTGAGATAAACTTAATTTGTACTTTGTTACAAAACTAGTATCAATGTAATACTTTTACAATGAACTAACCATCTATTTGTCACTTCTACAAAATAATATATTCTTAGTTCTTCTAAAAGATCATAAGAATATCTTTACTATCATCAAATAATCATCTTATGAATCATTGCGGTATACGCTCATAACATTTAGAGCATAGGACATATCTGGATTTGTACACATCACAACATGATTGATAAAATACTCTTTGTGATTTTATCTATCAAGTATAAAAAATACTTAAATCTTCATTCAACCCTTCCTGTGCAACAAGAACCTTTCTTGTAGTTTCTATATTAAACTCCTTCAATATCTCATCTATGTACTTCTGGCACAACCATATTGGCGTCACAATTTATCCATATAGACATTGATGCCAAATATTCGGGTTTTGCCTAAGCCTTTCATCGAGATGAAATTCTTATCCTGTGTTAATAAAAAGATACATCATTTCCAATCAACAATATGTCTTCCACATAATGTATTAGAAACATGTCTTAGCGCTCCCACTTAATTTCTTGCAAATGCAAGCATCTTCATCGTCTCCGATGAAATTAAACTCTTTTAACAGT
Source organism: Avena atlantica (assembly GCA_910589765.1). NCBI lineage: Eukaryota > Viridiplantae > Streptophyta > Magnoliopsida > Poales > Poaceae > Avena > Avena atlantica. The sequence goes on along the minus strand of OU342735.1, from coordinate 486,767,389 downwards.
TTCATCATAGTGAAGATTCCAACTCCGCGATGCTTACTTCAACCATTGAAGTTTGCATATGCTTTTAGCATCCTTTGAATTAACAAAACCCTTTGGACCGTGTCATGCACACGTCCTAGGTAACCATTCTATTAGAAGAACTTGTTTTGTTTATTCAACATAACAAAATTATATGTCGTGGTTGCTACATTAATCCGTCTAGAGTAAATATCGCTTAATGAAAGATAAGATCTTGTCATAGTCAACTCTTTGAACATTGTCGTGAACTCTTTCCCGACATGTCAATAATGTCATAGATGTGAAACATCCATGTCTATTTCTTTATAGATCCAAATATGAATGTAAGGTCTGTACCTTTCCAGAGGGTCTTTCAAGTTCAAAGCTTGATCTCTCATATATGGAACTATCACGGATTTTATGGCTTCAAGCCATTTGACGGAGTTAGGGCCCATCATCGCTTCTTTGCATGTAGTCGGATCATTATTGTCAAATAATGATTTAACTCTCAAATCTTGGCATTTGATTGTTTACCCGACCTACTTGTTTCAATAGGAACTTAGACCTCCGTGACCACAACCTTTGAGGCACGTGAGCCATGAGCATTGTTGCTACCTCCAGAACACTTTTCGGTGCTGCGCAACTTTGCACATATAGCTAAGGTTCTTTTAACCTTATCAAAGTTCTATTGTCCTCCCACTTAACTTTTCATGGAAAATTTCTTTCTCAAAGAAACTTGATGTTCTAATCGACAAACATTTTTGTCTTTGGTGTTATGGAGGAATACTCAACGATTATTCAAAATAACATACAAAGATATGTTCATCTGATTTTGGTTGCAAACATATTTCTTATGCACAGCATACCAATGTTTAAGAAAGGACAACTTGGGTTTTATCCCAAACCATAACTTTATATGGTGTCAATTCAACGGATTATGATGGAGCTCTTTTCAGTGGAAAAACGGTAGTCTCTAAAGCTTTTAATATTTTAAAATATATTGGCAGTTTTATGAATTACACCTTTGATCTTACCATGTCAAACAAGTTTTATCTACATATCTCGAACGCTCCATACTCTTATGGTGTATCGAGAAATGCAAATCCATGGAACGATTCCTTAAATCTTAGGTGTTTTATGCTAAACTTGCAACTCAAATATCTTCCTTTATGATATTATCATAAACTATTTATATTCTTGTTACAATGATTTTGCACTTCATCTTGAAAGTCTTTGAACTTTTCAAATGTTTCATACTTCATCCTTATTAAGTAAATATTCATATATTCACTCAAATTTTTGGAGAAAGCATATGAAGTTGAATTTCATCGCTCTTGACTACACATAATGGACTTCATACAACAGTATGTACAATTTCCAATAAGCTATTCATTCGTTCCCTTTTAGTCTATGAACAAAGTTTTAATTATCTCTAGGAAAATTTCACAAGTGTCATTTGATCAAAAAATCAAAAGACTCCAAAATTCCATCCACATGGAGTTTCTTCATGTTTTCTTTCCAATATAATTTAAACGGCGATGTCACTTCCTAAGTGATCTTTATTATCAATTGTCTTTCGACATTTTTAGCAATATTTTTATGGATGTGATTTATTCAACGAGATTTGTAAATCATCCATCTTTTATGGATTACGGCAATTATTTGAACAACCCTTTTGTTCTCATAGTACCTGATAAAACAAATCTTGAAGGCAAGCTTTGATGTTAACGAGCAACACAACAACCCTTTATTTGTTCTCGATGAACATCATCACATATTCTTTTGCTAGTTACTCATTCCATTGTAGTTCATGAATTGTGTTGTTTCGTATAACGATTCACACCAACAAATTCAGTATCCAATATTTAAGAACCACATTATTTAATAAGCAAAGAATATAGCCGTAACATGTATATCCTCTATATACCTAAGCTTGAACAATTTTAGTCTTTTCTTTTCTGCCATATATTTCTGAGATTCTCTTTCAGTATTTCCTTTTCTGTTTGAAAGAATCTATCAACATCAATAGTGGAGTCATACATATGACACATAGTCCAAAGTGTGTATAATTAAACACCAATGTCTTTGTACTTGCACTTTCAAGTAGATCACCATCATCAAATGTTTGGTGTGCTTTCAAATTCCATTCTTTAGTAATCTCTTGGTGTAGTAAATATTTTACCTACATCAAATATTCACCGTTATCATGGAATTATTCATGATCAAGCTACTTTAGCTTATTGCGGTGAATCGCGAGTATAATGTTGCTCTCCAAAACCTTTTGGAGGATTAGGACAACTAGTGTCGCCAACCGTTTGTAAATTATCATCAAATATGAGAACATAAACTTTGCCATATTATACTCTATTATGTTGTAACCAAAACATCATCTTAGATATCGCAATATCTTCCACACATGATGGTTTCTGAAACAACTCTTTAACCTCCTAGATCACTTTGATATTAAAATGATCTTTTGAATATCAAGAATCATGGAGACAAACATGATACTTATATACTAACACTGGAATTTTTACTCTTGGTTTAATACCAATTATTAAACTTCACGGAGTAACCGGAACTTACTGAAAGTTTGCAATAGGACTTTTAAACTTTAGATTAACACTTCAAAACAATAAGATACCAGTTCGTAAAGTAACTAACAAGAATTCTATAGTTCTATTATCTCAATCATAACTAAGCGCAAGGTGGTAAACGGATGCCAATGACTATAACAACTATGCAAATTCACTTTGATTTAAATTATGATAAATAGTGTTCAACTTTTAATCATGTTGCTGTTGAACTCCCACTCAAATGTCCCTCACATTGTTTTAGTGATCACACGAACCAAATTCACTACACCAAGTCTGATCATCACGTGACATGATATAGTTTCAAAGGCGAACAATCATCATGTTCATCATATCATCTATATGACTCATGCTTTACCTTTCGGTATTCCGTGTTCCCAGACCATGTCTGTACATGCTAGGCTCGTCAAGATCAAACCTTAGCTTCCGCATGATCAAATCTGGCTTGCTCACGTTGTATACACTCGCAGAATCTAGCACACCCGACCATCACGTGGTGTTTTGAAACAACGAGCTTTAGCAACGGTGCTTACTAAGGATGAACACTTTAAAACTTGAAATTGTGTGCTTGAGGGATCATCTTATAATGCTACCGTCGTGAACTAAGCAATACAAGATGCATAAAGGATTAACATCACATGCAATTCATAATATGTGATATGATATGGCCATTCGTCTTGTGCTTCCGATCTCCATCTTCAAGCACGAACATGATCTCCATCATCACCGGTATGGCGTCGTTTCATGGTTGTCGTCCACCAGCTTCAACTATTACAACTACTTTGAATAGACACGTAGGTCTTAACGGAATTCAAAAGACAACCATATGGCTCTTGCCGTTTGCCAACTTACATTAAGGAACATTGCATACATCATATATAATCACAATCATGGTCATATCACATCATAGCACACCCCTGCAAAACAAAGTTAGACGCCTCTAATTTTCTTTGCATATTTTACGTGGTTTGGGGCTTTCAATAAGTGTCATTCTAACTTACGAATAAGAACCACAACGTTGATGCTTGAACTATCAAGTGCCCATTGTAAATTGAATCTTTACTATGATGGGAGAGACAGACACCCGCAAAGCCACTTATGCAATACAAGTTGCATGTGGAGCGTGGAGCAAGTCTCATGAACGATGTCATGTAAGGTTAGCCCGGGCCGCTTCATCTCACCATACCGCAAGATGCAAAGTACACAAGAAGCAATTGATAATAAAAGCACCACCGTCCACAATGACCATTGTGGTTCTACTCGTGCAACAGATCTACATATAGACACGGCTCTGATACCACTGTAGGGGTTCGTAGCATGGAAAACAAAAAAAATTCTACCGCATGCACACAAACAAGCCAAGATCTATCTACTAGATTGTAGCAATGAGTCGATAGAAGCACTCACCCTCGAAGATTCCAAAGCGGTTAACGAGAGCAGATTCTCGTGGGTGATGTAGTCGTACACTTGCCGATCTCAAGATCGCGTAGACGATACTTCCGGCGCTGCGTTCCGGCAGCTCTCCCGCAGTTGGTCACACGTATGGTACTCGATGAAGACCTTCCTCTCCCTTGTTCCAGCAGGCAGCAGAGGTTGTAGCACTCTCCTCGTGATTCCGGCAGCACGACGGCGTGGTGTCGGAAGTAGAGGTAAGATCCCGTAGGGCTTCGCCTAAGCCAGAGCGAGAATGGTGGAGTAAGAGAGAGCCTTGGCGATCTACGGATTTAGAGGCACCAAGGAGGGTGGCTTGGCCGGCGTCTAGAGTTTGGGGAAACCCTAATTCGGTGGCTAGAGGAGCCCTAGGTGGTGGCAGCGATTGGAGGGGTGGTGGCGCCAAGAGATAGGGTTTGGTTGTGAGACGTAGGGGTGCGCCCTACCCCTCCTTGTATAGGTGGGGGGAGGCGGTTTGGGAGGAGGGAGTCCTCCTCCAACTCCTCCTCATGGCCGGCGGGTGGAGGGAGTGGGATTCCTACCCTAGGTAGGTTTCCTACTCTCCCTCCACCAAGCAATGTTCGGATTTGACTTTTCAAATTGGCGTTTGACTTTCAAACTTGAATTTGATTTCTCTCTTCATATTGCCCAGCCAAGTGACCTAGTACATGATGCAACCATTCCACATTTTCATGGCACATCCATGTACCCTTCCCCTTCCGGAGTGCCGGACCTTCCAGAACCTTCTAGAACATTCCCGGTGAAAACACCAGAATCATTTCCGAACTCTGAAACAGGACTTTCCTTGTATGAAGCTTATTCTCCAGACCATTCCGGATCTTCTTGTGATATCCCGGATCCCATCCGAGACTCCGAACAAAATTCGGTCTCTTACTCATCATTCCATAACTACACAACAACATCGAATCCTTAAGTGTGTCTCCCTACGGTTCGTGAATTATGCGGACATGACCGAGACACTTCTCCAATCAATAACCAATAGAGGAATCTGGAAATTCATATGGCTCCCACATATTTCTACGATAACTTTGTGATCGAATGAACTACTTATATACGATACCAATTTCCCTTTGTCTCACGATAGTTTACTTATCCGAGGTTTTGATCGTCGGTATCTCTACATACCTAGTTCAACCTCGTTACCGATAAGTACTCTTTTCTCGTTCCCGTGATATGTGATCCCTTGTGAGCCATTCACATGCTTGCAAGCTAATTGGATGACATTACACCGAGAGGGCCCAGAGTATATCTATCCATCATATGGATGGACAAATCCCACTCTTGATCCATGTGCCTCAACCCATACTTTCCGAACACTCAATGCCACCTTTATAGCCACCCAGTTACGATGTGGTGTTTGATGTCATCAAAGCATCCTTCCGGTGATGGTGATTAGCATGATCTCATGGTCGAAGGAATTAGGTTACTATGTATCAGAAAGCTTATAGCAAATAAACTATATTAAATGACTTGATCTTTATGCTACGCTTAACTATAGGAGTATGTCCATCACATCATTCTCCTAATGATATGACCCTGTTGTTAATAACATCTCTATGTTCATGATCAGGAAACCATGATCATATATTAACCAACAAGCTAGTTTAACAAGAGGCTTTACTAGGGACTCTTTTATGTTTACAAATCACACAAGTATTAATGTTTCCGGTTAATACAGTTATAGCATGGTATGTAAACATTTATCATAAGTAGGAAGATATGATAATAACCACTTTATTATTGCCTCTTGGGCATATCTCCAACAGAAGCACCCACGACAGCTAACCTTATTCAGAGGGATGCGAGGCTTGAGGAGCTCCACGGCCACCACCGCCTGCCACCGGCGAGGCACAACAGAGCAGATTGAAGCCAGGACGTGGAAGATCTGGTAGCCAGAGATCTCCATCCTACCCTCAGTCAGCACTAGAGCACATGAAACTAGAGATAAAAAACCTACAACTAGGAACAGAAGAAGCCAACCACCGGATCCATCTCCACGCAGGCCGCCTTGGCTAACGAAGAGGAGGGAGGAGAAGGGCGGAAGAGGCGGTCGGGAGTCGACTCCCAAAGGAGGGTTCGGGGAAGAAGGTCAAAAAAATGCCCACGTGGGTGATTGTGGTGGCTTAAACCAACCACCATTAGTATATAGTATCTATATCAGATCGGATCGAGACAGCTCAAGGTTCTAAAAACTGAAATTTGACAAAAGTTTTGTCAATAATTGTTGTCGGAATACAATTTTTGTGTCGTGGAACCCGAATACCACACAATAATTCACCTCTCAACTTCTTAAACGGACAAGGTTGGTCCATCTCTTGGCCTAAAACAGTTCAATGGATGGCATGAAGTGATTTCTCACACGTCGTAACATGCTCAACAAAACTTTAGAGAAATTCAAATAACATAAAATAAGGAAAACATAGTTAAAAGAAATTCATGAAAGGATAATCAATGAATTGAAAGGTACTAAAAAATTAAATCAGGGGAAAGAGACAAATAATAAGTAATATTATATATAAATTACTAGTCTTATAAATATAACAAATCATGAAATCTGATGAAGATATGGAATATCATAAGTAATCTAGAAAACCTAGAAAATTAGAGAATTCTCCAATAATTCCTGTTTGTTTCACGAATGCCCTAGAATTTTTTTAATTTATCTTAAAAACTCTAAAATATTTTATATGATAATAAAATGGCAACTAGAAGGGATGTTAAATGTATTGATGTTTTGCGTGTAACAATTAATTTGCAATTTGACTTGTAGTCATGTGTATCTAAAGAAAAATATAGTATGTAATTGATTTGGCCAAACAAGATAATTTACCCCATGAAAACACTCGGCTATTCCAAAACAATTTGACAGAGGTTGGATGACTAAAGCATGGTGATTACACAAAATATGATGCATCGAGTCCATTTTGTACTACAATATGTGATGCGACGACCTACGAGTGAGCGAAGTAACATAAATCCTAGTAGGTGTGATAAGATGTGTGTAAGTTGGGCTATACAATTGAGTATTTGCATTGTGTCACCGGTATGTGCTGGACAAATACGGAAAAAACAATACTTGTCAACATAATGGAACTTAGCTTCAAACCATCAACTATACTCTTTCCTTCAAAAACAAATGAACTGTATACTCTTTTTATTCATATTTGCATATGCTTGCATAACTACACGGTTATGCTAGCTACCAATATGATGAATAAGCACACTATACTATGATAAAGATGATAGGGCACACAACAGTGAAACGCTGAAAGCAATAAATACCACGCTAAGCACAACAGAAAGAATCACACATAGCTCTTGATGGCAGAGCTGTATCCGCTGCGATCGCTGCGATCGTCGTAGTACTTAGACCACAACATCACGCCACCGTACTTGGACGTGCCCTTAATGAGTGGCAACACACGTGATATGAGCTCGCGGGCAGGGATGAATCCTGTGCCCGCCGCATCCTTGGAGCTGGAGGCCGGCAGTCCTAGAAAGATCTTCCCTGCCGGCACCGACACCCACTTATTCCACGCATCCATGAATGCATCACGCCCTGCATCAAACTGGCACTCCTGGTTGTTGTAGAACTGCACCCACACATAATCGAACAGCCCTGTGCTGATTGCGCCACCGTCCCACTCATCGGGGAACGGGCACTGGGGCGCCGCGCTTAGCAGCACCGTCTTTCCGCCATTCTTGCCCAGTTTCCTGAGGTCCGTAGCAAGATTGTTCCAGAACTTAGCACCGCCTTGCTCGATGTCGAAGTCGATGCCGTCGAGTACGGCGTCGCCGAGGGGGCGGGACGAGGACGTGCCACCCAAGAAGTTGTTCCACAGGTACATGGCGACCTGACTGGCGTCACCGGGGGACGTGAGACCGTAGTTTCCATCGGCACCCCCGATTGAAAGGAGAACTTTCACGCCACGGCTCTGGCACGAGCTGATGTCCTTGCTCTGGCTTCTGCAGCCGCCAGACGAAGGATCACAGTGGCTTGCAAGATCCAGTTGCGGTGTCTGTCCCTTGCCGAACTTGGGGAGGAAAGCGAGAATCACGAACTTATAGTTCCCAGATGCGCATGTTTCGGCAAGCGACGCCTCGCCGTCGTTCTGGCCCCAGTAGATGGCGATGCTGCCTGCATGGCAGGTGGCGAGAAGTGCCAGGAGGAGGGAGGCAGTGAGGTGGAAGGTAGTGAAAGCTCGGCTTGCCATGTGTGAGTCGGAGCGTGCCTAGCTGCTAGATACCCCAGTACTGGAAACAGTGGAGAGAGACTAGTCAGGTTGTGAAATCCTGCTCCCTATTTTGAGTTGTGATATGGCTATTGTGTACGCTTGGTGTTTTATAGTGGCTTGATGATGAGTGTCAGCATCGTACGCTTTCCTACCGTGGCCCGTCCGCTCCTGCATCTGAATTTACCGAAAACGCTGTTAAGAAAGCTGGGATGTGAAAACGATTCCGTTGCTGTTTGCATTTTTCCGTGCTTACCAATCTTGCTCGGACTGGTCGACGGTTCAAATTACACACTTCTTTTTTTGCGGTGAAAAATCACATTATCTACCGTATTGAACTAGAACACTAACAATACGTGCTAAGTATATAAAAGAACCGGGTCTTCTCTGTTCGCTATCACAGCAGAGTACCGGGTCTTATACAGTTGGTAATAGTTTATTGCGGCACTAGTGCAGATAGTTTAATTATTTGCACCTTGAAGCAGCTCTTTTTTTTTTGGCGCGGAAGCTTGAAGCAACTGTAATGCTCGAACGAGGCAAAATCATATTTGCTACTCTCACGAAGAGAGAAATAGAAAACGCTGCTGCACATTTTGCTGTTTGAGTACTCGTCCAAGTTAACAACTTCAAGAAGCTGAAGATTAGTTAATGTCAAGTTTACCTAAACCTGGTGCATGTAGTCTCTACTGCCACCAAGATGCTGTAACTAATACACTGCGCTCTGCTTTGTTTCATCCTAACGGGGAAAACTCCTATATCTTTCAACAAAAATAAAGATTGCTAATGTCAAGTTTAGCAGCAAGGTATGAATATATAGATATTCTTTTGAGGTTGATTGAGGCGACGAGTATCTGCTTGATGGTTTTCTGCCATTTTAACATGTGCTCAGTGGCTGGTTCCTAATAAGTTTTGAAGTATAGGACGGTGTGCGCCACGTGTGCACTTTATAGGATCAAGGCAGCTCAAGGTTCTAAGATTATGAAATATGAGAAGCACATATTTTTGTCACGAAACTATGTCGAAGACACGATGATGACCTCTCACCTTCTTAAACCTGACAATATTAGTCCTTCCTTCGCCCTAAGACAGCTCGATGGATGACATGGAAGTCGTTTCACACAAGTGGCAACAGACTCCAAAACAATTGAAACGGATTCAAAAACAGAAAATCATGAAATTATTTGTAACAAATTTTAATACTCCCTCTGATCCATAATAAGTGTCGCTTATTTTGTACTAAGCTAGTATAAACTTTGTTCTAGATAAGTGACACTTATTATGGATCGGAGGGAATAGGAAAATAGTGAAAATTAAATAAAAAATACAATTGATGAAAAGTATTCTAGATAGGTTGATAATAAATGTGGGAGTGTTGTAAATGTAATAATCTATAAATCTAATGAATGTATGAAAACTCATAAGTTTTCTAAAAATAAAATAAAATAGAGATTTCTCATAAACAGTTTACCACACCGCACCCGTGATGGGATAATATATTCGAATAATTGGTTAAAAGTACCATTGAAGATTACGCCATTAATAGTATAATATTATTGTCCAAAGTTACTACTAAAGAGAGTAATAGCATTTTCCTCGGACAAAAGAGGCGGCTGATTGTGGAATTAGTGTCAAAGTATAAAAGAAACTACAACAAATTGAATTATAGCTTACAAATTATGGCCCGGAAATTACTCAGGCTCGAAAACTTAATGGACGGTAGTTACAATATGGAAATTACGACCGATAAAGTGTGACAAAAAAACTAGTGACAAAGAATGTGAAAGAAAACTAAGAAAATACATCAGTGGAATACGGTTAGAGAATATTCACCGGCGAGGAGGTACCGTGGGGTAACCATTGGTGGAAAATTAGTCCGAAAGTTATGTCAAGAAATTACAGTCAAGTAGTAAAAGAAGAAGCTAAAAATATATTATCATAGATGCTAGCCTAACTACCGTAGGAAAATAATGGCCGAGAAGATGCGTAGAAAAATTACCGTTAAGTAGTTGGTAAATGAGCTGAAAATAATACCGTAGATGTAGGCTAATTACTGTGGGTAAGTGACACGGAAATGTGCATCAAAAAGTTATCGCAGTATAATTATCACCTAATAGTTGTGACTGGATATTTGGGTCCGAACTACCTCGGAAAATTACGGCTAGGCAAGACACAAAATGTAAAATAAAATCCTATGAAAATGTAAAAGGGCGGAAAGTTGCAAAAACATGTAAAAAATAATCCTGTGAAAATGTAACATTCGGAAAGTTGCAAAAACATATCAACGTTGATGGGCAAAAAAGACGAAATGGTTAACATATTGTCATGCAAAAAGACATTGTAAAAAAGAATTGTCAAACAATCGACGTGGCATGCCATGATTGGCTAAAATTAGCCTCATCTACGGTACACATTGTTGGTGACGTGGGTGATTGTGGTGGCTTAAAACCAACCATCCTTAATATATAGTATCTATATCGGATCGGATCGAGACAGCTCAAGGTTCTAAAGACTGAAATATGCAATGTTTTGTCAACAAATGTTGTCAGAACACAAATTTTGTGTTGTCGAATTTGAATACCACACAATAATTCACCTCTCAACTTCTTAAACGGAGAAGATTGGTCCATCTCTTGGCCTAAAACAGTTCAATGGATGGCATGAAGTGATTTCTCACACATCATAACATGCTCAACAAAACTTTAAAGAAACTCAAATATAATAAAATAAGGAAAACATAGTTAAAAGAAATTCATGAAAGAATAATCAATAAATTGAAAGGTACTAAAAAATTAAATCAGAGGAAAACGACAAATAATAAGTAATATTATATATAAATTACTAGTCTTATAAATATAACAAATCATGAAATCTCATGAAAATATGGAATATCATAAGTAATCTAGAAAACCTAGAAAATTAGAGAATTATCCAATAACTCCTGAATGCCCTAGAATTTTTTCATTTATCTTAAAAACTCTAAATTATTTTATATGATAATAAAACAACAAATATATTTATGTTTTGCGTGCAACAATTAATTTGCGATTTGACTTGTAGTCGTGTGTATCTAAAGAGAAATATATGTAAATGATTTGGCCAAACAAGATAATTTACCCCATGAAAACACTCGGCTATTCCAAAACAATTCAGTAAGACAGAGGTTGGATGACTAAAGCATGGTGATTACACAAATATGATGCATCGAGTCCATTTGTACTACCATATGTGATGCGACAAGATGACCTACGAGCCAACGAAGTAACCTAAATCCTAGTAGGTACGATAAGATGTGTGTAGATAGGGTTGTACAATTAAGTATTTGCATTGTGCCACCACTATGAGCTGGACAAATACGGGGAACACACAGGCCTCTAACACTGGTTCAGACCAGCCTCTAACAGCTGTTGTAGAACCGCTGTTGGCGGTTCGGTGTTAGAGCCCCCCTCCCCCCCTTTAACAGCGTTCTTATACGAACCGCAGTTAAAGGGTGGCGCACGTGGGGATGCCGCAGCGCTCAGGACACGAACCGATGTTAAATGTTCTCTACCGCGGCAGGAAAAAGGTATAAATCTCTGCCGCCGCCCCGTTCTGGGCGTATTTCTGCGGCGTGGCGGGGACGGGGAGGGGGGAGGGGGAATCGATCGAGAGAGGTATACATATACATCATTGGTACATACGAGTACATGAATAATTAAGTAACTATTATTATACACAAACATTGTCATTATGGTATTCTCCGTAAACGTTGAAGCATCAAGTACAAGACAAACACGTTCAAGCATATATACAATATAACATCTTCATACACGTTCATTTCGGTGGATATATAAAGAGTTCTCCGCCAGGCGTGACGACCTCATCAAGTATGAACCCCGCCAATTCCTCTTGAATGGTTTGTATGCGGTCAAATGGTAGGAGTTGGTCCCACATCCATTCGATCTAAATATATATGAAGAATGGGGTCAATATATATAAGAATAAAACTCAACACAATTGATGGTAATAAAATAATGTTGTGTACTTTGTTTACTTATTCTAAGTTGTTCTAGTGTGGCTTGGCCCATCGCACATATCGTGTTGCAAATGAACTGGCAAACATATTATCCACATAAGTTATTGCCGGGTCCTGATGCGTGCACTTTACAAAAATAGAGAGTTCAATCAAAATGATAACCAATAAAGCATGATATAATGGAATTGGAAGCAGAATCAAAGAGATACACAATACCTAGCTAGCTAGTATTACTTACATTTTGGTCTACAAATTTTAGTTCTTCTGACCATTCACCCACGGCCCTGCCCGTGAACCTTTTCCAAACCCTGTTCGGCAAAGAAAATAGATAAATGAGTAATTAATTACTTGTTGTCACGAAAGTTGCCGATCTAGTGCGATAATATGATTGAAATTACCTCTGGAGCATCTCTTTAAAGTCTGCCCATAGCTCTTGGTCTTTTCGTAACGAGTCCATGACAAGGACTTTTTCTGAGTCAACTTGAATGACTAGCAGAATAAAGTGGAACCTGCGCAAGCATAAATCATCATCAGCTACACTTAACATCGAGTAAGCCGAAACAGAATGTGTACAAGAGAGGGTAACACTCACGAGAAGTTGTAAGGCAATAGTATTTCTCTTTTGGTTTGTTGTCTCAGTAAAGACGTTAGCAAGAAATCTTCTGTTTGCCCGGGTTTGAGTTTTACCACTTGTTCATGAACTCTATTTGGATCAACGAACCCAATGTCAAAAGGGTCTCCTTTCATGCATTCCATAACCTTTTTCCTGCATAATAGTATATACATATATGGTGAGCATATATATACATGCAATTAATGAATTAAATGAGATGAGATAGAAATTACAGAAATAGTACTTACACACAATAAAGGCTGATGGCAGCTTTGTCGAGTTCCTTATGATTGAATAGAAAATGCAAGTCTTGAATGTTGAAGCTGATCTCGTCGTCTCCGCACAAGAAAATCTGATCTCTTATATGCGCCGTGATCCATTCTTCCTTTCTTGTCTTGCAGAAATCAAGGTACCACTTATGCAATCTTCGCATCTTTGTTGGTAGATTCTTGAGCTCATGTTTCTTGACGAGATTCTTCCCATACTTCCATGGCTATATGGGGTTGGCATCGCCTTTGGGCAAGTTGTCTCCCATGATGTTCAAGTATGCAATGTGAGTCATCCCCATCTCATTGGCCTTTCTTTGTAGCTCTGCCTCGTAATCATTTACAGGAGGAGCGTTCCATGTGTCGAACACTTGGAGCGGGGCACATGATTGGTTTTCCTGCTCTCCGAGCATGGGAACTGTTTTCTGGGTTGCCGCACGACTGCTACTTTCAGACTCCCTCCACCTTGCATCCCCCTTCATAATCTGGCGCTCGTAGTCTGGCACAAATGGGGTTTAAGGTTTCAAAAGATTACTGTAAAACTTCTCCACCACCGCCGGATCTAGTTTCTCCTTTGGCTCGGCCCGTCTACGTGCAAAGAATTTCTTGACCTCTTCTTCTGAGATCCTCTTGGTCTCCTCCTCGCTGCGATTCCATGGTAATACCGGCAATAGCTTGGTGGAAGGCTGCGGGACTTAGTTTCTTGAACTCGTTGGCGTACGGTTTCCTGCGGATTTATTCGTGGCAGTGCTAGTGATGCTCTTCGTGGCAGTGCTCTTCCGCTTACGCGCAGGAGATGGCTGAAGCGCAGGAGATGGCTGACGCGCGCGCCGAAGATGGCTGGCGCATCGGAGATGGCTGCCGTGCAGGAGATGGCTGAAGTGTCGGAGACGACAGGGGAGTATTCTGATGACTTGGAGACGGCTGAGGCGGCTCAGACTGCTGACGCTGCGGAGACGGCGGGGGTGCCAGTGGCCTCCAATTTGGAAGCACGATGTGTTCCTTCTTCCAAAGTATGGCTGTTTTCACTGCAAATTTGAGTTGAGTTTCCCATTCACCTGTAGCATGGTCAAGATGCGCTTCCTCATATTACTTCACAACCTCATCCACCCCGACAATAGCATAGCCATCTGGAATCGGTCGGCAGTGGTAAGTTCCACCAGCTACAGGAGGTAAGGCATAGCCGACCGCCACCTTAATGGATAAGCCCATTAATCTCACATGCGGCTCATCGTGTTTGCTCTCCGTGATCTCATCCACGGGGTATCGAGGACCCGCCATTTCAAGTGTGGGCTGCACGTTCTTCGTGGAAGCCGCGCTGCTTTTCCGCACAGAGTCTGGGCCGCCGGCAGCTTCCAATGGAGACTCTTCGTGCCACTGAGATGGGCCGGTAGCTTGCTGGCTCTTTTGTGCATTCACTTGCGCCTGCAGCGCCACAAGTGCATGTTCTATCTGTGTCATCCGGTCTGTATGCTCTTTTTATTTTCTGTCGTGCCATCTGTAAGAGTCGCCCCACTCGGCAAACCCATCCTTCCACGTCATACCCCTTGTGCCTTGTGCAAGTTCAGGGTGTTCTTTTTACCGATGGCGCGTGTCAGCTGGTCATTCTCTTTGTCGGGATGGAAGGTACTGGCGGCTGTTTCCTCGTATGCCGTGATGAGTTCAGTGACGGGTTTGGCAAGGAGGGTTGGAAAGATACACAATCCCATTTCTGGTCCAACCTTTCCCCGATTCCATAGAACCAAGTCTTTGCACGTAGGTCCCACCCATGTGTCTGGGGTGTGATCCCTCTATCGCGCAGGGCCTTCTCAGCTTCCTCCCACTTAGGCCTCTAAGATATGTAGCCACATGACCCCGTCCTCTGGTGATATTCCTTCTTCTGGGCATTTAGCGTATTGGTTTCTGACCTCTTTGTAGCTATAGCACCTTTCTTGTACGCCACAAATTCGGGCCAGTGAGGTCTTATCTTCGCATAATATGCGTCTTCGAAATCTGGAGTCTCGCGAGCTTTGACAAATTTGTCTTCTAGTTGCGGAAAGCGTCAGCCGTCTTCTTTAGAGTCCACTCTTTGACCTTTTTATTTATAACCGGTTTATTTTCATCCTCCTCTGGCGGTAGGGTGAAATTTACCAACAGCGAATTTCAAAGCGTTTCTTTGGATCTTTCATCGACAAAGGTAGTGTCGCCCTTCTTTGGCTTATTCCGATATTGAATTATTATTAGGATTTGGTCCCTAACAAGAACTCCAGCCTGACGTATAAATTTGTCTGTGGCCTTCTTGGGCTCCATCGGCCTGCCATCAACACGGACTGCTTCGATCGTGAACTTTGTACGATCTTTCAACCGATGGCTCGCGCCTCGCTTGCTCTTTTTCGTAGAAGAAGATTGTTGCTGGCTGGTCGATTTGGAAGGCTAAAATAAGAAAAAAGCGTTAATATATACAAATCAATCGGTGCAACTCAGCAGAGGCTTAATCCATGCATATATATACCTCGACGGACTTTGTAATCACTAAAGTGCCTTCACCGGAGTCGTCATCTTCTCCATGACTACTTGAGATGTCATCATGTCCCTCCAAGCTCAGATATTGTGAGGTGTCCTCATGGATCATGTTCTCCATTACTTCTTCCTCTTCAAGGTTTCTACTGAGTGGATCCATAGTTCGTAAAACAATAATATTATCTAGAGTAAGAGAGTAAACATTCAAGTGGACTTGGATTCATACACAAATATACATATTATTCATACAAAATACACAAATATTATCTAGAGTAAGAGAGCGACCTAGAGAGCGCGAGCAAGCGCGTTCGACTTAGCGCGATGCGGCCTACCTAAAACGGGCGGCGCCGCTACCTAGGGGTCACCGGAGCGACGACAACGACGACGGCCAGCGGCGGCGCTTGCAGAGCAGCGAGGCGATGATGGCTCCGAGCGAGAGGGAGCGAGTAGAGGGGCGGGTGAGCACCGTGGGCACGACGACGACGTGGGTGGGCGCGGCGGCGATGGCTCCTCTCTCTGTGCTCCTCTGCTCCTCGATCTGGCTGGGGGAAGATGAAGAGGAGGTGTGCGCATTATCATAGGATTGATATCATAATTATTAATATCACAAAATATCCATATATACAATTAATATCCCAAAATCCTAAAACAAAATTCGAAAACAATCCTAAAACAAAATATTCTAACAAATTCTCTAAACAAAATATTATAACAAAATCCTTAAACAAAATATTCTAACAAATTCTCTAAACAAAATATTCTAACAAAATCCTAAAACAAAATATTCTAACAAATTCTCTAAACAATCCTAAAACAAAATATTTTAACAAATTATCTAAACAAAATATTCTAGCAAAATCCTAAAACAAAATATTCTAACAAATTCTCTAAACAATCCTAAAACAAAATATTCTAACAAAATCTCTAAACAAAATGTTCTAACAAAATCCTAAAACAAAATATTCTAACAAATTCTATAAACAATCCTAAAACAAAATCCTAAAACAAACATCCTAGGCGCGCGTGGCTCACCTAGGGCACGGTGGCCGACGGCGAGGCGGCGCGAACGAGGAGGAGGCGCTGCCGACGACGAAGGCGCGCGCGAGGTGCGGACGGCGAGGCGGGGCGGACTTCGAGGAGCGAGGTGGCGGACGGCGCAGGCACGGTGGCGGACGGAACATGCGCGGTGGCGGACGGCGCTGGCGCGGCGGCGGACGACGAAGGCGCGGTCGAGCAGCCTGCCGGCGTCGTCGTTGTTCTCCGCGCGCTCCTCTGCTCGATCCCAAAATTTGCTAAGTGTCTGGCTGGGGAAGAGGAAGAATGCGCGCGCTGCGTTATAACCCTCCCCCCCCTTAACACTGGTTCCAGCTACAAACCGGTGTTAAAGGGGGGATTCGTTTCGCGCGTGCACCCTCCTCCTTTAACACCGGTTCGTGGCTAGAACCGGTGTTAAAGGGAGGGGTGCGCGCGCGAAACAAAATAAATGCCCCCCTTTAACATCGGTTTGTGGCTGGAACCGGTGTTAAATTGGGGCGTTTATTTCGTACATCAAAGGTGTGGGGGCTTTTAGTACAAAAAATAGGATAGAATTAACAAAAATTCATATTTTTTTCATTGTAACTCAGAAAAATATGAATAATATATCATAATTTTCAAAAAATAAGATCTATCCATTCATATAAAAACATTTTATAGTTACTGTAGATGAAAATTTTCAAAATGATTAAAACACTTACATATAAATTTTGATTATTCAATTAAGACAAAATTAAAATAGTCAAACCCTAAAATTTTGAACTGAAGAAATGTTAAGCATCTGAAAAGGAATGTAACCATATTTTATTAGAGAAAATCATATTTTATTTTGTATTAACATTTTTAAATTGTTTGGATATTTAAATTTAGCATCTTTTGTACACTTTGGAATCTGACAAAACTTTCAACATGAAAATTGTTTTTATTTGAATAATTAATCCTAAAACATTTTTTATTTTAAAAAAAATAAAATTCTAACTATTCAAACTAGTAACATATGGGAAAGGGCGGGTAGAATGCGCGGGAAGAAAAGGGAGTGAAGAAAAATTTATTACGATAGAACTGGAATTAAAGGACATAACGCAACTAACAAAGCACGACTAAAAATTAAGATACATAGAAGAACTGAAAATTAAGATACATCCAGATTAAGTCACAATCGTCCGAACTTGTTTTGAAATGTTGGAGTGATTTAGTCATGCTCCTGCCTACACCTGTAATACTCGCCACTGTAGGCGTCGTACTTGCCGTGGCCATCGTCGTCGGGGTCGCCATAGTTGAACCTTGAAGGCTGAGTACGCGTGGGCTGGACTTGAGGGTAGCGCAGACGAGGGTTAGAGTCAGCGGCGGTGTCGTAGGCCATGACGCTCTGGAGAGTCCGACCGCGCCACCACAGCCGATGGCCGGCCTCGTTGAAGTTCGGAGGAGGTGGGTCGTCCTCCTCGTGCCTGGCGAGCTCCCTCTCATGCCGATCCCCGAAGAAGGATTCCCAAGTCGGGAAATAGTCGGGATGCCATCTGGGATTCCTCCGCTGCTCCGGCGTGAGCTCGAAGTAGTAGTGGTTCGTGATGGTCATCCGGCGCGCCACACCTAGAGGGACAGGAGGAACCGGTACGCCTCCGGCGCTCAGCATCCAGCCGACGGGGACGTAGTAGCCCGGAGGGCAGGGGTAGTTCGAGGCCCAAAGAGCCTCCGCCTCCCTGGGGGTTAGTGGTACGGTGGAAGCCATGGGAAAGAGTGATGAGGTTGCAGATATGAGTCTAGAGATGTATAATGACAATGGAGGCCAACTCTACATATATATTGTGAGAAATGGCAGGAAGATAACTGGAGGGAAGAACTAGCGGGAAAAACTGGCGGGAAGAAATGGCGGGAAGAACTGGCGGGAAAAAATGGCTCATTTAATACATATAGTGTTAACAGAAGAAATATGACATTGATTTCCGTGTTGAGATACATATGTGTGCCAAAAATGGCTCAATTAATACATATAGTCAATCTTATGATCGCGTCGGCCGTAACCATGGAGTATCAGCACCGTTTAACAGGATGGTTGGGTCAGTCTTCACTCTGAAGGGCGGAATTTCATCAAACTTATTATAATCTTCTAACATGTCTGTCTTGTCCTCCACTCCCACGATGTTTCTTTTCCCTGAAATAACTATGTGACGCTTTGGCTCATCGTGTGATGTATCTGTTTTCTTATTTTTTTTCTTTTTTCGGTTTGGTAGACATGTCCTTCACATAGAAAACCTGAGCCACATCATTGGCTAATACGAATGGTTCATCTAAGTTCTTATCTACCTTCATAAGATTGTTGAGATCCACTGTTGTCATTCCATACTTCTTGTCTACCTCAACCCCTCCTCCTGTTAGCTTGACCCATTTGCACCGAAACAAGGAGACCTTAAAATTAGGTCCATAGTCAAGTTCCCATATCTCCTCTATGAACCCATAATACGTGGTCTTTTGCCCATTGTCTTCTGCTGCATCGAAGCGGGCACCACTGTTTTGGTTGGTGCTCTTTTTATCTTGGCCTATCGTGTAAAATGTATTTCTATTTATCTCGTACCCTTGGAAAATACATACAGTCGAAGATGGTGTCCTGGTCAACAAGTACAGCTGATCTCCAACAGTGGTGTTATTCGTGAGAAGTCTTTGCAGCCAGCCACCAAAACTCGTCATGTGTTCACTTATAATCCATTCATCAGACTGTCCCGGGTGTTTGAGGCGTATAAAATTCTTGTGTTCATTGATATACGGGGCAACCAAGATAGATCTTTGTAAAACCGTGTAGTGTGCTTGATTGAGAGAATGCCCGTCCCTATATATCATTGCTTTACATCGTAGGGTGCCTTTTCCACGCAGTCTCCCCTCATGTCGTGATTATGGAACACCAATCGCCTTAAGGTCAGGAATAAAATCAATACAGAACTCAATGACCTCCTCTGTTACATAGCCCTTGGAGATGCTTCCTTCTGGCCTAGCACGGTTATGAACATATTTCTTTAAGACTCCCATGTACCTCTCAGAGGGGAACATATTGTGTAGAAATATAAGACCGAGAATGACAATCTCTTCTACTAGGTGAACCAGGAGATGCGTCATAATATTGAAGAAGGATGGTGGAAACACCAACTCAAAGCTGACAAGACATTGGGCCACATCTGTCTGTAACCCTGGTAGGCTTTCTAGATCGATTACCTTCTGAGATATTGCATTGAGGAATGCACATAGCTTCACAATGGGTACTCGAACATTTTTAGGTAGAAGCCCCCTCAATGCAATCGGAAGCAATTGTGTCATAATCACGTGGCAGTCATGAGACTTCAGGTTTTGGAATTTTTTCTCTGCCATATTTATTATTCCCTTTATATTCGACTAGAAGCCAGACGGGACCTTGATACTGCTCAGGCATTGAAAAAATATTTCCTTCTCTTCTTTGGTAAGAGCATAGCTGGCAGGAGTTAAGTGGCATCATTTACCCTTCTCGTTCTTAGGATGCATAAGCTCTTCAGGGTCTTTCATACGTTGTTGGTCTTGCCGTGCTTCTGGTTATCTTTTGTCTTTCCATACACTCCTAGGAAGCCTAGCAGGTTCACGCAAACATTCTTCGTCACGTGCATCACGTCGATTGAAGAGCGGACCTCTAGGACTTTCCAATAGGGTAGGTCCCAAAATATAGATTGTTTCTTCGACATGGGCGCGTGTCCGGCATCGTCATTCGGAACAGATAGACTGTCAGGACCTTTTCTAAAGATTACTTCTAGGTCCTTGACCATACCAAATACCTCCCCACCGGTACGGAGGACAGGCTTCCTCCGGGGTTCTGCCAGACGTTTGAAATGCTTGCCTTTCTTTCTTACGGGATGCAGATTCGGAAGAAATCAACGATACCCTAGGTACACAACCTTCTTACATTTATCCAAATATACACTTTCAGTCTCATCTAAATAGTGTGTGCATGCATTGTATCCCTTGTTTGTCTACCCTAAAATGTTACTAAGAGCAGGCCAATCATTGATGGTTACGAAAAGCAACTCTCGTAGTTCAAATGGCTCCCCTTTATGTTTGGCCCACAGCTGCAAAAGTTCTTCAACTAATGGCCTTAGGTACACATCAATGTCGTTGCCGGGTTGCCTCGGGCCTTGGATGAGCACTTGCATCATAATAAACTTCCTCTTCATGCACAATCAAGGAGAAAGGTTATAGATACATAGAGTCACAGGCTAGGTGTTGTGACTGCAGCTCTGCTCACCAAAAGGATTCATGTCATCTGTACTTAGACCAAACCTTAAGTTCCTTGCGTCACGTGTGAAGTCCGGATACTCTCGCTCGACTTTTCTCCACTATGACCCATTAGCGGGGTGTCTCAACATCGCGTCTTTCTTACGGTCTTCCATGTGTCATCGCAACAACTTGGCATGCTCTTTATTTCTGAAGAGACGTTTTAACTGTGGTATTATAGGAGCATACTACATAACCTTGGCAGGAACCTTCTTCCTGGGGGCATTGTCCTCAACATTGCTAGTATCGTCTTGTCTGATCTTATACCGTAATGCAGTGCATACCAGGCATGCATCCAAATTCTCGTACTTCTCACCGCGGTAGAGGATGCAGTCATTAATGCAGGCATGTATCTTCTGCACGTCTAATCCTAGAGGGCAGACAGCCTTCTTTGCATGGTATGTACTGTCGGGCAACTCATTATTTCTTGGAAGCATATTCTTCATTTTTACCAACAACTTTGAAAATGCGCTGTCAGTCACACCGTTTTCTGTCTTCCATTGCAGCAAATCCAGTGTGGTACCTAGCTTTTTGTGACCATCTTCGCAAGTTGTGTACAACAATATTTTGTGATCCTTTAACATCTGCTCCAGCTTCTCCTTCTCCTTTTCAGCTTCACATCCTTTCTTTATATCAGTAATGGCCCGACCAAGATCGTCATCCGCGGGCCATCTGCTGCCTCTTGATATTCATTATCTACCCCCGTTGCAGTATCATCGTACATATTATGATAGTTGTCATCATCCTCTTCTTCTTCGTTGTCTTCCATCACAACCCCTTTTTCTTCGTTCTTGGTCCAACAATTATAGCTGGGCATGAAACCGGATCGAAGCAGGTGGGCGTGAATGGTTCTGGTATTTGATTAGTCTTTCTTGTTCTGACAGTGAACACACGGACAACACATAAAACCATTGTGACCATGGTTTGCATTAGCCACAACGATGAAATTTTGGAGGCCCGTAATGTACTCGGAAGTGCGTCGGTCACCGTACATCCGTTGCCGGTTCATCTACATTAATATATAGTATATCAAAAATTAATAGGGAGATGACCATTTATATAGTACATCAATGACACATGAAAGAATAAAGTTGCCAACCTCGACCGAGAAGGAAAGATCAACGAGAAAACTTATTTCGAGCTCTCGGGCATTTCACCGAACACCTCTTGTGCATAGGAAAAAAACACAAACTATCACACCTCTCACCCTCTTGCTATGCTCCAAAATGAGAGAGTGAAAAATGAGAGAGAGGGGTGTGGGATGCAGTGTGTTATATAGGCGCACCCTATTTAACACCGGTTCAAGCCACGAACCGGTGTTAAAGGGGGGGCTACGCGGGCCACTGATGCAGGGCCTTTAACACCGATTCGTGGCTCGAACCAGTGTTAAAGGGGGTGCTCCTTTTTTCTCTATGGACCACGCTGGTACGGGCGCCCCCTTTAACACCGGTTCGTAGAAGAACCGCCATTTCCGACCTCAACCAAAGGCCACGTTTCCACTAGTGATTGTACTCTTTCCTTCAAAAACAAATGAACTGTATACTCTTTTTATTCATATTTACATATGCTTGCATAACTACACAGTTATGCTAGCTACCAATATGATGCCGACAATGAGCACACTATACTACGATAAAGATGATAGGGTACACAACACTGAAACGCTGAACACAACAAATACCACGCTAAGCACAACAGAAAGAATCACACGTAGCTCTTGATGGCAGAGCTATATCCGCTGTGATCGTCGTAGTACTTAGACCACAACATCACGCCACCATACTTGGACGAGCCCTTAATGAGTGGCAACACGCGTGATATGAGCTCGTGGGCAGGGATGAATCCCGTGCCCGCCGCATCCTTGGAGCTAGATGCCGGCAGTCCTAGAAAGATCTTCCCTGCAGGCACCGACACCCACTTATTCCATGCACCCATGAATGCATCATGCCCCGCGTCAAACTGGCACTCCTGGTTGTTGTAGAACTGCACCCACACATAATCGAACAACCCTGTGCTGATTGCGCCACCATCCCACTCGTCGGGGAACGGGCACTGGGGCGCCGCGCTTAGCAGCACCATCTTTCCGCCATTCTTGCCCAGTTTCTTGAGGTCCGTAGCAAGATTGTTCCAGAACTTAGCACCGCCTTGCTCGATGTCGAAGTCGATGCCGTCGAGTACGGCGTCGCCGAGGGGGCGGGACGAGGACGTGCCACCCAAGAAGTTGTTCCACAGGTACATGGCGACCTGACTGGCGTCACCGGGGGACGTGAGACCGTAGTTTCCATCGGCACCCCCGATTGAAAGGAGAACTTTCACGCCACGGCTCTGGCACGAGCTGATGTCCTTGCTCTGGCTTCTGCAGCCGCCAGACGAAGGATCACAGTGGCTTGCAAGATCCAGTTGCGGTGTCTGTCCCTTGCCGAACTTGGGGAGGAAAGCGAGAATCACGAACTTATAGTTCCCAGATGCGCATGTTTCGGCAAGCGACGCCTCGCCGTCGTTCTGGCCCCAGTAGATGGCGATGCTGCCTGCATGGCAGGTGGCGAGAAGTGCCAGGAGGAGGGAGGCAGTGAGGTGGAAGGTAGTGAAAGCTCGGCTTGCCATGTGTGAGTCGGAGCGTGCCTAGCTGCTAGATACCCCAGTACTGGAAACAGTGGAGAGAGACTAGTCAGGTTGTGAAATCCTGCTCCCTATTTTGAGTTGTGATATGGCTATTGTGTACGCTTGGTGTTTTATAGTGGCTTGATGATGAGTGTCAGCATCGTACGCTTTCCTACCGTGGCCCGTCCGCTCCTGCATCTGAATTTACCGAAAACGCTGTTAAGAAAGCTGGGATGTGAAAACGATTCCGTTGCTGTTTGCATTTTTCCGTGCTTACCAATCTTGCTCGGACTGGTCGACGGTTCAAATTACACACTTCTTTTTTTGCGGTGAAAAATCACATTATCTACCGTATTGAACTAGAACACTAACAATACGTGCTAAGTATATAAAAGAACCGGGTCTTCTCTGTTCGCTATCACAGCAGAGTACCGGGTCTTATACAGTTGGTAATAGTTTATTGCGGCACTAGTGCAGATAGTTTAATTATTTGCACCTTGAAGCAGCTCTTTTTTTTTTGGCGCGGAAGCTTGAAGCAACTGTAATGCTCGAACGAGGCAAAATCATATTTGCTACTCTCACGAAGAGAGAAATAGAAAACGCTGCTGCACATTTTGCTGTTTGAGTACTCGTCCAAGTTAACAACTTCAAGAAGCTGAAGATTAGTTAATGTCAAGTTTACCTAAACCTGGTGCATGTAGTCTCTACTGCCACCAAGATGCTGTAACTAATACACTGCGCTCTGCTTTGTTTCATCCTAACGGGGAAAACTCCTATATCTTTCAACAAAAATAAAGATTGCTAATGTCAAGTTTAGCAGCAAGGTATGAATATATAGATATTCTTTTGAGGTTGATTGAGGCGACGAGTATCTGCTTGATGGTTTTCTGCCATTTTAACATGTGCTCAGTGGCTGGTTCCTAATAAGTTTTGAAGTATAGGACGGTGTGCGCCACGTGTGCACTTTATAGGATCAAGGCAGCTCAAGGTTCTAAGATTATGAAATATGAGAAGCACATTTTTTTGTCACGAAACTATGTCGAAGACACGATGATGACCTCTCACCTTCTTAAACCTGACAATATTAGTCCTTCCTTCGCCCTAAGACAGCTCGATGGATGACATGGAAGTCGTTTCACACAAGTGGCAACAGACTCCAAAACAATTGAAACGGATTCAAAAACAGAAAATCATGAAATTATTTGTAACAAATTTTAATACTCCCTCTGATCCATAATAAGTGTCGCTTATTTTGTACTAAGCTAGTATAAACTTTGTTCTAGATAAGTGACACTTATTATGGATCGGAGGGAATAGGAAAATAGTGAAAATTAAATAAAAAATACAATTGATGAAAAGTATTCTAGATAGGTTGATAATAAATGTGGGAGTGTTGTAAATGTAATAATCTATAAATCTAATGAATGTATGAAAACTCATAAGTTTTCTAAAAATAAAATAAAATAGAGATTTCTCATAAACAGTTTACCACGCCGCACCCGTGATGGGATAATATATTCGAATAATTGGTTAAAAGTACCATTGAAGATTACGCCATTAATAGTATAATATTGTTGTCCAAAGTTACTACTAAAGAGAGTAATAGCATTTTCCTCGGACAAAAGAGGCGGCTGATTGTGGAATTAGTGTCAAAGTATAAAAGAAACTACAACAAATTGAATTATAGCTTACAAATTATGGCCCGGAAATTACTCAGGCTCGAAAACTTAATGGACGGTAGTTACAATATGGAAATTACGACCGATAAAGTGTGACAAAAAAACTAGTGACAAAGAATGTGAAAGAAAACTAAGAAAATACATCAGTGGAATACGGTTAGAGAATATTCGCCAGCGAGGAGGTACCGTGGGGTAACCATTGGCGGAAAATTAGTCCGAAAGTTATGTCAAGAAATTACAGTCAAGTAGTAAAAGAAGGAGCTAAAAATATATTATCATAGATGCTAGCCTAACTACCGTAGGAAAATAATGGCCGAGAAGATGCGTAGAAAAATTACCGTTAAGTAGTTGGTAAATGAGCTGAAAATAATACCGTAGATGTAGGCTAATTACTGTGGGTAAATGACACGGGAATGTGCATCAAAAAGTTATCGTAGTATAATTATCACCTAATAGTTGTGACTGGATATTTGGGTCCGAACTACCTCGGAAAATTACGGCTAGGCAAGACACAAAATGTAAAATAAAATCCTATGAAAATGTAAAAGGGCAGAAAGTTGCAAAAACATGTAAAAAATAATCCTGTGAAAATGTAACATTCGGAAAGTTGCAAAAACATATCAACGTTGATGGGCAAAAAAGACGAAATGGTTAACATATTGTCATGCAAAAAGACATTGTAAAAAAGAATTGTCAAACAATCGACGTGGCATGCCATGATTGGCTAAAATTAGCCTCATCTACGGTACACATTGTTGGTGACGTGGGTGATTGTGGTGGCTTAAAACCAACCATCCTTAATATATAGTATCTATATCGGATCGGATCGAGACAGCTCAAGGTTCTAAAGACTGAAATATGCAATGTTTTGTCAACAAATGTTGTCAGAACACAAATTTTGTGTTGTCGAATTTGAATACCACACAATAATTCACCTCTCAACTTCTTAAACGGAGAAGATTGGTCCATCTCTTGGCCTAAAACAGTTCAATGGATGGCATGAAGTGATTTCTCACACATCATAACATGCTCAACAAAACTTTAAAGAAACTCAAATATAATAAAATAAGGAAAACATAGTTAAAAGAAATTCATGAAAGAATAATCAATAAATTGAAAGGTACTAAAAAATTAAATCAGAGGAAAACGACAAATAATAAGTAATATTATATATAAATTACTAGTCTTATAAATATAACAAATCATGAAATCTCATGAAAATATGGAATATCATAAGTAATCTAGAAAACCTAGAAAATTAGAGAATTGTCCAATAACTCCTGAATTCCCTAGAATTTTTTCATTTATCTTAAAAACTCTAAATTATTTTATATGATAATAAAACAACAAATATATTTATGTTTTGCGTGCAACAATTAATTTGCGATTTGACTTGTAGTCGTGTGTATCTAAAGAGAAATATATGTAAATGATTTGGCCAAACAAGATAATTTACCCCATGAAAACACTCGGCTATTCCAAAACAATTCAGTAAGACAGAGGTTGGATGACTAAAGCATGGTGATTACACAAATATGATGCATCGAGTCCATTTATACTACCATATGTGATGCGACAAGATGACCTACGAGCCAGCGAAGTAACCTAAATCCTAGTAGGTACGATAAGATGTGTGTAGATAGGGTTGTACAATTAAGTATTTGCATTGTGCCACCACTATGAGCTGGACAAATACGGGGAACACACAGGCCTCTAACACTGGTTCAGACCAGCCTCTAACAGCTGTTGTAGAACCGCTGTTGGCGGTTCGGTGTTAGAGCCCCCCTCCCCCCTTTAACAGCGTTCTTATACGAACCGCAGTTAAAGGGTGGCGCACGTGGGGATGCCGCAGCGCTCAGGACACGAACCGATGTTAAATGTTCTCTACCGCGGCAGGAAAAAGGTATAAATCTCTGCCGCGGCGGGAAAACAACATAAATCTCTGCCGCCGCCCCGTTCTGGGCGTATTTCTGCGGCGTGGCGGGGACGGGGGGGGGGGAGGGGGAATCGATCGAGAGAGGTATACATATACATCATTGGTACATACGAGTACATGAATAATTAAGTAACTATTATTATACACAAACATTGTCATTATGGTATTCTCCGTAAACGTTGAAGCATCAAGTACAAGACAAACACGTTCAAGCATATATACAATATAACATCTTCATACACGTTCATTTCGGTGGATATCTAAAGAGTTCTCCGCCAGGCGTGACGACCTCATCAAGTATGAACCCCGCCAATTCCTCTTGAATGGTTCGTATGCGGTCAAATGGTAGGAGTTGGTCCCACATCCATTCGATCTAAATATATATGAAGAATGGGGTCAATATATATATAAGAATAAAACTCAACACAATTGATGGTAATAAAATAATGTTGTGTACTTTGTTTACTTATTCTAAGTTGTTCTAGTGTGGCTTGGCCCATCGCACATATCGTGTTGCAAATGAACTGGCAAACATATTATCCACATAAGTTATTGCCGGGTCCTGATGCGTGCACTTTACAAAAATAGAGAGTTCAATCAAAATGATAACCAATAAAGCATGATATAATGGAATTGGAAGCAGAATCAAAGAGATACACAATACCTAGCTAGCTAGTATTACTTACATTTTGGTCTACAAATTTTAGTTCTTCTGACCATTCACCCACGGCCCTGCCCGTGAACCTTTTCCAAACCCTGTTCGGCAAAGAAAATAGATAAATGAATAATTAATTACTTGTTGTCACGAAAGTTGCCGATCTAGTGCGATAATATGATTGAAATTACCTCTGGAGCATCTCTTTAAAGTCTGCCCATAGCTCTTGGTCTTTTCGTAACGAGTCCATGACAAGGACTTTTTCTGAGTCAACTTGAATGACTAGCAGAATAAAGTGGAACCTGCGCAAGCATAAATCATCATCAGCTACACTTAACATCGAGTAAGCCGAAACAGAATGTGTACAAGAGAGGGTAACACTCACGAGAAGTTGTAAGGCAATAGTATTTCCCTTTTGGTTTGTTGTCTCAGTAAAGACGTTAGCAAGAAATCTTCTGTTTGCCCGGGTTTGAGTTTTACCACTTGTTCATGAACTCTATTTGGATCAACGAACCCAATGTCAAAAGGGTCTCCTTTCATGCATTCCATAACCTTTTTCCTGCATAATAGTATATACATATATGGTGAGCATATATATACATGCAATTAATGAATTAAATGAGATGAGATAGAAATTACAGAAATAGTACTTACACACAATAAAGGCTGATGGCAGCTTTGTCGAGTTCCTTATGATTGAATAGAAAATGCAAGTCTTGAATGTTGAAGCTGATCTCGTCGTCTCCGCACAAGAAAATCTGATCTCTTATATGCGCCGTGATCCATTCTTCCTTTCTTGTCTTGCAGAAATCAAGGTACCACTTATGCAATCTTCGCATCTTTGTTGGTAGATTCTTGAGCTCATGTTTCTTGACGAGATTCTTCCCATACTTCCATGGCTATATGGGGTTGGCATCGCCTTTGGGCAAGTTGTCTCCCATGATGTTCAAGTATGCAATGTGAGTCATCCCCATCTCATTGGCCTTTCTTTGTAGCTCTGCCTCGTAATCATTTACAGGAGGAGCGTTCCATGTGTCGAACACTTGGAGCGGGGCACATGATTGGTTTTCCTGCTCTCCGAGCATGGGAACTGTTTTCTGGGTTGCCGCACGACTGCTACTTTCAGACTCCCTCCACCTTGCATCCCCCTTCATAATCTGGCGCTCGTAGTCTGGCACAAATGGGGTTTAAGGTTTCAAAAGATTACTGTAAAACTTCTCCACCACCGCCGGATCTAGTTTCTCCTTTGGCTCGGCCCGTCTACGTGCAAAGAATTTCTTGACCTCTTCTTCTGAGATCCTCTTGGTCTCCTCCTCGCTGCGATTCCATGGTAATACCGGCAATGGCTTGGTGGAAGGCTGCGGGACTTAGTTTCTTGAACTCGTTGGCGTACGGTTTCCTGCGGATTTATTCGTGGCAGTGCTAGTGATGCTCTTCGTGGCAGTGCTCTTCCGCTTACGCGCAGGAGATGGCTGAAGCGCAGGAGATGGCTGACGCGCGCGCCGAAGATGGCTGGCGCATCGGAGATGGCTGCCGTGCAGGAGATGGATGAAGTGTCGGAGACGACAGGGGAGTATTCTGATGACTTGGAGACGGCTGAGGCGGCTCAGACTGCTGACGCTGCGGAGACGGCGGGGGTGCCAGTGGCCTCCAATTTGGAAGCACGATGTGTTCCTTCTTCCAAAGTATGGCTGTTTTCACTGCAAATTTGAGTTGAGTTTCCCATTCACCTGTAGCATGGTCAAGATGCGCTTCCTCATATTACTTCACAACCTCATCCACCCCGACAATAGCATAGCCATCTGGAATCGGTCGGCAGTGGTAAGTTCCACCAGCTACAGGAGGTAAGGCATAGCCGACCGCCACCTTAATGGATAAGCCCATTAATCTCACATGCGGCTCATCGTGTTTGCTCTCCGTGATCTCATCCACGGGGTATCGAGGACCCGCCATTTCAAGTGTGGGCTGCACGTTCTTCGTGGAAGCAGCGCTGCTTTTTCGCACAGAGTCTGGGCCGCCGGCAGCTTCCAATGGAGACTCTTCGTGCCACTGAGATGGGCCGGTAGCTTGCTGGCTCTTTTGTGCATTCACTTGCGCCTGCAGCGCCACAAGTGCATGTTCTATCTGTGTCATCCGGTCTGTATGCTCTTTTTATTTTCTGTCGTGCCATCTGTAAGAGTCGCCCCACTCGGCAAACCCATCCTTCCACGTCATACCCCTTGTGCCTTGTGCAAGTTCAGGGTGTTCTTTTTACCGATGGCGCGTGTCAGTTGGTCATTCTCTTTGTCGGGATGGAAGGTACTGGCGGCTGTTTCCTCGTATGCCGTGATGAGTTCAGTGACGGGTTTGGCAAGGAGGGTTGGGAAGATACACAATCCCATTTTTGGTCCAACCTTTCCCCGATTCCATAGAACCAAGTCTTTGCACGTAGGCCCCACCCATGTGTCTGGGGTGTGATCCCTCTATCGCGCAGGGCCTTCTCAGCTTCCTCCCACTTAGGCCTCTAAGATATGTAGCCACATGACCCCGTCCTCTGGTGATATTCCTTCTTCTGGGCATTTAGCGTATTGGTTTCTGACCTCTTTGTAGCTATAGCACCTTTCTTGTACGCCACAAATTCGGGCCAGTGAGGTCTTATCTTCGCATAATATGCGTCTTCGAAATCTGGAGTCTCGCGAGCTTTGACAAATTTGTCTTCTAGTTGCGGAAAGCGTCAGCCGTCTTCTTTAGAGTCCACTCTTTGACCTTTTTATTTATAACCGGTTTATTTTCATCCTCCTCTGGCGGTAGGGTGAAATTTACCAACAGCGAATTTCAAAGCGTTTCTTTGGATCTTTCATCGACAAAGGTAGTGTCGCCCTTCTTTGGCTTATTCCGATATTGAATTATTATTAGGATTTGGTCCCTAACAAGAACTCCAGCCTGACGTATAAATTTGTCTGTGGCCTTCTTGGGCTCCATCGGCCTGCCATCAACACGGACTGCTTCGATCGTGAACTTTGTACGATCTTTCAACCGATGGCTCGCGCCTCGCTTGCTCTTTTTCGTAGAAGAAGATTGTTGCTGGCTGGTCGATTCGGAAGGCTAAAATAAGAAAAAAGCGTTAATATATACAAATCAATCGGTGCAACTCAGCAGAGGCTTAATCCATGCATATATATACCTCGACGGACTTTGTAATCACTAAAGTGCCTTCACCGGAGTCGTCATCTTCTCCATGACTACTTGAGATGTCATCATGTCCCTCCAAGCTCAGATATTGTGAGGTGTCCTCATGGATCATGTTCTCCATTACTTCTTCCTCTTCAAGGTTTCTACTGAGTGGATCCATAGTTCGTAAAACAATAATATTATCTAGAGTAAGAGAGTAAACATTCAAGTGGACTTGGATTCATACACAAATATACATATTATTCATACAAAATACACAAATATTATCTAGAGTAAGAGAGCGACCTAGAGAGCGCGAGCAAGCGCGTTCGACTTAGCGCGATGCAGCCTACCTAAAACGGGCGGCGCCGCTACCTAGGGGTCACCGGAGCGACGACGGCCAGCGGCGGCGCTTGCAGAGCAGCGAGGCGATGATGGCTCCGAGCGAGAGGGAGCGAGTAGAGGGGCGGGTGAGCACCGTGGGCACGACGACGACGTGGGTGGGCGCGGCGGCGATGGCTCCTCTCTCTGTGCTCCTCTGCTCCTCGATCTGGCTGGGGGAAGATGAAGAGGAGGTGTGCGCATTATCATAGGATTGATATCATAATTATTAATATCACAAAATATCCATATATACAATTAATATCCCAAAATCCTAAAACAAAATTCGAAAACAATCCTAAAACAAAATATTCTAACAAATTCTCTAAACAAAATATTATAACAAAATCCTTAAACAAAATATTCTAACAAATTCTCTAAACAAAATATTCTAACAAAATCCTAAAACAAAATATTCTAACAAATTCTCTAAACAATCCTAAAACAAAATATTTTAACAAATTATCTAAACAAAATATTCTAGCAAAATCCTAAAACAAAATATTCTAACAAATTCTCTAAACAATCCTAAAACAAAATATTCTAACAAAATCTCTAAACAAAATGTTCTAACAAAATCCTAAAACAAAATATTCTAACAAATTCTATAAACAATCCTAAAACAAAATCCTAAAACAAACATCCTAGGCGCGCGTGGCTCACCTAGGGCACGGTGGCCGACGGCGAGGCGGCGCGAACGAGGAGGAGGCGCTGCCGACGACGAAGGCGCGCGCGAGGTGCGGACGGCGAGGCGGGGCGGACTTCGAGGAGCGAGGTGGCGGACGGCGCAGGCACGGTGGCGGACGGAACATGCGCGGTGGCGGACGGCGCTGGCGCGGCGGCGGACGACGAAGGCGCGGTCGAGCAGCCTGCCGGCGTCGTCGTTGTTCTCCGCGCGCTCCTCTGCTCGATCCCAAAATTTGCTAAGTGTCTGGCTGGGGAAGAGGAAGAATGCGCGCGCTGCGTTATAACCCTCCCCCCCCCCCTTAACACTGGTTCCAGCTACAAACCGGTGTTAAAGGGGGGATTCGTTTCGCGCGTGCACCCTCCTCCTTTAACACCGGTTCGTGGCTAGAACCGGTGTTAAAGGGAGGGGTGCGCGCGAAACAAAATAAATGCCCCCCTTTAACATCGGTTTGTGGCTGGAACCGGTGTTAAATTGGGGCGTTTATTTCGTACATCAAAGGTGTGGGGGCTTTTAGTACAAAAAATAGGATAGAATTAACAAAAATTCATATTTTTTTCATTGTAACTCAGAAAAATATGAATAATATATCATAATTTTCAAAAAATAAGATCTATCCATTCATATAAAAACATTTTATAGTTACTGTAGATGAAAATTTTCAAAATGATTAAAACACTTACATATAAATTTTGATTATTCAATTAAGACAAAATTAAAATAGTCAAACCCTAAAATTTTGAACTGAAGAAATGTTAAGCATCTGAAAAGGAATGTAACCATATTTTATTAGAGAAAATCATATTTTATTTTGTATTAACATTTTTAAATTGTTTGGATATTTAAATTTAGCATCTTTTGTACACTTTGGAATCTGACAAAACTTTCAACATGAAAATTGTTTTTATTTGAATAATTAATCCTAAAACATTTTTTATTTTAAAAAAAATAAAATTCTAACTATTCAAACTAGTAACATATGGGAAAGGGCGGGCAGAATGCGCGGGAAGAAAAGGGAGTGAAGAAAAATTTATTACGATAGAACTGGAATTAAAGGACATAACGCAACTAACAAAGCACGACTAAAAATTAAGATACATAGAAGAACTGAAAATTAAGATACATCCAGATTAAGTCACAATCGTCCGAACTTGTTTTGAAATGTTGGAGTGATTTAGTCATGCTCCTGCCTACACCTGTAATACTCGCCACTGTAGGCGTCGTACTTGCCGTGGCCATCGTCGTCGGGGTCGCCATAGTTGAACCTTGAAGGCTGAGTACGCGTGGGCTGGACTTGAGGGTAGCGCAGACGAGGGTTAGAGTCAGCGGCGGTGTCGTAGGCCATGACGCTCTGGAGAGTCCGACCGCGCCACCACAGCCGATGGCCGGCCTCGTTGAAGTTCGGAGGAGGTGGGCCGTCCTCCTCGTGCCTGGCGAGCTCCCTCTCATGCTGATCCCCGAAGAAGGATTCCCAAGTCGGGAAATAGTCGGGATGCCATCTGGGATTCCTCCGCTGCTCCGGCATGAGCTCGAAGTAGTAGTGGTTCGTGATGGTCATCCGGCGCGCCACACCTAGAGGGACAGGAGGAACCGGTACGCCTCCGGCGCTCAGCATCCAGCCGACGGGGACGTAGTAGCCCGGAGGGCAGGGGTAGTTCGAGGCCCAAAGAGCCTCCGCCTCCCTGGGGGTTAGTGGTACGGTGGAAGCCATGAGAAAGAGTGATGAGGTTGCAGATATGAGTCTAGAGATGTATAATGACAATGGAGGCCAACTCTACATATATATTGTGAGAAATGGCAGGAAGATAACTGGAGGGAAGAACTAGCGGGAAAAACTGGCGGGAAGAAATGGCGGGAAGAACTGGCGGGAAAAAATGGCTCATTTAATACATATAGTGTTAACAGAAGAAATATGACATTGATTTCCGTGTTGAGATACATATGTGTGCCAAAAATGGCTCAATTAATACATATAGTCAATCTTATGATCGCGTCGGCCGTAACCATGGAGTATCAGCACCGTTTAACAGGATGGTTGGGTCAGTCTTCACTCTGAAGGGCGGAATTTCATCAAACTTATTATAATCTTCTAACATGTCTGTCTTGTCCTCCACTCCCACGATGTTTATTTTCCCTGAAATAACTATGTGACGCTTTGGCTCATCGTGTGATGTATCTGTTTTCTTATTTTTTTTCTTTTTTCGGTTTGGTAGACATGTCCTTCACATAGAAAACCTGAGCCACATCATTGGCTAATACGAATGGTTCATCTAAGTTCTTATCTACCTTCATAAGATTTTTGAGATCCACTGTTGTCATTCCATACTTCTTGTCTACCTCAACCCCTCCTCCTGTTAGCTTGACCCATTTGCACCGAAACAAGGAGACCTTAAAATTAGGTCCATAGTCAAGTTCCCATATCTCCTCTATGAACCCATAATACGTGGTCTTTTGCCCATTGTCTTCTGCTGCATCGAAGCGGGCACCACTGTTTTGGTTGGTGCTCTTTTTATCTTGGCCTATCGTGTAAAATGTATTTCTATTTATCTCATACCCTTGGAAAATACATACAGTCGAAGATGGTGTCCTGGTCAACAAGTACAGCTGATCTCCAACAGTGGTGTTATTCGTGAGAAGTCTTTGCAGCCAGCCACCAAAACTCGTCATGTGTTCACTTATAATCCATTCATCAGACTGTCCCGGGTGTTTGAGGCGTATAAAATTCTTGTGTTCATTGATATACGGGGCAACCAAGATAGATCTTTGTAAAACCGTGTAGTGTGCTTGATTGAGAGAATGCCCGTCCCTATATATCATTGCTTTACATCGTAGGGTGCCTTTTCCACGCAGTCTCCCCTCATGTCGTGATTATGGAACACCAATCGCCTTAAGGTCAGGAATAAAATCAATACAGAACTCAATGACCTCCTCTGTTACATAGCCCTTGGAGATGCTTCCTTCTGGCCTAGCACGGTTATGAACATATTTCTTTAAGACTCCCATGTACCTCTCAGAGGGGAACATATTGTGTAGAAATATAAGACCGAGAATGACAATCTCTTCTACTAGGTGAACCAGGAGATGCGTCATAATATTGAAGAAGGATGGTGGAAACACCAACTCAAAGCTGACAAGACATTGGGCCACATCTGTCTGTAACCCTGGTAGGCTTTCTAGATCGATTACCTTCTGAGATATTGCATTGAGGAATGCACATAGCTTCACAATGGGTACTCGAACATTTTTAGATAGAAGCCCCCTCAATGCAATCGGAAGCAATTGTGTCATAATCACGTGGCAGTCATGAGACTTCAGGTTTTGGATTTTTTTCTCTGCCATATTTATTATTCCCTTTATATTCGACTAGAAGCCAGACGGGACCTTGATACTGCTCAGGCATTGAAAAAATATTTCCTTCTCTTCTTTGGTAAGAGCATAACTGGCAGGAGTTAAGTGGCATCATTTACCCTTCTCGTTCTTAGGATGCATAAGCTCTTCAGGGTCTTTCATACGTTGTTGGTCTTGCCGTGCTTCTGGTTATCTTTTGTCTTTCCATACACTCCTAGGAAGCCTAGCAGGTTCACGCAAACATTCTTCGTCACGTGCATCACGTCGATTGAAGAGCGGACCTCTAGGACTTTCCAATAGGGTAGGTCCCAAAATATAGATTGTTTCTTTGACATGGGCGCGTGTCCGGCATCGTCATTCGGAACAGATAGACTGTCAGGACCTTTTCTAAAGATTACTTCTAGGTCCTTGACCATACCAAATACCTCCCCACCGGTACGGAGGACAGGCTTCCTCCGGGGTTCTGCCAGACGTTTGAAATGCTTGCCTTTCTTTCTTACGGGATGCAGATTCGGAAGAAATCAACGATACCCTAGGTACACAACCTTCTTACATTTATCCAAATATACACTTTCAGTCTCATCTAAATAGTGTGTGCATGCATTGTATCCCTTGTTTGTCTACCCTAAAATGTTACTAAGAGCAGGCCAATAATTGATGGTTACGAAAAGCAACTCTCGTAGTTCAAATGGCTCCCCTTTATGCTCATCCCACATACGTACTCCTGGTTTGGCCCACAGCTGCAAAAGTTCTTCAACTAATGGCCTTAGGTACACATCAATGTCGTTGCCGGGTTGCCTCGGGCCTTGGATGAGCACTTGCATCATAATAAACTTCCTCTTCATGCACAATCAAGGAGAAAGGTTATAGATACATAGAGTCACAGGCTAGGTGTTGTGACTGCAGCTCTGCTCACCAAAAGGATTCATGTCATCTGTACTTAGACCAAACCTTAAGTTCCTTGCGTCACGTGTGAAGTCCGGATACTCTCGCTCGACTTTTCTCCACTATGACCCATTAGCGGGGTGTCTCAACATCGCGTCTTTCTTACGGTCTTCCATGTGTCATCGCAACAACTTGGCATGCTCTTTATTTCTGAAGAGACGTTTTAACTGTGGTATTATAGGAGCATACTACATAACCTTGGCAGGAACCTTCTTCCTGGGGGCATTGTCCTCAACATTGCTAGTATCGTCTTGTCTGATCTTATACCGTAATGCAGTGCATACCAGGCATGCATCCAAATTCTCGTACTTCTCACCGCGGTAGAGGATGCAGTCATTAATGCAGGCATGTATCGTCTGCACGTCTAATCCTAGAGGGCAGACAGCCTTCTTTGCATGGTATGTACTGTCGGGCAACTCATTATTTCTTGGAAGCATATTCTTCATTTTTACCAACAACTTTGAAAATGCGCTGTCAGTCACACCGTTTTCTGTCTTCCATTGCAGCAAATCCAGTGTGGTACCTAGCTTTTTGTGACCATCTTCGCAAGTTGTGTACAACAATATTTTGTGATCCTTTAACATCTGCTCCAGCTTCTCCTTCTCCTTTTCAGCTTCACATCCTTTCTTTATATCAGTAATGGCCCGACCAAGATCGTCATCCGCGGGCCATCTGCTGCCTCTTGATATTCATTATCTACCCCCGTTGCAGTATCATCGTACATATTATGATAGTTGTCATCATCCTCTTCTTCTTCGTTGTCTTCCATCACAACCCCTTTTTCTTCGTTCTTGGTCCAACAATTATAGCTGGGCATGAA
The DNA here is from genome assembly GCA_910589765.1 of Avena atlantica. Classification (NCBI taxonomy): domain Eukaryota; kingdom Viridiplantae; phylum Streptophyta; class Magnoliopsida; order Poales; family Poaceae; genus Avena; species Avena atlantica. Next base: position 486,730,202 of record OU342735.1, on the reverse strand, counting down.
ACCGGATCGAAGCAGGTGGGCGTGAATGGTTCTGGTATTTGATTAGTCTTTCTTGTTCTGACAGTGAACACACAGACAACACATAAAACCATTGTGACCATGGTTTGCATTAGCCACAACGATGAAATTTTGGAGGCCTGTAATGTACTCGGAAGTGCGTCGGTCACCGTACATCCGTTGCCGGTTCATCTATATTAATATATAGTATATCAAAAATTAATAGGGAGATGACCATTTATATAGTACATCAATGACACATGAAAGAATAAAGTTGCCAACCTCGACCGAGAAGGAAAGATCAACGAGAAAACTTATTTCGAGCTCTCGGGCATTTCACCGAACACCTCTTGTGCATAGGAAAAAAACACAAACTATCACACCTCTCACCCTCTTGCTATGCTCCAAAATGAGAGAGTGAAAAATGAGAGAGAGGGGTGTGGGATGCAGTGTGTTACATAGGCGCACCCTCTTTAACACCGGTTCAAGCGAACCGGTGTTAAAGGGGGGGCTACGCGGGCCACTGATGCAGGGCCTTTAACACCGATTCGTGGCTCGAACCAGTGTTAAAGGGGGTGCTCCTTTTTTCTCTATGGACCACGCTGGTACGGGCGCCCCCTTTAACACCGGTTCGTAGAAGAACCGCCATTTCCGACCTCAACCAAAGGCCACGTTTCCACTAGTGATTGTACTCTTTCCTTCAAAAACAAATGAACTGTATACTCTTTTTATTCATATTTACATATGCTTGCATAACTACACAGTTATGCTAGCTACCAATATGATGCCGACAATGAGCACACTATACTACGATAAAGATGATAGGGTACACAACACTGAAACGCTGAACACAACAAATACCACGCTAAGCACAACAGAAAGAATCACACGTAGCTCTTGATGGCAGAGCTATATCCGCTGTGATCGTCGTAGTACTTAGACCACAACATCACGCCACCGTACTTGGACGAGCCCTTAATGAGTGGCAACACGCGTGATATGAGCTCGTGGGCAGGGATGAATCCCGTGCCCGCCGCATCCTTGGAGCTAGATGCCGGCAGTCCTAGAAAGATCTTCCCTGCAGGCACCGACACCCACTTATTCCATGCACCCATGAATGCATCATGCCCCGCGTCAAACTGGCACTCCTGGTTGTTGTAGAACTGCACCCACACATAATCGAACAACCCTGTGCTGATTGCGCCACCATCCCACTCGTCGGGGAACGGGCACTGGGGCGCCGCGCTTAGCAGCACCATCTTTCCGCCATTCTTGCCCAGTTTCTTGAGGTCCGTAGCAAGATTGTTCCAGAACTTAGCACCGCCTTGCTCGATGTCGAAGTCGATGCCGTCGAGTACGGCGTCGCCGAGGGGGCGGGACGAGGACGTGCCTCCCAAGAAGTTGTTCCACAGGTACATGGCGACCTGACTGGCGTCACCGGGGGACGTGAGACCGTAGTTTCCATCGGCACCCCCGATTGAAAGGAGAACTTTCACACCACGGCTTTGGCACGAGTTGATGTCCTTTCTCTGACTTCGGCAGCCACCGGATGATGGGTCACAGTGACTCGCAAGGTCCAGCTGCGGTGTCTGGCCCTTGCCGAATCTGGGGAGGAAAGCGAGGATGACGAACTCATAGTTCCCCGACGCGCATGTTTCAGCCAGCGACGCCTCGCCGTCGTTCTGGCCCCAGTAGATGGCGATGCTTCCAGCACGGCACGTCGCAAGGAGCGCCACAAAGAGGAATGCAATGAGCTGGAAGGGAGTGAGAGCTCGGCTTGCCATGACTGGGTCTGGCACCAATCGGAGCCTGACTAGCTGCTAGATGATCACTGGAGACAGTGGAGAGATAATACTTTGGCAGTGAGGTCTGCTCTGTATTTTGAGTTATGATATGGCTATTGCTACGTTGGTGTTTTATAGTAGTGGCTTGATGAAGCGTCCCAGCAGTGTACAGTCATGGATGCATTTTGAGTAGCTAGCTAGCTTTCCTGCCGTGGTCCGTCCGCTACTGCATCTGAATTTTACAGTGTACGCGGTTAAAAAAACTGCGACGCGAAAACGTCCCGTTGCAGTTTGCATCTTCAACAAAGATAAGTGAAGCAGCATGCGTTTAAATTACGCCCTCCGCTTCTTTCGCGATGAAAAATCACACACTCCACCGTAGTTATACTAAAAGAATTGGGTCTTCTCCTCCTGTCGTTATCACAGCAGAGTACAGGGCAAGACGTATGCATATAGTCTTATATACAGTTGGTGATACTAGTTTATTGCCGCACGTAGTGCAGATAGTTTAATTATTTACAGGGCAAGACGTATGCAATTTTTTTTGGCGGGAAAGCTTGAAACAACTTTAACGATGGCTAATGCTAGAACGAGGCAAACATATTGCAGCTTTCATGAACAGAGAAATAGAAAAAGCTCCAGCTAAATTTGGTGGTATGTCATGTTTACCTAAACCTGGTGCCTTTAGTCTACCGTCACGGTGGTGGTTTGGCTTCTAAGTGCATATGAGCTTATTATGAAAAATGCGTTAAAAAATTCAAAATGTTAAAACTAAATTTGATTTTTTTGATATTTTAAAATGTATTTACAAACCATGGGTTCATTTGTTGTAACTGATAAACCGTGCTTTGTGTTGTTTCACCCCGAGGAATGGAACCAGAAGAAGCCTATCTTTCAAAAATAATAATAATTGGTAATGTCAAATCTAGCAGCAAAGTATGAATATATATTTCTTATAAGGTTGATTGAGGCGACTTTGAGCATTTTCAATGGCATCCCATAAACCCTCACATCGATCTGAAATGATCCGTGTGGACAAAATTGGCCAAAAAGGTGCCCCAAATCATGTCCAAGTATTCGCGGGTAGCCCACTTTCCCCAAGCATGGTGGCGGTTTGGAGGTGTCTGCCTGGCCGCGGACACACCGTTGCGTCCCACATGGCCCACTTGGCAGCCAAACACATCTCGCTCGTGGTCTTCCCCTCTCGTTCTCTCCCCTTCTCCTAGTTTCTCTCCGAGTGAGGACGAGTAAGAGACCAACGTACCTTCCAGGGAAATCCTCGCCAACCTTGGAGCATGCCCCGTCGGCCAGATCGACGCGCTGTGACCATGCCATGCCTCTAGTGAGCGGGAGCGAAATTGCCCAAGCCACCCTACCGCATGTCTCACCCATTGTTCACCCCTCCTCCCATGAGCCACCGCCGCCGGCATCCCTCGCCTCCAGCGTGTCTCACTACTCGCCGCTCTCCATGCGCATGCACCCGCCATCTCTATTTGACTCAACAATATAATGAAAATAAATAGAGAGAAAAGAACACCGAGAGGACGACATTTGGGGAGACACTACCGTTATGTTTAGGGGGGGGGGGGGGGCTGAGGGCGAAGAGATGTGCACCACTCCATTTGGGGAGGCACCACCGTTGGATAAGTTGAGGACATGTTTTATTGGAGCCCATTGGAGATGCTCTAATATCAACTTGGTGGTTCCGTCGTTGTGACATGTGATTCGTGATTGGTTCCTAATTGATTTTGAAGTATACGGCGTGCGTGCCACATGTGCATTTTATGGGATAAGGAAACTGATGTTTTTGTCCTTGAACTATGTCCAACACAATCATGGCCCTTGAACTTGAATACACACTATAATGACCTCTCAACTTCATGAACCTAACAATAATAGTCATTTGTCCTTAATCACATGGAAGTCGTTCCATAGACATCACATCAGACTCCAAAACAATTGAAGCAAATTCCGCAACAACAAAATCAGGAAAGTGTTTTGAAAGAAATTTGACAGAAGATCTGAAGAATGAATCGAAAGAAACTAGAAAACAGGAAATAATGAAAATTAAATAAAAAGCACAAATCATGAAGAAAATTCTAGATAGATTACTAATAAATACAGGTGTGTTATAAATGTAATAAAACCTAGAAATATAGGTAATATATGAATGTAAGTATTCTAGAAAAAATAGAGATTTCTCATAAATAGTTCATCATTTACGACTACCCTAAATGTATTTTATTTTAAAACTTTGTCAATTTAGTTTTTGTTATTTTTTATAGTTTTGATTCGTATTTGGTTTCCTTAATATTCATGAAGTTTAATTTTTATTCCCTTATTTATTTTTCAAGATTATTTATTCTTTCTCAAGAAAATTCTACTATTGGGATGTACGGATACAATAATGTTTTATTTAACTAAAATTATTGGTAATCTAAGGTACAAAAAAGTATTTTTACCAACGCTAATCAATTTTGAAGTTAAGAATAAATAGAAACTGGTTGGGACATATGAAATGATGGTTTTGGTGCAACAATCCTTATGTGATATATCTCGTAAAACCAGATAAGGAAAACACAATTATATGTATTTGATTTAAAAAACAGATAAGTGTTACCAATTAAAACACTCATCTGATTGTAATTATGATATATCGAGTCCATTTGTACTTGTTGCGATATGTGATGTGATGAGTGTGACTTGCAATCAAATGTGACTATAGGGTTGCGGTATGAGGTGTGCATACTCAATCTTGGACACTGTGAAATAGATCTCTAACAACTAAGTATTTTGTATAACACCAACACTATAAGCGGGCAACAAATACATGTTTGTCAACAATGCAATTTTGCTTCAAACTATCAATGGTGTACCTTTTTCATTCATATTTACATATACATATCCATATCTCCATAACACTATGCTAGCTATTAGCTATCCATATGTCTATCGCAACCAATTAACACTCTATACTACTATACAGAACACACACACACACGCACGCACGCACGCACGCAGAAAGGCTATAGATACCAGGCCCGACAAGAGAGAAAGGATCACACATAGCTCTTTATGGCGGAGCTGTATCCACTGCGATCGTCGTAGTACTTAGACCACAACATGACACCACCATACTTGGGAGAACCCTTGATGAGAGGCAACACACGTGACGTGAGCTCGTTGGCAGGGATGAACCCCGTGCCCGCCGCGTCCTTGGAGCTGGAGGCCGGCAGTCCTAGAAAGATCTTCCCTGCTGGCACCGACACCCACTTATTCCACGCGTCCATGAATGCAGCACGCCCCGCGTCGAACTGGCACTCCTGGTTGTTGTAGAATTGCACCCACACATAATCGAACAATCCTGTGCTGATTGCACCGCCATCCCACTCGTCAGGGAACGGGCACTGCGGTGCCGCGCTCAACAACACTATCTTCCCACCATTCTTGCCTAATTTCTTGAGGTCCGTAGCGAGGTTGTTCCAAAACTTAGCACTGCCTTGCTCGATGTCAAAGTCGATACCGTCAAGTTCGGCATCTCCAAGAGGGCGGGACGAGGACGTGCCACCCAAAAAGTTGTTCCATAGGTACATGGCAACCTGACTAGCATCACCAGGGGATGATAGGCCATAATTTCCATCAGCGCCGCCAATGGAAAGGAGAACTTTCACACCACGGCTCTGGCACGAGGTGATGTCCTTGCTTTGGCTTCTGCAGCCGCCGGACGAAGGATCACAATGGCTTGCAAGGTCCAGCTGTGGTGTCTGGCCCTTTCCAAACTTGGGGAGGAAAGCGAGAATGACGAACTCGTAGTTCCCGGATGCACATGTTTCGGCAAGCGACGCCTCACCATCGTTCTGGCCCCAGTATATGGCGATGCTGCCTGCGTGGCACGTGGCCAGAAGTGTCACCAGGAGGGAGGCAGTGAGGTGGAAGGTAGTGAAAGCTCGGCCTGCCATGGCTGGGCTTAATTGTAGAGTGTTTAGCTAGTGGCTATGGCGCTAGGGGACGATGTAGGGTACTAAGCTGTGTGCTTTGGTTTTGAGTTGTGATGACTATGGCAAAGAGAGATTTTTATAGTGGTCCGATGGTGTTAAAAGTGGCAATAGGACTGCCGTGGAGGATTTCTAGCTAGTAGCTTTCGTGCCGTAGTGGCTCATCCACACGTGAAGCTGAACTGACTGAATTTACAAAGAGGGAACCAGAACTGAAATTAGTCGGACTGGCGGTGACGGGCCAGTTCAAATGTTGAACCATCCACGGTATTCTACCGAGACAATAAACAATACGAGCGACAGAAATACGGGCATTCTACTGGTCAATTCAAATCATTCGCACGCTATCAGGAACAGGCGCTTTGGAGTAACTGATGGGCGACGCCTCCACGGTATATCGTATTTTGCGGCACGCATTGCTGATAGTAGTACGTACGAGTATTATTTTTTACAGCTTGATGGAGGCTGAGACGGTATGCTAAAAACTCTACCGTGCATCCAAAGCATAAGGCTCCCAGCAGAGCAACACGGATACAACGAAATTCGTACATAAACCTTGAAGAATTATTTATTCAGTCTTGACCTTGAAGATCCATCTCTTACCGGATCTGGCTTCTCTTCTTATGCCGACGGACATCCGCCTTGTTGCCGATGTTTGTTGTAGTGCCTATTTTTGGTTGGATTTGAGATTGCTTCGCTGTCCAGTCCAACCAGTGTACTTATGTGGATTACCTTATCTAGGTGGCATAAGTTTCCAGTTTGCATAGGAGAAGGTGAATGATGGGTGACATCAGTAAATAATATATGTAGTTGTAACTCCTTTTCAGTTCAAGACGTAATAGCACATTATAACAAGTTGCATAAACAAGAGAAATAACAATCAATAACTATAGCGATAAAATCAGCATGAGGCCAGAAAGAGCTTCACCTGCAACCTAGCACAAACGTGAGGAATCGTAAGATGAATATGTGTATAAGATAACAAGGACGACAATTCCTTGTCAAAATTTTGGGCGATATATATCCATAAGGTACCTAGACTGACTTCCGCACATCTAGGTTTCATTACCCAACCGACGTCGATGATTCCCGTTAAATGATGTATGATTCAGATGAATGCCTTTGTGTTCTTAGACTATATTGTGACCCCAAGGATTTGTATCGGGTAGCCCCTCCTCACCTTACCATCACTAATTTGGGGTATGTTTGTATGTGCCTCCTTGTATCTTTAATTCTTTATACATCCTTGTACGGACTTTTGTGCATCGAGTACCAACTGAATTCTAGACCGAGGGGACAAAATGACAAGTGATATATACAAATAACATATAATCTACCAATCATGGATCATTCTCACTATCACATGCATGTGTTATAAGGCCATATCTATTCCCTTATCCCATGAAGACTACCCTATGGAAGACATGGCAACCAAGAGATCCATAACAAGGTTTACTTTAAGATCAATGATTACACCATCTTACAATCTTGCCAATGGTAAATTTGTATGGAGGAGTAGAAGATCACGAATACTATGGTGATGGTCATGATTATGGCTATGATAATGTTGTGGAAATGGAGATGACAACTGGAAGGTGCTATTCTCGTAGTTGGAATGGGTCTAGGTATAGCAATGTGGGTGCGTGTGAATTGATTCTAACACTATAAAAAGATATTTTTTTGGGACGGCACAACCGAAAAGTATCTGTAAAAGTTGTTTACCCAGCGGAAGAGCATTCAAGGCATCATTTTTGTGCGGTGGCACACATACGCCATGGCCGACGCGGCACCAGCAAGTGTTGTGGTGCGTGACCGACAAGCCCGACACCAACTATTGCCGCATTAGATCGATGGAGGCAAGTAACCGTTCATCGTGGATGGTGTGTCGTGATGACTGAAAAATGCATCACACTAAGTGGTGAGACCCCACCACTGGCAAGTTGTTGAACTTACTGTTTACATTTTACAGAATTCCCTTTTTTTTAATCATAGACTTGGAGCGCAATATTTAAATCTGGTGGCAGTTGATGTCTCATAATCATGTTGCAAGCCTTTGATAAATCTCAACGATTGTGAATGTTTTCTTCCTCTATTGCAATCAAAGCATGATCGTGCGCCTCCTCCCACTGTTCTCGTGTGCGGTTAAACATAAAGGGAAGGTATTAAGCAATTTTTTATGGATCCTTTGAGCAAATACTTGATACGTCGGAAACGTATCTATAATTTTTGATGCTCCATGCTTATTTAGTATCAATTTTTCTTTGCTTTGTTTACACTTTGATGTTGAAAGAACATGTTGGGCCCCCATGTGTGGTTTTGGTAATTAATGACAATCATTATGGACTAATGTGTGTATTAAGTTATACTTGTAGGATTTGTCCATTGGCATCGCTTGGAGCATGTGTTGGCTTCAAGGTCAAATAAATGCAAAGAAGATTTGTTGGGCAAGCTCAATATGCGAGGTCGATGATGAGGAATTAAGGAAGGCATTCCATCTTGAGAAGGGCAAGATCGTCTACATCGAGCTCAAGTGGAATGCTCAAGGCAAAGGTATAATCTTGATAGGTTTTCTCTTTTGCCAGTTGAAAGGATACGGATGTCGCCTAGAGGGGGGGTGAATAGGCGATTAAAACTTTTCCTAGAGTGGCTCAACAAAGGCGGAATTAAACTAGTGTTTACTTTGTAAAGCACAACCTAGAAACAACTAAGGTTTACCTATGTGCACCAACAACTTATGCTAAGCAATACAAACAACAAAGTGATAGCAAGATATATATTACTTCAAGCACGAAGGCTATCACAATGTAAAGTGCATAAGTAAAGAGCTCGGGTATAGAGATAACCGAGGCACGCGGGGACACCGATATTTTACTGAGTTCCTCCCAACATGGAGTACGTCTCGTTTGGAGAGGGGGTGGTATCAAACCACCAACGCCACAAAAGGCCTCCCTTATTCTCCGGTGAATTTCACCCCAATGGGATCGATCCACGCTTCCACTATCGGTGCACTTGTCGGTGGCAACCGGAACCTCTCACAAGGTTGGGGCACAACTCCACAACTTAATTGGAGGCTCCCAACAAATGCCACCAAGGACACAATGCCACCAAGGCCACAAACCGTCTAGGGTTCCAAGAACCCAAGAGGGACAAGCTCCAATGAGTAACTCAAACCAAATTCTCCGAGGAGAACTCAAACCGATGCAACAAATGCAAATGGCAAGAACACCACAAAGGTGCTCAAATCTCTCTCTCCCAAGTTCCACCAAAGCTACAAAAGCTTATGGGGGAATAAGAGAGGAAGAACAATGGAGTAAATCCACAAAAGACTCCAAGATCTAGATCCCAATATGTTCCCCTCACTTAGAGGAGATATTGATTGGTGGGATTGTAGATCTAGATCTCCTCTTTCAAATCCCTCAAGAATATGCAAGAATCATTGGAGGGATTGAGAGAAAGCAAGCTCAAGAAGGTCAACAATGGAGGGGAAAACTTGCAAGAATGGTTAGGGAACCATTGGGGAAGAAGGCCCCTTAAATAGGTTCCCCGAAAAACCAACCGTTGAAGCCAAAAAAGCGCGAATCCCGGTACTACCGGACATTCCCGGTACTACCGGACAATCCCTGGGGATCCCAGGTCGCCAAACGCACCTTTTTCAGTACCGACCGGTACTACGGAGCGGTACTACCGGACCTCCGGTACTACCGGACCCTGGTCCGGTACTACCGGTCATCCCTGAACGAAAACGGCCATAACTTTTGCATCCGGACTCCGATTTTGATGATCTTGGGCTCGTTTCGAAGAGGACAACAAGCTCTAAAATATAATGCAAAGAAACATTATAGTCCATCAAGGGAGGATAGATCCAAATGACGAAAGGTTTAACCTCTATCAAAAAGATGAACCGATAAAACCTCCAACATCAAAAACGTAATAGAAAATGCATATGAAATCCGTTTTCGATGAACGAGAGCTTGTCATGGAGATTAACACAAGCTCTAAATCCTCACATGAGTAAGAACCAAATAATGGAAGGTTTTACCTATCTCTAAAATACAAACCGGTAAAACCTCCAAGATCAAAACGCAATAAGATATAAAAGGGAAATCCGTTTTTGATGGACTAGAGCTTGTTATGGAGATTACCACAAGCTCTATATCCTCACATGGATAAGACCAAATAACAACCAAATATGATGATGCAAGTATGCAAAGGTTTGATCTCTCTCCGAACGATGTGACCGAGTTACTCATTCGAGAGCCCCTCTTGATAGTACGGTTATCTATCCTAAACCCGGTCTCCCAACAAACATGAGACCGGCAAAAGGGAAAACCTATCAATATTATACCTTTGCCTTGAGCAATCCAGTTGAGATCGATGTAGACGATCTTGTCCTTCTCAAGATGGACACCTTTCTTGATTCCTCATCATCGATCCATGATCACCGAGGATGGCAAGCATCAAACATGAGATCTTCTATAGATGGCGCATTTTGAGCTTGCACAACACATCTTCTTCTCATTTCATCTATCTTGAAGTCAACACATGCTCCAAGCAATGCCAATGGACAATTCCTACAAGTACAACTTAATACACACATTAGTCCATAAAGATTGTCATTAATTGCCAAAACCACACATGGGGGCCCAACATGTTCTTTCAATCTCCCCCATTTTGGTAATTGATGACAATCCCCTTAAGAGGGTTTATATAAGGAATTTTAATGAATAAAATGGTAATACCAATATCAAATACTACAAAAGTATGTGATATTGGTACCACCATCATATATAGAGCAAACTCCCCCACAATCTATGCATGTGTGATGAACTTGAATTTCATTGCATATATTGCCAATCATTATCATTGGTGGAGTTTCCTCTATATATACCACATGCTAAGCAACAACAAAGATGCAAGAGCATGAGAAGCAAATGCACAAGAACAAACTCAATGCATAAACCAACTTCCCTTAAACCCTCTAAAACTTCTCCCCCATTGGCATCAATTGCCGAAATGGGTGACAAGTTATAGAAGGCAAATATAGTAATAATTCCTCCAAAGGTGTGTCTTCGCACATATCCAATGATGAATACTTGGGAGGGAGTAGAACTATATCGAGGACCCGAAGATTGCAAAAATAAAGTCAAATGATGCAAGCAACTACAAGGTCCGAGAAACCAATTTGAAAACAACAAATGAGTCCAAATGGAAACAACAAGATATTATGATATGAGCAAAAGAGTGTTTTAAATAACAAATAGAGAAGCTCCCCAAGGTTTGTGCACAATTCAAAATAAATGAATATATAATGCACAAATATGGAATCCTTGCTCCCCCATAAGCATTTAAAACACAACAAATGTGAAAGAATGCAAATGAGTATTATTAAATGAATTAGATGAGCTCCCCAAAGAGAATGCACCAATTATGATAATTGCATTTGGGAACGAGGTGCATAGTCATGGACTCCTCACTCATCCAAATTCATTTAATAATACAAGACATGATAGAACAAATATGAGTGTCCGAAGATGCAAACAAGAGGAACAAGCACTCATAGGAATATAAATTTGGAAGCCACCGAAGAATCAAAAGGAATAGAAAGGTGGTCTCCAAGGATTAAAAATCAACTAAAATTATCTTCTCATATGTGTATATGTATCTAAGTGGAAAATATCACAAAGACATATTCCAAAGAAGAAAATGCACACATCAAGAAGATTATACAAGAAAGCACATGAAAGGCAAAAATGAAGTCATAACATATATCAATAAGATTTTTGCTTCAAAGCATGGCCAAAGGCTCACATATATCTTATTGTACATAATGGACTTCAAACACAAACACACTACATATATTACAACTATCACCAAGGGAAAAGTTGAAAGTTGAAATATATGAAGAAAGGCAACAAGTATCATAAGAGAAAATAGACTAGCAAAATCTCACTATTGCATATGAGAGAAATTGAGGAGATGATAGGCAATAAAATTGCTAGATTGATATATTTGGGATTGGAGGATCATATTCATGATTTTGTATAGTCCCAACTATATGTACTCATCTCAACTTATACACATTTACAATAGCGAGTTCTCTTAAAGCCATGGCTAGAACTACAACAATTATAAATACATGAATTCATGCTAGAAGGCAACCGACAAACGGTTGGAATCAAGATATATGAGCATGAGAAAGAGATACTTGTTACCGAGATATAATTGGTAGGATGTAGAATATATGAATTCGTTGATCATCCTATAGCTTGACTCAACTTTTCATGTACGCATCACTTCTTCAAAATTGAAAGACAAGCATCCAATATATCTCCAATGTACCTAAAACACAATTAAGTACAAAATGGTCCCCAAACTTATTGGGTCCAAAGTAGTTAGAGAAACTACAATACATAGGAGAGACTCCACATAATTATGTGCACATTGATATGAAATTGAATTTCATGCACAACTTAGCCGATGGGAATTGGTGGAGTTTCCCCTATATATTGGATCAAAGAAAGCAAGCATGCCATAATATAATCATATAGTAAATATGCATGCATGAAGCTTTCAAGAACAAAAAGGAGATACAATTTGAACAAAACACCAAGTAAATCGAGATTGCACACACAAGAGTGTGACATGACAAACGATGTCCAAATTGTATCAACGAACCAATTCAACACATGAAAGATCACAATTTCAACAAATGAACTAGGCATAATCCAAGGAGCAAAAGATAGATAGAAATAAAAATGCTCAAGGATTTATCTCATTCTAAAATGGTCAAATCAAGAAACAAGGAATGAGACAAAACCAACTCCCCAAAAGAGCAAGGTTCCAACAAGAAACCAAACTCCCCAAACTTCACATGATGGCACAAGTACCAAAATGAAAAGATTGAGGTTCCAAGCACATAAAACACGATATGGATCAAAACAAAGAAGCATAAATATGAGTGTTCTAAATAATATAGGATAGCTCCCCCATGGATAGTGCATTTTGTAGGATTTTCCTTTTAAATGCAAAATGCACACAAATGGGATCATCACTAGTACCTATAATAAGTAAAACACAAGAGGATATCAATAAAATAAGAAGATCCACAAGAAGCAAGGAAGGCTTGGGAGACAACACAAAACATTTTCTTGGCCAAATATAGGATAAAATTAATCAAGGGCCAAAGTAAATATGATCAATAAATTCTACCATAAGTTGGGTACTCATTGTCCAAGGACAAGAAATAGAATAATTTTCCCAAGGTAGCTTGCATGGATATCCAAGATCATAGTCACAACAAGAAGCATATAACTAAATATAAGAAATTGAGCATGATACTTCGAACAAGATTCTTGGTAGCTTCCCCAAGTCACACAATCACTAGTGAATAGAGTAACTTGAAGCAAATGGTTTCCATGAGGATATATATATCTAAATATGAGGAAACGCATACCAAGAAACACTCTCATATACAAGATCCAAAATAAGATCAATAAAGCCATTCATGCAAATAGGAACTTGTATGAGCCAATGTGTCACATAGGCGCTAGATAATTATCAATATCAATTCTAAGTGACATAACCTCGAATATTCATATTTTCTAGGATTGTAATATGCACTAAGCATAAGACTCCCCCATAATGTGATACTACCATAAAAACAACACGAGACAAAAGGATACAAATAGAGATAATTAATGGACATTATAAAACTTAAATTTCTCATGAGAATTATACCACATAGAGACTAGACAAGAATCCAATATAAATACTAGGTGGTAATCCTCATGTACACACATTTTTAGGATTGTGGAATGCCTAAGCATAACACTCCCCCAAAATAGGATAATCCATTAATTTCTCACAAGAGCCAAATAGGATACCAAATATAACCAAGCAAGGCTCAAACACAAGAAACATACATACATGGTGTGCCACCTAATCATACACAAATAATTTTGATTTCAAGATAATTAAGTGGATAGCACAACATGTACAAAAACATGGAAGATACAAAACCAACACATGCACAAGGGGGCGAGTAACTTTCAATGAAATGAGTTAAGCATATGTTACCGCAAGGAGGAACATTGGAAATATAATAGGAGCAATATAATCCACATGACTTTGCTTGACAAAAATAATAATGAAGATCCCTTAATTCTTCATGATGTAGCCAAGACTCCAATGCCCTCCAACAATACCTATTGATCAAGTTTTGGCTTGTTGGTCCCCAACCAAGTTGGGTCCTAGGAGGTTAGTCACAATAGGCTTGGCAACCCAAATGGTTCTTTTCTTGAACCCACATTGAGCACCAACAAATTTGGCAAACACATTGACAACCTCATCCTTATAAAGTGAATAAGCATCATTAATTGAGATAGGATTGGATGAGGAGATACCAATAGTGCATGCGGAAGAAATATGCCCCTTTTCACGGCATATGTAGCAAGTTCTACTCTTGCCATCTTTCTTCTTAGGAGAAGCCACAACTCGAGGAAGAGCTCGAGTAGTCCTCTTAGGAAGAGGCCCATTAATGACTTGAGGTGGAGCTTGAGGCCGCTTCCCTTGTTGCTTCACACTAAGAGGCTTTTTCTTCAATGGGCAAGATCTAACATGGTGCCCTTCTTCCTTGCACTTGAAGCAAACAATGTTGGCCGGATTCTTGACTTGATCTTGGCCATTCTTCTTGTTGTCCTTGTGCTTCAACTTGATAGTGGACTTGTTCTTGACATTAGATTTGAATCCAAGCCCACTCTTGTCATTGGGGGATTTTTGCACACTCAAGATTTTGTTGAGTGCGATCTTCCCTTGATGACCCTTTTTCAAGTCATTCTTCAAAGAGGTGACTTGAGCCTTGAGCTCTTTGATTTCCTCTACATGGTTAGTTTCAACACAAGTACTAGAGGAAGTAGATGCTACATTGTTAGAGCAACAAGGCATGGAGTGTAATTCATCATGAGATATAGCATAGTTGTGAGAGGATGAATTACAAGGACTAGCACATGTCAATATAACATTTGGAGTAGATGTAGTACTAATGTCCACATGAGGCCCACTAGATGTTACCTTTGACATGATGGCCTCATGAGCTAACTTTAGCCTACCATGGGAGACTAGAAGATCCTCATGCGAGCTTGAGAGCTTAACATGACTTTCTTCTAATTTCCCATAGTTGCTAGTTAGCAACTCAAGTTGAGCCTTTAGCTCAACATTCTCCTCCAAAATAGACGCTTCACAAGAAATAGAGTTAGTAGCACAAGCATCATCATTATTAGTGAGAGGTGAGGGCAACTTGGCAAGCTCTTTTGAATATGAAGCTTTAAGTTGCTCATGTGACTCGGTGAGTTTGATGAGCTCACCCTTTATGACCCTAGAGCCATTTTTCAGGTGCTCAAAATCCTCAACAAGTTTAGCATAAGCAACTTCAAGTTCATCATTTTTAATCTTGAAGGAGTTAGCCACCGCAAGTTCTCTATCATGGTATTCCTTTACTCTAGATAATTCTAGAGTAAAAGTCTCCTCAAGAGATTCTTTGGTGGTTTGTTCTTCTTCAAGGGAGTCTTTTACTTGAGCAAGTTCATTAGCATATTCACGCTCAAGTGCAAACTTTTCAGCAATTATGTTTTCTTGCTCCTCAATAAGATCATTGCCTTCTATAGCATAATTCAAGATTTCAAGAAGGTTGGAGGAAGCAAGTTTATTTTTGTAGAGAGCACTATAGACAACCTCTCCCATTTTCTTAATAGAGGTAATATCATACTTACCTCTATAATCATCATTATCATTCCCAACCTCATCATCGTCATGAGATACAATGGGATTCAAAGCGGTTACCTTTGTTCCCTTAGCCATAAGGCACACGTGAGAACCGGAGGAAGGTGATGATGAGATTGCACTTGAAGTTCTCTTCAAGACCTTGCCTTGGCCCATAGAATCTTCATTTTCCTCTACATGGTTAGCAACACAAACACTAGAGGAAATAGAAGCATTTTTATCATGGCAACAAGACAACATGAGCATATCATCATGAGATTTGTACAAGTCATTTCTACATGATATGCAAGGACTATTAACACAAGCATGTGAGGAATTTTGAGTGCTAGAAGTGTTAAGGTCCAAAGCTAGATCATTGCAACTAGATAGATATGAGGGATTACAAATAGTGAACACACTATCCATATTGCAATTTCTATCACCACTCACCATTTCATTACCTTGTGAAAAATCACATGTTGGTGAAGTGGTAGAGGATGAGAACTCATCTCGACCGGAAGTGGAAGCAACACAATCATCCTCAATAATGTTGGACTTGCTATATTTATCTTGAAGCTTGGTCCATATCTCACGAGCGCTTGAATAAGGCATGATAGACGAAAGAACTACATTGCTCACAACATGCAAGAGAATTTTAGTAGCTAGAGAATTTACATGAGAGTTCAACTTCTCCTCTAGAGATTCGTTTTGTGTATCCATAGGAGAAGAGAAACCCACATATAGATAGCCCTCGATAATTGGGTGAATTTCCCGAAATAACTTAAGCATGCGAATTTTCCAAACATCATAATTTGTGCCATCGAATGTGAGCATGTCATTGTGCACTAATCCTCTAGCCGACATCTTTACTCTCAAGGCGGTGAAGCCTAAAATGAGAGACCGGGCTCTGATACCAATTGAAAGGATACGGATGTCGCCTAGAGGGGGGTGAATAGGCGATTAAAACTTTTCCTAGAGTGGCTCAACAAAGGCGGAATTAAACTAGTGTTTACTTTGTAAAGCACAACCTAGAAACAACTAAGGTTTACCTATGTGCACCAACAACTTATGCTAAGCAATACAAACAACAAAGTGATAGCAAGATATATATTACTTCAAGCACGAAGGCTATCACAATGTAAAGTGCATAAGTAAAGAGCTCGGGTATAGAGATAACCGAGGCACGCGGGGACACCGATATTTTACCGAGTTCCTCCCAACATGGAGTACGTCTCGTTTGGAGAGGGGGTGGTATCAAACCACCAACGCCACAAAAGGCCTCCCTTATTCTCCGGTGAATTTCACCCCAATGGGATCGATCCACGCTTCCACTATCGGTGCACTTGCCGGTGGCAACCGGAACCTCTCACAAGGTTGGGGCACAACTCCACAACTTAATTGGAGGCTCCCAACAAATGCCACCAAGGCCACAATGCCACCAAGGCCACAAACCGTCTAGGGTTCCAAGAACCCAAGAGGGACAAGCTCCAATGAGTAACTCAAACCAAATTCTCCGAGGAGAACTCAAACCGATGCAACAAATGCAAATGGCAAGAACACCACAAAGGTGCTCAAATCTCTCTCTCCCAAGTTCCACCAAAGCTACAAAAGCTTATGGGGGAATAAGAGAGGAAGAACAATGGAGGAAATCCACAAAAGACTCCAAGATCTAGATCCCAATATGTTCCCCTCACTTAGAGGAGATATTGATTGGTGGGATTGTAGATCTAGATCTCCTCTTTCAAATCCCTCAAGAATATGCAAGAATCATTGGAGGGATTGAGAGAAAGCAAGCTCAAGAAGGTCAACAATGGAGGGGAAAACTTGCAAGAATGGTTAGGGAACCATTGGGGAAGAAGGCCCCTTAAATAGGTTCCCCGAAAAACCAACCGTTGAAGCCAAAAAAGCGCGAATCCCGGTACTACCGGACATTCCCGGTACTACCGGACAATCCCTGGGGATCCCAGGTCGCCAAACGCACCTTTTTCAGTACCGACCGGTACTACGGAGCGGTACTACCGGACCTCCGGTACTACCGGACCCTGGTCCGGTACTACCGGTCATCCCTGAACGAAAACGGCCATAACTTTTGCATCCGGACTCCGATTTTGATGATCTTGGGCTCGTTTCGAAGAGGACAACAAGCTCTAAAATATAATGCAAAGAAACATTATAGTCCATCAAGGGAGGATAGATCCAAATGACGAAAGGTTTAACCTCTATCAAAAAGATGAACCGATAAAACCTCCAACATCAAAAACGTAATAGAAAATGCATATGAAATCCGTTTTCGATGAACGAGAGCTTGTCATGGAGATTAACACAAGCTCTAAATCCTCACATGAGTAAGAACCAAATAATGGAAGGTTTTACCTATCTCTAAAATACAAACCGGTAAAACCTCCAAGATCAAAATGCAATAAGATATAAAAGGGAAATCCGTTTTTGATAGACTAGAGCTTGTTATGGAGATTACCACAAGCTCTATATCCTCACATGGATAAGACCAAATAACAACCAAATATGATGATGCAAGTATGCAAAGGTTTGATCTCTCTCCGAACGATGTGACCGAGTTACTCATTCGAGAGCCCCTCTTGATAGTACGGTTATCTATCCTAAACCCGGTCTCCCAACAAACATGAGACCGGAAAAAGGGAAAACCTATCAATATTATACCTTTGCCTTGAGCAATCCACTTGAGATCGATGTAGACGATCTTGTCCTTCTCAAGATGGACACCTTTCTTGATTCCTCATCATCGATCCATGATCACCGAGGATGGCAAGCATCAAACATGAGATCTTCTATAGATGGCGCATTTTGAGCTTGCACAACACATCTTCTTCTCATTTCATCTATCTTGAAGTCAACACATGCTCCAAGCAATGCCAATGGACAATTCCTACAAGTACAACTTAATACACACATTATTCCATAAAGATTGTCATTAATTGCCAAAACCACACATGGGGGCCCAACATGTTCTTTCACCAGTCTCACGTCATGTGTGTGAGACCGAGTTTAGGATAGATAACCGTACTATCAAGAGAGGCTCTCATATGAGTAATTCGGTCACATCGTTCGGAGAGAGCTCAAACCTTTGCATACTTGCATCATCATATTTGGTTGTTATTTGGTCTTATCCATGTGATGATATAGAGCTTGTGGTAATCTCCATAACAAGCTCTTGTTCATCACAATCGGATCTTCCGTTTGTATCTTGTTGCGATTTTGATCTTGGCAGCTTTTCGGTTTCTCACCAAGTGAGGTATCTCACATTATTATACATGATACATTCTCACTTGGTGATAACCAATATTTTCACCTTTTATAGGGTAGCCCATGTTGTCCTTTTTCTAACGCAATTGGAATCGGGTCGATCGGAGTTACCAATCAAAAGTTATAGAGGTTTGAATTTTCCTAGGTACCAAAATGCGGTAGTACCTAATTTTAGTACCTGGCGCGGCAGTAGGTTTTGGAAAGTTGCCAAATGCCACTGCCCTCCTAGGTAGTACCTAGCACGGCAGAAGGTTTTTGACAAGTTTCCAAAAGCCACTGCCGGGCTAGGTACCAAAAAGCGGTAGTACCGCATTTTAGTACCTAGCGCGGTAGAAGGTTTTTTACTTCGTCATTTGGATCTATTCTCCCTTGATGGACTATGATGATTCTTTGCATGACCTTATAGAGGTTGTTGTCCTCTTCGAAACGAGCCCAAGATCATCGAAATCGGAGTCCGGATGCAAAAATTATGACTGTTTTCGTTCTGTGATGACCGGTAGTACCGGACCAGGATCCGGTAGTACCGGGGTCCGGTAGTACCGCTTTTTGGTACCGGGGAGCACAGAGAGAAAATGCTTTTGGAGTCCCAGGAACCCCAGGAAATGTCCGGTAGTGCCGGGAAAGTCCGGTAGTACCGGGAAAAAGTCCGGTAGTACCGGGAATCGCGTTTTTGGGCTGCAACGGTTGGATTTTGGAGGGACCTATATAAGGGGCCTTCTTCCCCAATGGTTCCTCAACCTTTCTTGCAAGTTTTCCCCTCCATTGTTGACCTTCTTGAGCTTGCTTTCTCTCAATCCCTCCAACGATGCTTCCATATTCTTGAGGGATTTGAAAGAGGAGATCTAGATCTACAATCCCACCAATCAATCTCTCCTTTAAGTGAGGGGAACATATTGGGATCTAAATCTTGGAGTCTTTTGTGGATTTCCTCCATTGTTCTTCCTCTCTTATTCCCCCATAAGCTTTTGTAGCTTTGGTGGAATTTGGGAGAGAAGGATTTGAACACCTTTGTGGTTTTCTTGCCATTTGCATTTGGTGCATCAGTTTGAGTTCTCCTCGGAGGATTTGGTTTGAATTGCTCATTGGAGCTTGTCCCTCTTGGGTTCTTGGAACCCTAGACGGTTTTGTGGCCTTGGTGGCATTGTGGCCTTGGTGGCATTTGTTGAGGCCTTTTGTGGCGTTTGTTGGGAGCCTCCAATTAAGTTGTGGAGTTGTGCCCCAACCTTGTGAGAGGTTCCGGTTGCCACCGACAAGTGCACCGATAGTGGAAGCGTGGATCGATCCCATTGGGATGAGATTCACCGGAGAATAAGGGAGGCCTTTTGTGGCGTTGGTGGTTTGATACCACCCCCTCTCCAAACGAGACGTACTCCATGTTGGGAGGAACTCGGTAAAATTTCGGTGTCCCCGCGTGCCTCGGTTATCTCTATACCCGAGCTCTTTACTTATGCACTTTACATTGTGATAGCCTTCGTGCTTGAAGTAATATATATCTTGCTATCACTTTGTTGCCTGTATTGCTTAGCATAAGTTGTTGGTGCACATAGGTAAACCTTAGTTGTTTCTAGGTTGTGCTTTAGAAAGTAAACACTAGTTTTATTCCGCCTTTGTTGAGCCACTATAGGAAAAGTTTTAATCGCCTATTCACCCCCCCCTCTAGGCGACATCCGTATCCTTTCAGATGTGTTTTTATATCTTTTTTGAAACTAACCTATTAACAAGTTGCCATAGTGCCAGTTGCCTATTTTCTTCTGTTTTGGTTCCAGAAAGGCAGAAAATCAATATTCTCGGAATTGGACGGGACAAAAGCCGAAGTCAATATTTTAACGTGGGGGATACGAATCCAGAAGACGAAACGGAGAGGTGCCAGAGGGCCACCACACCCCCCAGGCGCGAGCTAGGGTGGACCCGCGCCTGGGAAGGGTGTGGCCCCCCTGGTCGCCTCCCAGCCTCGCCTCTTCGCCTATAAGAAGCCCCCGATGCAGAAACCCTAAGTATCCGATCAAAACTCCACGAAACATTCTGTAGCCTCCGCCACCGTCATCCCTAGATCGGGGGGATCTGAAGTTATTCCCGGCACCCTGCCGGAGGGGAAATCATCCTGGAGGCCTTCTCTCCGGTATGATACGTGAGTAGTTCCACCTTGGACTATGGGTCCATGTAGTATCTAGATGGTTATATCTCCTCCTTTGTGCGTTCATGTATAGATCTTGTGAGCTCCGTTCATGATCAAGATCTAATCTATTTGTAATCATGCAGTTGTGTTTGCGGGGATCCGATGGATATTGAGATTACTATGTCAGATTGATTAATGGTTTTGTCTATTTGATACTATCATGTATGTGTTGTTTGTGATCTTGCATGCTCTCCGTTGTTAGTAGCTATCTTGGCCGAGTAGTTACTAGTGACTCCAAAAGGGGGTATCTATGCTCGATAGTGAGTTCATGCCTCTAGTTTCCAAGGGAAGTGACAGAAATCTCTTCGGTTGTAGATGTGTTGTTGCTACTAGGGAGAACACAACTGTCTCTTGTTCATGAAACAAGTGAATTGTTTACCTTACACACTTTGCTTAAA
The DNA here is from genome assembly GCA_910589765.1 of Avena atlantica. Taxonomy (NCBI): domain Eukaryota; kingdom Viridiplantae; phylum Streptophyta; class Magnoliopsida; order Poales; family Poaceae; genus Avena; species Avena atlantica. Next base: position 486,708,814 of record OU342735.1, on the reverse strand, counting down.
ACAGTTGTCTATTGCTTGCAACTTAATACTGGAGGGGGTTCGGATGATAACCTAAAGATGGACTTCTAGTCATAGATGCAGTTGGATGGCGGTCTATGTATATTGTTGTATTGCCCAATCGAATCTCATAGGATCTTTTTGTTTGGTATTGCATTGTTATGCCTTGCTCAGTTCCTGTCAATTGCCCTACTGTAATTTGTTTATCCTTCATGCCATGTTGTTTATCTAAGGAGAGCACCTCTAGTGAACTATGGACCCCGGTCCAATCTTTACCATTGATACATCTTCCACTGTTACTTGTTTACTTGCTGCAAACCATTATTTTCCACACCATACGTTTAATCTTTTGTTACAGCAAACCGGGGAGCTTGATAACCTTACTGATTCATTGGGGAAAAGTCTTGAGTTTGTGTTGCGCAGGTATTCGCGTTGCTTGCAACACCTGTGTGACGTTTCCTTCCTCCTACTGGTTCGCTAACCTCGGTTTCTTACCGAGGGAAAACTTGCTGATGTGTTGCTTCATACCCTGCTCTTGGGGTTCCCAACAGGCTTCACGTTAGCCATCAAGCTTTTCTGGCGCCGTTGCCGGGGAGGCTAAGGACGTCTTCACAAGGGGAGTCCTACACTTTTTTTCTCTTTACTTTGTTTTTAGTTTGCTTAGTTTCTTTTGTTTGGTTTTGTTTGCTTCTTTTCAAAAACTCAAAAAATAGTCTAGTTTGTTTTGCTTTCTTTATCCAAAAAACACAAAAAAAATAGTTTCTGCTGCTGTTTTTGGCTTGCCCACCTTTGACAAAATGAACTCCACTGAGAACACCAAGTTGTGTGATTTTACTAGCACCAACAACAATGATTTCCTAAGCACTCACATTGCTCCACCTGCTCCTGATGCTACCTTTTATGAAATTAAGCCTGTTTTGTTGAATCTTGTGATGAGGGAGCAATTTTCTGGTGTTAGCTCTGATGATGTTGTTGCCCATCTCAATAACTTTGTTGAACTTTATGAGATGCAAAAGTATAAGAATGTAAATGGAGATATTATTAAGCTCAAGTTGTTTCCTTTCTCCTTGAGAAGGAAAGCTAAAGAGTGGTGGAGTAGGGTGGAGGCTCCCCGGAGTTCGAGGCCCGACGACTTCCCATCCGCAAGGGGACATCTTCTGATCCAAGGTTCGAGTGAAGATGCAGCGGCAGCGCGCCATCGGCACATTCCGCTCCTCGTCGGCAAAAAGGACTTGGCTGTAATTTTGTTCGTGGTGATCCTTTCTGTAATTTCCTTGCTTTAATATAATCTGTTGTTTCCTGCAAAAAAAAATAGTATACTCTTTCTAGTCCAAATTAATGTTCTTAGATTTGTCTAAATTCGAATGTATCTAATTAATGTTCTCGGATTTTTCTACTCAAATTAATGTCTCAGATTTGTCTAGATTCGGATATATCTAATTAATGTTCTCAGATTTGTCCGATTCAAATGTATCTAATCATATCTAGTCAAATTAATTTTCTTAGATTTGTCTAGATTCGGATATATCTAGAAAAATCTATACATTAATTTGGAGTACTAAATCTAGAAAAATCTAGGAACATTATGTCACGAGCACAAAATCGTATGCCCATAAATCTCAGGAGTAAACTATCTCGGCACAAAATAGGATAATCAAACTGTTTGACTGTCACTCGTGGCGTGAAAATTCTGATAATTGAGAAATCAAAAGATGTTCCCAAAGTCATTAATCTCCTGGAAATTCAGTTTCAATCGGTACACCTTTTTCACTGTGTCCTTGAGAACTACTAGTAGTACTCTGGGATTAGTGCAAGCGAAATGTGTCAAGGGTGGGTCGACTCAAACAGAGGCCGCGCCGCCAACTGGAATCTGGGGGACAGGGACGCACCTCTCGTCCCCACCACTCGACTCGCTAGGTCTGGCCGGGATTCGAAGCGGGCGAGGGAGAGGAGCGGCCTGTGGGAGTGGGGCGGCGGTGCGCGCACCCCAACTGTCAGGGTTCCTACTCCCCGCTCCTTTTATTGCCTCCTCCTCCTCCTCCTCTCCATCTCCTTAAACCCACGCCGCGAGCCGCGGAAACCCTCGCCATGTCCGGCGGTCGACATGGCGGCGGCAGGCCTCCTGGCAACGGCGATTTCCCCGGAATGGCTGCTCGTGGAAGAGGTGAGCGGTTTACCCGTATCGTCCTCCTTGCCAATACCTTTATATTCAGTTGTGGATTCGTGTTCTGTGCCTCGTCGCTTCGGGGATCGCTCGTCTCGTGAGCGCTGAGAGGAGGAGCGGGTAATGCTGCTTCGTGTAGGTGCGGAATTTGGTTGTTTCGATTGGGTGGCTGGTTCATCTGATCGGCCCGGAGCGATGGCAGTTGCTTGCGTCGTGTATTCGTTCCATCTTTTAAGAGATTTATTTATTGTTCTTATTATGCTTTTTTTAATTTATGGGACAGAAAATTATCAGATCTGGCCATAAGCCCATATAATTGTCTGGACCGATGGTTTTAGTTTTGCTGCCGGTACAAGGTGAGGAATTTGGTTGCCTCGTTTGGGTGCTTGGTTCATCTGATCGCCTGTAGCGACGGCGGTTGCTTGCTTCGTCTATTCGTCCCCATCTCTTCAGGTCTTTTTTTTCGGTTTGGAGGGACAGAAAATTATCAGATCATTCTCGAAATTGTTTTTATCAGATCTAGGAATAAGTTTTTGTCTTTCAAAATGGAGATCTGGCAATAAGTGCCTTCGCAAAATGAAGGAAGTGTTATCTGTATTTTTCTAATCACTCATTTATTATTTTCAGCGTTCTTAAGGCTTTAGTTCTACTTCTTAGAAATTAGAATGATTCCTAACTTCTCTGTTGTACAAGACTCGCTGCAATTGATAGATACATATATCAGTCAACAATTGAAGCTGCGCATTAGCTTTTGGTAGTCATCTATTGTGAAAAGTCTGATTAGTGTATGGGTACTACTCCAATGAATATTTACAGAATTTTCTGTGTGTAAGTCTGCAACCTAATTCATGCATGTATATTGTTTCCATGGTGAAAGCTTTGATTAACAATTATTATAGTCAGCATCTTTTTTCTCAAGTGTTGCTTATAGCATTTTTCAATTGTTGATCATCAACGTGAAAACACATGTTTAGATTGTTTTAGTATTTAACAATCATGCATAACCATGTTTTGCATACAGGGGGTGGTTGGAAGAAATCAGGCCAAGCAGCTGGTAGGGAACAATGGGCACCAGGGAGTTCCTCAAATCCTTTGCCTACTACAGCACAGCAAGCTTGGAGTCGCAATGGTGGATCTTCTCCTTCAGGGAACAACTGGGCTCAGCCTTATGATCGTAGGCCTCCTGCCAGAGACAATCCTAGGCCGCCACCACAAGCAAATTCTAAAGAACCAGAAAAGCGAGCAGTTCCAAACCCTGTTGTGACTCCACCTCTGGCAAATGGTTGGCAGTGGAAGTCTCGACCATCTGGTTCTGAAAGCAACAAGGCTGATGTTCCTCCATCTAATTTTGACCCTGAGATGGACAGTTCTGATGCTGAGGATTCGTCAGATGATTATATGAGTGATGAGTCTGACTCTGATGCAAGTGCAAAAAGTTTCAAGACTCGAAAAATGAACAAGTGGTTCAAAAGTTTTTTCGAAGAGATCAAAATCTTAACTGTGGAACAAGTACTTGAACCGACAAGGCCATGGCATTGTCCGGCATGCAAGAATGGACCTGGGGCTATTGACTGGTTCAAAGGGCTACAATCTTTGGTGACACATGCTAGTACAAAGGGTTCTAGAAGGGTTAAACTGCACCGAGAATTTGCAGCATTGCTAGAAGAGGAGATGTCTGGCAGGGGGACTACAGTGGTCCCATCTGGCGAGCAATTTGGGAAATGGGCAGGATTGGGGGGAGTCACTGATCGCGAGATAGTATGGCCACCAATGGTTATTGTCATGAACACTTTATTGGAAAAAGATGATGCTGACAAGGTGATGTATTTTCTACCTTCAGCTATGCGAAGACCTTAACACCTAATTTGCCTTTATTTTTAGTGTTATATATCTTCAATCTTGTCTATTGGTAGTTGTTTTTTCTATTTCCAGGTTATGTTTAGTTCCAAGTGTAGTTGCTGCACTTGCACCTTGATTCTCTGTACCCTGATGTATAATAATCACAACTCTGCATCTCTATGCTATTTGTTCTTTGATATCTAAAATTTCATACTAAATTTTGGCAAAACTAAAGATTAAAGAACATATTTTCTTGCCTATTCTTCTCAATCTTTCTAGAGTGTTTCGTTCTCTTCTTGCACATGTGGCTCTTATGACCATTGTTCGCACTGTTAATGGCATGACTGCTGTTCATGAGTTGTCTATCTGTCGATTCGGGGTAGGACAAGAACTTCTTGCATAATACAATTTCGTCTTTTAACAATACTGTGTTGACATGGTATAGTTGGTGAACCAGTTGAACTTCATGTGTATGTGTTTGACTTTGAAAGGACTCAATAATGATATCGATGCCCTGTGCATCCATTTGACTGATTAATAAATTCCATTTTTTCCTGCAAAGAAAAAGAGCATCTTTAAATCTTTCAAGATTTCTACATGTTTATGTATCCTGATCCTGCTATTCTTTGATGGTCTCTAGTGGTTAGGCATGGGCAACCAAGAACTCCTTGATTATTTCAGTGAATATGATGCAACCAAAGCACGCCATGCCTATGGTCCAGGTGGGCATCGTGGCATGAGTGTGCTAATATTTGAAAGCTCTGCCGTTGGTTATATGGAGGCAGAACGTCTGCATAAGCACTTCGTCCATCAAAATACAGACAGGGAAGCATGGCAGAATAAGAAGGCTCGGTTCTTACCCGGGGGGAAAAGGCAACTATATGGTTTCTTAGCCAAGAAAGATGATATGGAAGATTTTAATAAACATTGCCAGGGTATAACATTTAACTTTTGTTCGTACATTAGATACTTTGGCTTCCATGCAATTGCTCATTCATATGGTAAATACCTGTTAATTATGAACTTTGCTTGGCTAAATTATCTGCAACCAACAATAATTGATGCGAACATTGATACACATGTGAAGCTGCATAGATCTGTTCTTCCCTACATTGGCACGTTAACATGGTCTATTCTTGCGATGATTATCTTATGTTTCGTAATGGCAATATGTAAATCAGTGAGACTGTATTTGAATAAGTGTACAACAGACCTATTAGTTTTCTGATGCATTTGATTATTATTTTGATCAATGTCACCACTGGTTTGTGCATTAACCTTTTGATAATTGGAACTAAATTCATACTCATAAAATATTGTACTCCCTCAGGTCCATAATAAGTATCGTCCATCTAGTACAAAGTGTGTACTAGCTTAGTACAAAATGAGCGACACTTATTATGGATCGGAGGGAGTATTTGATTATTATTTTGACCAATGCACCACCTGTTTGTGCAGGAACCAACGTGAATCAAACATTTGGTTGTAAGAGTAGGAAGCGAACATCTGTTGTGTAAATTATTTGGTTCATCAAAGCAATGCTTCTCTATGCTTTACTTTTGTTATAATGTTTTCTTATAATAATATGCATCAACCTCACATTGTGGATGGATTTTCTGCTCTATTATACTATTGAACATCCCATCTGGAGCCTATTTATGAAAACGTGGTCTGCAAGTTCAGTAAACGCCAAAGTACTCAAAATAAAATGCATCACCACACAACCTTCTTTGACGCTCCATCACCACACAACCTGTTATGCATCTATTGGACATGACCTTCAGTATTTCATGATTTTCATAGCAGATACATTGCCTGTTGCACTATATTGTAATAAGATAACTAATTTATTATATTTTTCAGGAAAGAGTCGTCTGAAATACGATATGAGGTCTCATAATGAGATGGTAGTGGTCCAACTGAAAAAAATGAGCGAAGAAAATCAAGAATTGAATTATATGAAGAACACTGTGGTTAAGGAAAAGCAACGGTCTAAATTTGTAGAAGGATCGCTTAGTGTTCTAGCCCAGAATTATCGGAAGTTTGAGGAAGATCAAAAAGTCTTCATGCATAGAGCCAATGAGAAGCACAAGGAGCATGAGGAAGAGGTAAACATTACTTTGCGATTTCCAAAGTACATTATTTGCATGGCAGTTACTTAAATTGAGATAGGCATATTCAACATTCAAATGAATTTTGCTGGTGGTTCCAGTTTGCTTCTTTGTTTGTATTTCATTTACTTGTGTTTCTGTATTTGCAGATGAAGTCCCAGGAGATTTTCTTTTTTGATAACTTTGAAAAGGCCATGGAGGAGAAAGAATGTGAATTCGAGAAACTACTGCAGGAGGAGCGTGCTAAATATGAGAAGCTACTGCAGGAGGAGCGTGCAAAGACTAAACACTATGATGTGGATTCTGAGACTACCGAAAATCGCAGGCTAAGGTGGGTAATTGGCATGATTTTGTGTTGTTCTGGGACATCAATCATTTGTGACATGTACTTGTTCTTCAACTTATCTCAAAGTAGTGAAATGCTACTACTATTTTATATAACCCTATTTTACCCTGTGCAGGAAGGACCAAGTACAACATTTCATAGATTGCCATATCAAGGACTTGGAGCCTTTCGAGGCTGAAAGAGATGACCTTATAAAAGCGCACGAGAAGAAGATGGTGGAGCTTGAGAAGGAGCTCGATGCCGCTCTCGTGGCTTTGATGGAGAAATACAAACCAGACACCTTCCATGCCTCCAGTTCGTGAAAGCTGAAGCTTACAAAACCTGAACCCCATAATACTATATGGCAATGATCAGGAAACCTGAACCTATGGAGTGCATGTGTTACCACCGTCAAATGACCGAAATAACTCATATACACTATGCGGTTATCTTCTTGTTTTGCTCTGCCTCGAAAGCAATTACCCCTAGGCTTCTAGCATTTTCTGTCCCGGCCATGAGCAGTTTGAGATTTACCTAGGTTCGACAAGAAGATTCTACTATTACTCCCTCCGTTTAGAAATATAAGATGTTTTGGTGTCTAGATTCATTTGAACCTATACACTAAAATATGTCTAGATACATCTCATTCACAAACCTAAAACATCTTATATTTTCAAACAGAGGGAGTACATGGTATAAGTTGGTAGTTGGTTGGCACAAGATGAGAGAACACTACCTGCCAGGATTGTAAGACTAGAACATCAATTTGCAATTTTGCATCAACCTTTAGTGGTCAATCGAGGCATTCAGCTGGTGAAGTACTAGTGTAGTATGGTGTCATCCCAACTCTTGGATCGGAGATGACAGGATATTCAAATTTCATGAATAAATCGGATGAACATCTATCATGAATGGCACTAAACAACGATTTAATATTTTGACGATGCTCCTGCACCGACGAATGGGCCATGGACTGAATGACTTGGGTGATAATTTCGTGTATTCATCTCAATCTCCAACTTGGCAAAAAAATATATAATTAATAATGTCAAGAGTGTACCACCAATTGAAAAGTGGTATCTCGCTTCGGTGGTGTGCCTAGCGCCGGCGGAGGGCGCATAGAGTCGTGTATCCGACGGATCTCTTGGATCCGACCATTTTACGTATTCGTTGGTGTAGTTTGAGGCCATTCTCTTTCAATCTATGGTTGTCATCATCGTTGATGTTTACTAATCTAGTGTGCTGGTTCTTTGCGGACTTAGCATGACGTTTTCATGTTCGTCTGTTACAATAAGCTGTACTACAATAAGCTTTGCCTAACTCTGATGATGGACGAGTGAGGACGGCGGTGTGGTTTAGGCTCGTGCTAGTGTACGTAGTCGTCGTTAGGTGGTTTAATGACCTATTTGTAATTTTTATTATTTGGGGTCTCTTTTATATTGCGGTTGATGATTATTAATAGATAGGTAGAATTTCGCAAAGATAAATTATTTTCTAGTGAAGACGCAAATATACTCCGTTTGGATAAAAATGACACAGATAAAATGTCACAAAACAATATGCACATCGTTTTAAAAAATGTCGCCGTGCATCTTAGTTTTATTATGCTAAAATAAAATATTGATATTCAATACAGATATATTCATGTATAGATATGTGCTCACGAGGTCACACCTCCTGTAATAACAAATATGTGGAGACAAAGACAAAGAATCACGCACACAAATAATCAAATATACAACCGCAAACATGAAAACTAGACAACATCCTACATGGCCACATGCCTACTTACACAAATATACAGACAAGGTGCAGTATATATACATCGCCGGGCCGGACGAATACCGCATGGACTCAGACGTGGCTCTTGATGGCGGAGCTGTAGCCGGTGCGGTCGTCGTAGAACTTGGACCACAGCATGACGCCGCCGTACTTGGGCGAGCCCTTGATCAAGGGCAGCACGCGGGACTTGAGCACGCCGGCAGGGACGAACCCGGTCCCCGCCGCGTCCTTGGAGGCCGGCAACCCAAGGAAGATCTTGCCCGCCGGCACCGACTCCCACCTCTTCCATGCGTCCATGAATGCCTCGCGCCCGGCGTTGAACTGGCACTCCGGGTTGTTATAGAACTGCACCCACACGTAGTCGAACAGTCCCGTGTTGATCGCGCCGCCGTCCCACTCGTCCGGGAACGGGCACTGCGGCGCCGCGCTCAGCAGGACGGCCTTGTCGCTGTCAATGTTGTTGCCCAGCTTCTTGAGGTCGCTGGCGAGGTTGTTCCAGAACTTGGCGCCGCCGAGCTCGATGTCGAAGTCGATGCCGTCGAGCACGGCGTCGCCGAGTGGGCGGGACGACGAGGTGCCTCCCAGGTAGTTGTTCCAGAGGTACATGGCGACCTGTCGGGCGTCGCTGGGGGAGGAGAGGCCGTAGCTCCCGTCGCCGCCGCCGATGGAGAGCAGGACCTTGACGCCGCGGCTCTGGCACGACTTGATGTCCTTGCTCTGGCTCTTACAGCCGCCCGACGATGGGTCGCAGTGGCTGGCGAGGTCCAGCTGCGGCCTCTGGCGCCCTTTATCGAACCTGGGGAGGAACGCGAGGATGACGAACTCGTAGTTTCCGGACGCACACGTCTCGGCCAGCGACGCCTCGCCGTCGTTCTGGCCCCAGTAGACGGCGATGCTGCCGGCGTGGCACGTGGCGAGGAGCGCCACGAAGAGGGTGGCACTGAGCAGAAAGGGAGTCAGAGCACGGTTTGCCATGGCCGGGATCGGTCAGAGCTTGCCTCGCTGCTAGATACTCCAGTAATGGATACACTACTCAGGCTGTGAGGTGTGTTCTGTATTTTGAGTTGTGATGATATATATGGCGATTGCCCAGGTGTGTTTTAGCCTCGCTCCCTTTATAGTGTGGCTTGCTTGATGAAGCGTCTCAGCGTCGTACGATTGTGGTAGCTGTTTTTTAGTAGCTTTCGTGCCGTGGCACGTCCGCTCGTGCATCTGAAATTACCGAGAGTGGTTGCGGTTAAGTACAGCTTAGGGGCAGAAACATTGCGTTGCGGCTGGTCTGTGACATGATTAATTTACTCGAACTGATCAACGGTTCATCAAAGACCAGTGAAGCAGTGCGTTCAAATCACAAACACTTCAATGTATTGAACTAGGACCCGAAAATTGCCGACCTGATTCCACATGCACGCAGCTGATATGCTAGCCACAAGTTTCCAGATATTCAGGATCAGGCTGTCCACTCTTTTGTCTAGATTCTCTCATAAAGTAGAAGTAATTTATAAAACCTCACATGTACTCTTTGAATCCGCCAGAAAATATTTCATAAATCTAACCCGTAAAATAGAAGTACTCTGTGGAACCTTCTATCTGGACTTATCAACACATAATAAAAGAACTTCGTAGATTTACCTTTTTATATAAAAATTAACATAAAAATTAGGCTTGTTTCGAAGAGCTCGCCGTGAGGAAGTCAAATATACAAACGAAATTAAATTTACATTTATTTTGTAAAATTTATGCACCGTTATGTAAACGGCCGAACATAATTGCAATGTTATTTAAAATAGGAATAACATGTATTCCTAATTTTTTTTGGTGATTAGATTAGCAATTTGGTGAAAAATATAGTTTGGCTAGTACTCCCCTTCATCCTAAAATGTAATGCATGTTGGACTTTGCTCAGCCTTTGATACATGACTTTGACAGCTTATATATACTAAAACGCTTCAAAACATATAAATTGTATAGTTTTATTTGTCTTGTCAAATACTTGCATTCCATTTATCATTATTCTAATTTTATATGTGCATTATAAGTGAAAGTCTTAGTTAAAATTATACGTCGTTGATAACAAACAAGTCAATCATGTCACACATTTTGGGACAGATAGAGTATCAACAATATACCGACAAGCTAATACTTAATGTTTTTATACGGTCTCGCGTCAGGCTAATTTTCTCTCTTTATTGCGTCCCTTTCCTCCCCCTCACGATGTCGCCTTGCTTTCTAACTCGCATTGCCACCCCTCGCCAATGTACTCTTCCTCTCTCATGTTCTTGCCGTCTCCTCCATGCTCCCCGCATGCATTTTCTTTTACTCCCACTCCCTAGTGACGCTGCTTAATCTTGTTTGCTCCCGTCGCATGCGACAGAGAGGGCGAGGTCAAATGTTCGATTTCTTTTGCGCTAGTCATAGATCTATGTGTTGCGGTGATGGATATGTCGCCATTGGTGCTAGATCTTCTCCCCAACGGCGTGGATAAGCGGGAGGATGGCGGGAGAAGAGGGAGGACGGCAGGACAGCGACTACGCCTGGAGCACCAGAGCAGCTATGCCTAGGAGCACCATACCTTCCGCCAACTTTGACTTCTTCTCGGATCAACACGACGACCAACAAAAAGAAAGAGATAACTTTATCTTGCTATGAACTTACTATGTGATTTGTCTTTCTTTGAAATTGCGTACAAGTTTGGTGTTGTGTACTTGATCTAGTATAGCTCATAGAATTGTGTTGCTCGTATTGATGATCCTAACTGTGGGCATGATAATCTAGCTCCCTAATGGTACTAGATTGGAGCTATACAGGTGTATCTTTAGTTTATCTACATTGTCTACATGTTTTAGTAAATGTCTAGTTAGTGTTGTTGCATGTGTGTGTTGATTGCTGATGATCCATTATTAATGTGTGTTGATGATTGTCCACTACATGTGTACTAGTGATTTGGCGGTATTGTGCTTGCTCATTGAGCATGATTTACTCATGTTTGAGCCCCCCAAATAAGTTGTCTATGCTCTAATATAAGCATAGCCGCTCTCTTGTGGCTTTCTGCATATTTAACATGATTTAGTGTTTTTGTTGATGGCTTTGGATGTTGTTGTGGTTATCATATCATGTGCATACATGATCTCATGATGTACGTGGTTGCAATATGTATCTGCATGATCTTATCCAGCCTCTGTACAAATCCATTGTTGTGATCTCTCCCCTATCTATTTCATTTATACTAATAAGAACTGATATTGCTAGATCTACTCCTAAAAATGATAAGAACAAATAACACTCGATTTTAGTTACTCCTATGGGATTATAGTATCTTTTTAAGCTTGGTATTTTTGATCGGCTTAACCTTATTCTTCGGTGAACACTTAAAATATTCAGTGAACACTTGCAATATTCAATGCACACTTGCAATATTTCTAGGAAATAACGAGTGCACACTTGGAGTACAATATCACAATAGCAGTGTACACATGGAGTGAAATATTTTGTTATGAACAATAACAATACAATAGCAATAATAGTAGCAATACAATAACAATAATAGTAGTGCCATTTCATTGTATCTTGCCCTAGCATCTATAGCACCATTTCAATCACTTCAGACTCACATGATATCTTGTTTGGTAGCATGCCTTCCCTTTCCAATCCTTGTTTGCAAGTGAGGGATTTTATATTCATTTCCTCCTTTTTCATTACTTCAACCATACAAGTTGGTAGTGTAATAAAAATTTGGTTCAACTTTGAAATTTCATATTCATCAAACTCTTCCTGCACATCTTCAATCAATTCTTGAATTGTTCTTGGGCTTATGTAGTATGTGAAGGGTTTCGCGGCATAGTAAATCAAAATTTTCTACGGAGCGAACAGAGGGAAAGCCAAGATCTAATCTAGGAGATGCAAACAACGAGAGAGATTGGATTAGATCTTCATACCCTTGAAGATTCGCACAGCGGAACGTTCGTCGGAACGTGGGTGATGTAGTCGTACTCGCTTCTCCTCCTCGCGATCCGATCCGATCTAGCACCACAAGTGGTGGTGCCTCCGTGAGATGCACACGTGCAGCACCTCGACGTCTCCTACTTCCTCGGACCAGCAAGTATGGTGGAGAGGTAGATTGGATCTACAACACGACGGCGTGGTGTATATGGTGGAGAATTTCTGCCGCAGAGCTTCGCCTACAAACAGTCGGGAGGGAGAGAGGAAGGCAGCAAGGCGGCTAGGGTTTGGAGGAGAGGTGTAGGGGTTTGGTGCGCCCCCACCCCTCTTTATATAGAGGGGGGGCGCAGCCCTAGCCCCTCCCCAAGCCCAAAGGATAAGGAGTGGGGGGCATGGACTCTCCCCTCTTCTAGAAACCCTATCTCTAGTTTAAACGATTTAAACTCTCTAGGATCGGCTGGGCCCTATGGGGCCTTGTGCCCCTGTCCCAATGCGGCCAGGACACTCCCTCATAGGCCCATGCCCCCTCCCGGAAGGTGGGGGCACGTTGGTCCCCTTTCGGAAGGTTCTAGAAGCTTCCGGTACAATACCGATTAACCCGGAACAATTCCGAACTCCAAAAACTACACTGCCTTATATGAATCTTATTCTCCGGACCATTCCGGAACCTCTCGTGATATCCCGTATCCCATCCGAGACTCCGAACAAAAATTCATAAACCAATTATCCAATCTATCCTAGCGTCAAGACACGTTAAGTGTGTGACCCTGCGGGTTCGAGAATATGCAGACATGATCTTCTATCAATAATCAACAGCGGGGTCTGGGCACCCATATTGACTCCCACACATTCATCGATGATCATATCGGATGAACCACGATGCCAGGATTCAATCAATCCCATATATATATTCCCTTCGTCTCGCGATATTTTACTTGCCCGAGATTCGATCGTCGGTACCGTCATACCTAGTTCAATCTCGTTCACAGCAAGTACTTTACTCGTTCCGTAATCCGATATCACTTTGTGATTAACTCCTTAACCACATGCTTGCAAGAGGTGTTGATATCGATTACCGAGTGGGCCCGAAGTATATCTCTCTGACTTGGGAGGGACAAATCCCATCTCGATACATACAACCCAACAGATACTTTCCGATCACCTGAGAGACACCTTTATGATCGCCCTCTCATAGGATGACGTTTGATGACCTCAAAGCTTTCTTCCGATACTAGGGAGTTGTATTATCTCATGGTCTAAGGAATACAATATTTGACATAGGAAAAGCTTCGCAAAGATGAACACGATGAAACGATCTAATTGCTTTGCTTAGTTTGGGTCTGTCCATCATATCATTCTCCAATGATATGATCTCATTATCAATTGACAACTCATGTCTATGGTTAGGAAACCTTAACCATCATTGATCAATGAGCTAGTCCTTAGAGGCGTACCAGGGACACGGTGTTGTTCACAAACCACACAAGTATTAATGTTTCCGCTTAATACAATTCTAGCATGGAATATAAACTTTATCATGAACATGAATTATAATAATAACATCTTTATTATTGCCTCTAGGGCATAATTCCAACAGTCTCCCACTTGCACTAGAGTCAATAATCTAGTTTACATCTGGTAACAATCTCACACCCATGGCACTGAGGTGTTGATCATGGTTTACACGTGGAAGAGGTTTAGTCAATGGATCTGCGACATTCAGATATGTATGTACTTTGCTAATCTTCAGATCTCCATCTGCAATATAATCTCGGATTATATGAAACTTGCGGTTGATATGCTTGGTCTTTGGATGATATCTTGGTTCCTTAGCTAGTGCTATGGCGCCAGTGTTGTCACACAATATCTCCAGTGGGTCCAATGCACTTGGAACCACGCCAAGCTCAGTGATGAAGTTTCTGATCCAAACTCCTTCACTTGACGCTTCTGCAGCAGCCATGTATTCCGCTTCTACTGTAGATCCCGCGATCACGCTTTGCTTGCAGCTTCTCCAGCTTACAGCTCCTCCATTCAAAATATAAACGTATCCTGTCTGAGATTTGGAACCATCCTTGTCGGTGTCAAAACTAGCGTCGACGTAACCTTTTACGACAAGTTGTTCATCACCCCCATAGACTAAGAACATTTCTTTAGTCCTATTTAGGTACTTTAGGATGTTTTTCACGGTTGTCCAGTGTTCCACTCCTGGATCACTTTGATATCTGCTCGTCAAACTAAGAGCATTGGACACATCCGGTCTAGTACATAGCATGGCATACATGATGAAACCTATGGCCGAGGCATAAGGCACTTTGCTCATAGCTTCCCTATCATTTACCGTAGCTGGACACTGAGCCTTGCTCAATATCTTACCTGACAACATAGGCACTGAACCTTTCTTTGCCTTATCCATTCTGAACCTTTTCAGAACTTTGTCTAGGTATGTACTCTGGCTTAAAGCTATCAGGCGTCTTTGTCTATCTATAGATCTTGATGCCCAATATATAAGCAGCTTCACCTAGGTCTTTCATTGAAAAACACTTGTTCAAATAATTCTTCACATCGTTAAGCATGTTGATGTCATTTCCGATAATCAATATGTCATCCACATATAGTACCAGAAACGTCACCGAGCTCCCACTCACTTTCTTGTAGATACAAGCTTCGTAGCAATTTGGAACAAATCCAAAGCTCTTGATCACTTGATCAAAACGAAGGTTCCAACTCCGAGATGCTTGCTTTAGTCCATAAATGGAACGCTGAAGTTTGCATACTTTACTAGCATCCTTAGGATCGACAAAACCTTCGGGTTGCATCATATACAACTCTTCATCAATGTTGCCATTGAGGAAAGCAGTCTTGACATCCATCTGCCATATTTCATAATCATGAAACGCAGCAATTGCTAATAAAATCCGAATGGAGTTAAACATCGCTACGGGAGAGAAAGTCTCATCGTAGTCAACACCTTGAACTTGTCGAAAACCTTTTGCGACAAGCCGTGCTTTATAGTCGGTAACATTACCATCCGCGTCCGTTTTCTTCTTGAAGATCCATTTGCACTCAACGGCCTTTCGGTCGCTAGGAGGGTCTACCAAAGTCCATACTTGGTTTTCGCTCATGGATCCCAATTCGGATTTCATGGCTTCTAGCCATTTCTCAGAGTCTGGGCTCATCATCGCTTCCTCATAGTTCGTAGGTTCACTGTCTTCTACTAACAAGACAGTCAAGACAGGGTTGCCGTACCACTCAGGAGGGGCACGCGACCTTGTCGACCTGCGACGTTCAGTAGCAGCATCGTCCGAAGCTTCATGATCCTAGTCATTAGCTTCCTCTATTGTTGGTGCAGGCGGGGACTGGAACAATTTCAGGTGCTGCGCTACTCTCCAATTCAAGAGAAGGTTCAATAACCTCGTTAAGCTCTACTTTCCTCCCACTCACTTCTTTCGAGAGAAACTCCTTCTCAAGAAAGGAACCGTTCTTGGCGACAAACACTTTGCCTTCGGTTCTGTGATAGAAGGTATACCCAATAGTTTCCTTAGGGTATCCTATGAAGACGCATTTCTCCGCTTTGGGTTCGAGCTTGTCCGGCATCAACTTCTGGACGTAAGCTTCGCATCCCCAAACTTTAAGAAACGACAACTTAGGTTTAGCACCAAACCACAGTTCATACGGTGTCGTCTCAACGGATTTAGATGGAGCCCTATTTAAAGTGAATGCAGCGGTTTCTAATGCATAACCCCAAAATGATAACGGCAAATCAGTAAGAGACATCATTGATCGGACCATATCTAATAGGGTTCGATTCCGGCGTTCAGACACACCATTGCGCTGTGGTGTTCCGGGTGGCGTGAGTTGTGAAACGATTCCACTTGCTTTAAGATGCGTGAGAAAATCATAACTCAAATATTCACCTCCACGATCGGATCGTAGAAACTTAATCTTTCTGTTACGATGATTCTCCACTTCATTCTGAAATTCCTTGACCTTTTCAAATGTTTCAGATTTATGTTTCATTAAATAGATATACCCATATCTACTTAAGTCATCGGTAAAAGTGAGGAAATAGCGATATCCACCGCGCGTCGAAACACTCATCGGTCCGCATACATCGGTATGTATGATTTCCAACAAGTCCATTGCTCGCTCCATCATACCGGAGAACGGGGTTTTGATCATCTTGCCCATGAGGCATGGTTCGCATGTGTCAAATGATTCAAATCAAGAGACTCCAAAAGTCCATCAGAATGGAGTTTCTTCATGCGCTTTACACCAATATGACCTAGACGACAGTGCCACAAATAAGTAGTATTATCACTATCTACTTTGCATCTCTTAGCCTCAATGTTATGGATGTGTGTTTCATCCCTTTCGAGATTTAGAAGAAATAAACCATTCACAAGAGGTGATGACCATAAAAGATGTTACTCATATAAATAGAACAACCATTATTCTCCGATTTAAATGAATAACCGTCTTGCAATAAACACGATCCAGAAATAATGTTCATGCTCAACGCAGGCACATAATAACACTTATTAAGGTTTAAAACTAATCCCGAAGGTAAAACTAAGGAGAGCGTGCCGACGGCCATCACATCAACTCTTGATCCGTTGCCAACGCGCATCGTTACCTCATCCCTCGCAAGCCGCCGTTTATTCTGTAGCTCCTGTTTCGAGTTACAAATATTAGCAACTGAACCGGTATCAAATACCCAGGCACTACAACGAGGGCTAGTAAGGAAAACATCAATAACATGTATATCAAATATACCTTTGATGGTGCCAGCCTTCTTGTCCGCTAAGTACTTCGGACAGTTGCGCTTCCAGTGACCCTTGTCCTTGCAATAGAAGCACTCAGTGTCCGGTTTAGGACCAGACCTGAGCTTCTTCTCAGCAGGGGCAACGCGCTTGCCGCCGCCTTTCTTGAAGGGCTTCCTTGCACCCTTACCTTTCTTGAAGGTGGGGGGCTTGTTGACCATCAACACATGATTATTCTTTTTGATGTTCACCTCCGCCACTTTCATCTTAGCGAAGAGCTCAGTGATCATATCAGTGGAACCAATCTGATTGTGATCAACTACAAAACTTTTGTAGCTAGGAGTGTCAATCTTGAGCTCCTCTGGAATATTGCAGTCCAGTTGCTCAAGGCGTTGAGTGTAGCCCGACATCTTAATGGCGTGCTCACTAACAGAACTCCCTTCCTCCATCTTGTAGTTAAAGAATTTCTTAGAGATCTCATATCTCTCAGAACGGGCCTGAGTCTGAAACATAGTTTTCAGCTCCTCAAGAATCTCAAAGGGCCCGGGATACTCTTCAAAACGATTTTGAAGATCCGATTCCATAGCATACAACATGGCGATCTTAATCAAATCATAATCATCCTTGCGCGACTGATAAACAGCCTTTTCATCAGCCGGCGCATCTATAGCAGGAGCGTCACCTAGCGCTTTCTCAAGGACATAGTCCTTTTGTCCGCCAGCGAGAATGATTCTCAGAATGCGGAACCATTTGGTGAAGTTAGACCCATTGTTTCTAAGCTTTTCTATCTCATAAAAAAGGTTGAAGTTGAAGTTGGACTTGGCCATGGGATCTACAGTATTTGCAAGTACAATTTAGACTATGTTCATGATAAATAGTTCAACTTAATCAAATTACTAGATGAACTCCCACTAAATTCAACATCCCTCAAGTTGTTTAGTGAACACGATCCAAATTCACCACACCTAATCCGATCATCACGAGAAGAGATGTGGTTTCAATGGTGGACAACAAAGTGTCGATCATATCATTCATATGACTCATGCTTAACCTTTCGGTTCTTGTGTTCCGAGGCCATGTCTGTACATGCTAGGCTCGTCAAGCTAGACCCAAGTATTTCCGCGTGTGCAAAACTGGCTTGCACCCGTTGTATGTGAGCGTAGAGTCTATAGCACCCGATCATCACGTGATGCTTGGACACGACGAACTTTCGCAACGGTGCATACTTGGGGAGAACACAGTTTTTATCTTGATCTTTAAGTGAGGAATCATCTTATAATGCTACCGTCGCGATCTAAGCATAATAAGATACATAAAGGATAAACATCACATGCATATAACTTTATGTGACATGGTATAGCCAATCTTCGCGCAATGATCTCCATCTTGTGCGTTCCGGCATGATCTCCATCACTCCACCATGATTGCCTTCACCACGAATAGCAACTACAACTATTGCTAACTACTTAGCGATAAAGTAAAGCTATTACATGGCGTATAAGAAGTTGACTCGCAGGTCATACATAATTATAAAGACAACCATATGTCTCCTGCCGGTTGTGTACTCATCGACATGCAAGTCGTGAAACATTACAAAACATGATCATCGCATACATTATACACATCACATCTTGGGCCATACCATATCACAGAAAACACTCCTTGCAAAAACAAGTTAGACGCCTCTACTTTGTTGTTGCATGTTTTACGTGGCTTATGGGAGTAGATGCTAAGAACGATTCTTACCTACGGAAAGCCACAACGGTGATATTATGGTTGCCAAACTCCGGTGTTAATCCCATGACAACTATAGTGAGAGAAACTGACATCCACCAGCCGCATGTGTGGAACAAGCCACACGTCAAGTGCGGAGCCGGTCTCGCGAACGACGTCGCGTAAGGTTGGCCTGGACCGCTTCAATCTCACTATCCCGCGTCATAAGAAGAACACAAACAAGAGGCTTGCAACAGAAAACATCAACGCCCGCAACAACCATGTTGCGTTCTACTCGTGAAACACATCTACGCATAGATCTAGCTCTGATACCACTGAAGGGTTTCGCGGCATAGTAAATCAAAATTTTCTACGGAGCGAACAGAGGGAAAGCCAAGATCTAATCTAGGAGATACAAACAACGAGAGAGATTGGATTAGATTTTCATACCCTTGAAGATTCGCACAGCGGAACGTTCGTCGGAACGTGGGTGATGTAGTCGTACTCGCTTCTCCTCCTCGCGATCCGATCCGATCTAGCACCACAAGTGGCGGTGCCTCCGTGAGATGCACACGTGCAGCACCTCGACGTATCCTCCTTCCTCGGACCAGCAAGTATGGTGGAGAGGTAGATTGGATCTACAACACGACGGCGTGGTGTATATGGTGGAGAATTTCTGCCGCAGGGCTTCGCCTACAAACAGTCGGGAGGGAGAGAGGAAGGCAGCAAGGCGGCTAGGGTTTGGAGGAGAGGTGTAGGGGTTTGGTGCGCCCCCACCCCTCTTTATATAGAGGGGGGGCGCAGCCCTAGCCCCTCCCCCAAGCCCAAAGGATAAGGAGTGGGGGGCATGGACTCTCCCCTCTTCTAGAAACCCTATCTCTAGTTTAAACGATTTAAACTCTCTAGGATCGGCTGGGCCCTATGGGGCCTTGTGCCCCTGGCCCAATGCGGCCAGGACACTCCCTCATAGGCCCATGCCCCCTCCCGGAAGGTGGGGCCACGTTGGTCCCCTTCCGGAAGGTTCTAGAAGCTTCCGGTACAATACCGATTAACCCGGAACAATTCCGAACTCCAAAAACTGCACTGCCTTATATGAATCTTATTCTCCGGACCATTCCGGAACCTCTCGTGATATCCCGGATCCCATCCGAGACTCCGAACAAAAATTCATAAACCAATTATCCAATCTATCCTAGCGTCAAGACACGTTAAGTGTGTGACCCTGCGGGTTCGAGAATATGCAGACATGATCTTCTATCAATAATCAACAGCGGGGTCTGGGCACCCATATTGACTCCCACACATTCATCGATGATCATATCGGATGAACCACGATGCCAGGATTCAATCAATCCCATATATATATTCCCTTCGTCTCGCGATATTTTACTTGCCCGAGATTCGATCGTCGGTATCGTCATACCTAGTTCAATCTCGTTCATAGCAAGTACTTTACTCGTTCCGATATCACTTTGTGATTAACTCCTTAACCACATGCTTGCAAGAGGTGTTGATATCGATTACCGAGTGGGCCCGAAGTATATCTCTCCGACTTGGGAGGGACAAATCCCATCTCGATACATACAACCCAACAGATACTTTCCGATCACCTGAGAGACACCTTTATGATCACCCTCTCATAGGATGACGTTTGATGACCTCAAAGCTTTCTTCCGATACCAGGGAGTTGTATTATCTCATGGTCTAAGGAATACAATATTTGACATAGGAAAAGCTTCGCAAAGATGAACACGATGAAACGATCTAATTGCTTTGCTTAGTTTGGGTATGTCCATCATATCATTCTCCAATGATATGATCTCATTATCAATTGACAACTCATGTCTATGGTTAGGAAACCTTAACCATCATTGATCAATGAGCTAGTCCTTAGAGGCGTACCAGGGACACGGTGTTGTTCACAAACCACACAAGTATTAATGTTTCCGCTTAATACAATTCTAGCATGGAATATAAACTTTATCATGAACATGAATTATAATAATAACATCTTTATTATTGCCTCTAGGGCATAATTCCAACAGTATGTTAGAGAGTGTATGAGACCGAAAAAGGCCAAGTCAAGCATATTCATGTCTAGAGAGTTTGTTGGTTGTTGAATTATTCTCATGTCTAGGCCAGTATGATCCACAACTATTGTGAATTCTAGTTCATTAGGTTGAATATGTTTTCTAGCCTTATCTTGCTGGATAAAAATGGTTTGACCAACATCATCTGCAGGTCACAATGCTTATGTTGTTGGAACCACTTTTCTGTGACATAATCCCCCAGAACTTCCATGTTCACTATTATCGACTTGATTTCCAATCTCCCTCTTTCTATATTATCGCTTCTTCTTGTTGCCAAAGTTTCTTTCACAAATGTCCACACAACAATTTTACCTGAAAATATCACATTGCCTTGTGTGCCATACCTAGGTCTAACCACTGATGTCAGTAATATCACCTTGCTAATTGAGTCCTTGTTCAGAACAGTTCGTATAGGATCTTCTTCCTCATGTAGAAGGTAGCAATTCCTATTATTTTTTATTCATATTAAACTATTTTTCATCAATATTCATAATACTATGCATACTAGTAAAGCTAGGCCTTGCATCTGTTGTTGTTTTGACATCCACCATTGAGATGCAAAATTCCATCTATCCCTCTTGTTTTTCTTTCAATGTTGGATTCAATCTATTCCTGAGGCGCCTTATCTTTTTTTTGATAAATGACATTTTATTATTTAAAGAGTTTTAAGCATTACACCCGGCCTCTGTATAACTAGGATACACACAACTAACACAATTCTAGAAGTCATAAAATGAAAAAGGTGAATTACATAGCAAAATGAGATATTGCAAAACGCTTAAGATGGTGGAGGGACGGTCAAAAGATTATGCTACCATCCATGTTGGGTAAAAAGCACCTCGTCATGTCCTTCAGTCATGTAGACACCCGTATAAATAGGTGGCGAAACTTAACACATTGTATATACGACCATAAATGAAGCGTACTGGTATATCGGTAGATAAGTATTTTTATCATTAACACTTTTATTATTTTTACATAGTCATAGCGACCAAATAATGGCAACCTCTACGACCCTAAGTAGAATTTTGTACTTGTGATCTATACCATATAGCCAAATCCCAAATATATTGGCAACATTTAGAGGTGGATATAAGTTTGAAGCTACTTGGAGTCTGACCATATAGAACGGACAAAATTATATTGGAATAACACATGCTTGATTGTCTCATCACGATGAAAAAAAACACATTTTGTACTCATGTGCCAATTCCGTCTAACAAGGTTGTCTTTATTAAGGATAAACCCACGACAAAGATACCAAACACATATTTTGATTTTTATATGTATCTTCATCTTCCAGATTTTCTTATTATTACAACTGATAAGTCTGGTTGTACTAGTGTGGTATACATAGAATCAATTGAGAATTTAGCATTCTCATATAGATTCCAAAGAAATTCATCAGGCGCAAGTGTTAAATGGACTAAATCTAAGCCCTAAAGCAAGTCATTCAAAGAAGCTAGCCTAGATCCAAGTAAATATCTTATGAATGTCACATTTGGAGGAGAAGACTCTTAAACCGTGGCGATTATATCACCCTTATGATGAACAATATCATATAAAGCAAGATAGTGTTCCTGGAGTGTAGCATTGTCTAGCCACTTTTGATCCATCCTTAATTAAAAATATCTAGAGAGAAAGAAATATTTATTTGTATCCATTAGACCATCCTAGAAATGTGAATAACCATGTTTCTAATATACCTGGGACAATACATTCGAGCCAACTTATTTTTGTTTAAAGAGGTTTTGCCATACCCCATCTTGAGTAAGTAACACGAAAAGTCATTTACCAAGTAGGATCGTATTCTAGACCTCAAGATCATGAATACCTAGCCCACCGTGGTCTTTGGTCCGAAAAACCACACTCCACTTAGCGAGTCAATATTTATTTTTTCTCACTATCACATTTCCAAAAAAATCTTGATGGGAAGTAATCTAATCATTTTAAGACTCGTTTTCGTAGTTAGAAGAAGGATATTATATACAGTACCATGTTACTGACAACTAAGTTAATGAGAACCAATCTTCCTCTCGAGTTTAACAAATTACCTTTCCAACAGCTTAATCTTAATTGTAGTCTTTCCACAACAAGTTTTCGTTCGGCATTTGTAAGTCTATGATAATGTATCAGTATACCCAAACACCTAACTGAAAGCTAGCCTTTTCTGCATCTAAATAACTTAACATAAATATTGTCCTTGTCTTTAGCCTCACAGAAGCAAAACAATTCTCTCTTATGGAAATTTATTATCAGACCCGACAGTTGTTTGAAAGCTGATAGGATTAACTGCATATTCCCGCTTTCTCGATATCATGTTCCATAAATTGAATTGTTAAACGACATATTGTAGGATAGATAATATACATCAACCAGATAAGGAATCACACCTTCATTTTGGCCATCAGACTTTGCATGCTTAATCATAACGACTGGCATATCAGCCACTATATTAAATAGCATTGGTGATAATGGGTTGCCTTTAGCCCTTTATTTTTCTGGAAGTATGTCATCATTGACTTTAATGACCACACTACCTCCTGACACAAATCTATGGATTGAAGTGCATGATTCTGCAAAAAACCTTTCATTTTGAAAGTCTGCTGGAGGAAAGGCCACTTAACTTGTCATATGCTTTCTCAAAATCAATTTTTAAAATAACTCATTCAATTTTTCCCTATGTAGTTCGTGTACTATTTCATGAAGGATAACTAACCAATTCAGGGTGTCGTGGCCTTGCAAGAAATCAGTCTAAGATGGAAGAACAACATGGTCATCCATTGTGTTCATCCTGATTGTAGCAACTTTGGTGAAAATTATAAAACTACGTTAAAAAGATGGATATGCATGTATTATTGGATCCTTTATACTTTGTTGACCTTATGCAATAAAACTATCCCACCAAAATTTAGTCAAAACAGTTCTAGTTGTCCAGCATGTAGAAAAATAAACAGATCTAAAAGATCTGGTTTAATGACATCCCATAAGTTCTAGTACAACTCCACATGCAAACCATCTAGACAAGGGGCTTTATTGTGGCGCCTTATCTTGCCTATTGTAAATTTAATGTACAAAGTTATAGTGCTTACACTCAATGACTTAGCAAAGCTTTGCATAGTTCAAATTTTATTGAAAGGGACTATGGGGATTAGAGATATATCACAATTAGAGAGGTTTTATTATGGCATCTTCTATTCCTTTTGTTGCTGACATCTATCCCTTAACCAAGAGTAGTTTCTTTTATTGTTTTTGTCCATTTTTGGGGATTATTTGTATATGTACATGGAAAATTGCAACAAAATATTTCTTGTCATTTTTTTAAATTTCCACCTATACTATGAAATAGTTTATGTAATGACATCCAAGCAGCAAATTTATATTCATTTGTGAGTAATTTCCTCAGCCTCGTCGATAATTTTTGAACACCTACAAGGGAAAGAATAAGAAACTTGTTAGATGCATATTTTATCAAATAGCAACTTAAACTGAAACCATACTTTGCTTGTCAGAAACTTGCTACTAACCTATTGGTCAATTTTCTATGCAATTTTGTGAGAATATTGATGTCAAAATTGTGAAAAGCTTCCTATTCAACTTGATGTCAAACTAGTTGTTCAAAATTGAAAAAACTTGAAATTTGTTGAGACACACTATCTAACTTGTACTCAAATTAATGTTAGTGTATTTCTTGAATTTTCTACCAAAAGTGCAAGAAGTAAACTTAGCTACTCTAGGGAGTGAATCTGATACTCTATGATTGAGAAAGTTTTGAGTAGTATTTTTGTGTTTCACTTGGACTAAATGCACTATTTTTTATTTAAATATTTGTTCAAATGCTGATT
Source organism: Avena atlantica (assembly GCA_910589765.1). Classification (NCBI taxonomy): domain Eukaryota; kingdom Viridiplantae; phylum Streptophyta; class Magnoliopsida; order Poales; family Poaceae; genus Avena; species Avena atlantica. Next base: position 486,684,249 of record OU342735.1, on the reverse strand, counting down.
TAGTTAATATCTTCTATACTCAAGACAAATCATGAAATAGGTGGAAGATATATAAGAGCATTAATCATAAGAAGGGAAGGATCATTAGCAACAAGATTAGCACTTGCCCGAATCAGATCTAGGCATGCTCAAGTGATTAAGGTAAATAATCTGCTAGTATGCTTTTGGCTATGTGAATAAAATTGCTAGTGTGTCAGGACGGGAAGGAAGGTCCTCACTTTTTTCATTTTAACAATTTGTCTCATACTTCATAGTTGACTGATTGCTCATACTCCAAGATAGAAAGAATCATGAAAGTTTAGTGTTGCTTGAGTTTAATATTGTGTTTGTCTTGTCTTCTTTAGTTCTAACATGGGTATGACTTATTGGGTTTTCCTGATTTGTTACCCTAAGCGCATCGCAGATATGTCCTATAAGGCCCATACATAATAAGGAGTCCAGGAAGCATCTGACGGACAAGAAGCTTTACTTGGTAGTCAAGATAAAAGTAAGAATCGACATAGTTCTAGTATTGTAATTGTAACTTATAACCTATACGTATAATACTACAGGACCTAGACTCTCACATAAAGGATGGGAGGAGCCGACAGAGGGGGCACCTTTAGTTTTCCAGCAATATGCAATCCGTCGTGAGCTAGATCGCAACTATCGAACCAGCGACTTTGTAATGATATTATCCATCATAATCAGACTACATCGAATCTCTTGTTTGTCTGATTAGTCGACGAAATCACCAGCGCTATCTTTTCCACGAAACCCTAAGTCCATAACAATGGGCATTGCCAAGGGGTAAAACAAGGGAGTCGGGTACCTCCTGGACTCCTTATTCTGTATTGGCCTTATGGGACGTATCCGCAATGCATCTAGGGTAACAAATTAGGGGAACCTGATAAGTCATACCCATGTCAAGTTTAGTTTCATTCCTAATTTCTCTAAGACTGCAAGAACCATGAAAGTTTCATTCCAATTAATTGCATTTACCATGACACTTTAGTTTCAATTTTGCTTACTATTGTTAAATGTTCATTACTCTTAACCAAAAACTTGAGTAACTCAAACTTGAACTTACACTTTGTTTCCTACTCCATGATTACATGTTTGAGCATAATTTCAGAAGAAACTAAGTACACCCGTCAAATTGTGGTCATATTCTTCAAATTTTTTGGTGGCATTTTTGCTGATTTAGATTTTTTTTTGTTGCAGATTTATTGTTGCTAGGAGGTGTTGCTACAGGTGACGGGGGCGACTAGGTTCTGCTACTATTGGTCCAGGGTACTGCTGCACTACTGATGGCGATTATGCAGAATCCTGAGACGATTTGTCGTGGCGGTGATGTGCTATTGACACAAAGATGACATGCCACCACAACGAGCTATGAATGGTGCAAAGACAATCTGCTGGTATGCCTCGGTGGCCAGGCACTAGGGTGCTAGGGGGAGAGATCCTGGGGCGAGGTGCTTCTCCAATCAACTCTCTATATTGTGGGCGCCAAGATGATCTGTTGTCGTAGCTGGGGTGAGGCGCTAGGGAACTAGGGTCGTGAGGGGTTGGTGGGGTTCTAGGGCAGCGAGGAGCTAGGGCGAAGATGTGGTGGTCATCTCTATTGTTCTCCAATGATTCAAATTTGTGTAACTTTAATCCAAGGGAAAATATGGCATTCCACTCTAATTTGAACCTTGTCAAAAAAATCCTAAAACATACTACATTTTAGAACAGAGGGAGCAATTAATAAGTAGCAAATCAACATATGGAATCTCCAAGCTTGGAAGTGTGAATTTTTATTTTGGCCTATGGATAACCATGTCCAAACTCTTCCTTGAACTGTTCTTGCATCTGAAGAGGTTAGCTCTGATTTCTTAGAAAATGTGATCATTTATAGGAGTCCATATTGCCTAAGTGTCTAGAATCATGCCCTCCATAAAACAAGGTTACTAAAAATAGTTCTTTAAATATGTTATATTATGTATTAGGGTGAGGTTTTGGAACACCCGAGGATTTAGCCATTTCCAGCAAATGGAGGCAAATATGCAAAAGAAAAAGAGATGATTCATTCTTAAATGGTTGCACGAGCCACGTATAACACATTATTATAGTAAGTACAAATTCTTCTCCGAAAGACATGTTGAAAATATAGCATGGACTAGAATTAAATTAATTTCTGCAAAACTAAGACGGTGGCGCTGGAATTTCTACCATGGGAGGCTGCCTCGCCATGGGCACTCTTGACCTGCATTTTGGTCCCCTAGGGACATGCTTTATATCATTGGATTCGTATCAAAATTTATGAAGTGTGCTCTTTGACATTTTCCTTTTTAAGTCACGTAGCTCTTGAAAAGTTAAAAATACTAACAGAAAGTGTTTCTGCCTCCTAGAAATAAATAAAAAACATACATACTTTTGAGAGAAGTCCCTTAAATCATATAATAAATTGACAAGAACACATAATTGAACTAAATAACACTACAAATTAGAGTAATATATGGTATAATAATGGTGATACAAAATGCATATATCAAATGCGACCGAGCACGTGCGGTCTACATTTACAAATAAATTTGTCTAGTCCTCCAAGTGAACCATGAGAGTCCCCTTTATAAGCATTTTAAACTCCTACTCTCTTGGCAATATGAGACTAAACTTCCACATGACTCTCCAATCCCTTGAATTATGTCCAGTTTCTGAAAATTAATTGGGCCAAATTTCACTCGAAGTCCCATTAATTCCAACAGGAGATCCCTCTTGTTTATCTTGTTATGTAAAAGGATTAACAAAAGACTATTTTTTATAACAAGTAGATTTTGAAAGCTAGTGAAAAATTGGTGGCGCAAGAGCTTCCCCCAAAAAGTAAGAGAACGATCTGGAAACTGAGAAAAAGGTCACCCAACGATAGTCTAGGTGTTAGAGAGAGAGCATTAGTCTCAGTTGGGAGTGTTAGGAATAGACAACTTGTATTCCTCTCGGGGCAAGGCCACAATATATAGTACATGTACAGGGCAAATATGCAGGCAGCCCCCTAACATATGGGGGAAATACAATATACAGATATATACATCTAACATCCCCCCTCAAACTCATGGTAGATCCACAACACTGAGTTTGGAGAGTAAAAAATCATGCTGCGCTCTAGTCTGTGCCTTCGTGAAGAAATCCGCCAACCGTAAATCTGAAGGCACATACTGAAGCGCAATAACCTGAGCCTGCACCTGAGCACGTGTATAGAAAGCATCAACACCAATATGCTTGGTAAGCTCATGCTTGACCGGATCACGTGCAACACTAATAGCACATGTACTGTCAGACAAAACCAGACTGGGTGTGGTAATAGAGATCCCAAAATCCGCAAGTAACCACCGTAACCAGGTCACCTCAGCAGTCAACAAGGCCATAGCACGCAACTCAGCCTCAACACTCGAACGGGAAACTGCTGTCTGTTTCTTCGTCTTCCAAGCAATGAGCGAACCACCAAGAAACACATAGTAAGCAGAAAGTGAACGGCGATCCGAAGGATCACTCGCCCATGTAGCGTCCGAATAGCACTGGAGCTGGAGTGAGCTGGAACGAGGAAAGAAAAGGCGACGAGTGATCGTACCACGAAGATAACGAAGAACACGGAGAAGATGACTATAGTAAACAGTGGTAGGAGCAGAAACACACTGACTTAGAATATGAACAGGATAAGAGATGTCATGACGAGTGACAGCAAGATAAACAAGACTCCCAACAAGATGACGATAACGCGTCGGATCAGAAAGAGGATCACCATCAGTAAGTTGAAGCTTAACATTAAGCTCCATAGAGGTCTCAACAGTGCGCTCATCCCCAAGAGCAGCACGAGCAAGAAGATCCTGAATATACTTTTCCTGAGAGATGTAAAAGCCATCAGAAGTGGAGGAAACCTCAATCCCAAGAAAGTATCGAAGAGGACCAAGATCAGTCATAAGAAACTGATCACGAAGACGAGCCTTAACAAAGGCGATATACTCAGGATCATCACCAGTAATGATCATATCATCAACATAGAGAAGAAGAAGAGTGCGTCCACGAGAAGAAGTGTGAACAAACAACGCTGGATCATGAGCACTAGGGGAGAAACCAGCAGCAGTCACTACAGAAGCAAAGCGCTCAAACCAGGCACGAGGGGCCTGTTTGAGGCCATAAAGAGAACGTCGAAGACGACAAACCATCCCCTCGGGAACAGAATACCCAGGAGGAGGCTGCATATAAACCTCCTCACTCAACTCACCATTGAGAAAGGCGTTCTGAACATCAAGCTGGGACACAGACCAGTGACGAACAGAAGCAACAGCAATAAGAGTACGCACAGTGGTCATATGAGCCACAGGAGCAAAGGTCTCATCATAGTCACGACCATGCTCCTGCTGAAAACCACGAGCCACAAGACGCACTTTATAGCGCTCAAGAGATCCATCAGAGCGAGTCTTAATCTTATAGACCCACTTACACGTGATGGGACGAACACCGGGAGGGGGAGAAACAAGATCCCAGGTGCCAGTGCGCTCAAGCACAGCAATCTCCTCAGCCATGGCCAGCTTCCATTCAGGATGATGCTCAGCATCCCGATAAGAAGTCGGCTCGAAGGCAACAGAAAGACCATACTGACTAGGAGAGTAACGGTTGGGGGCACGACGCTGACGAACAGGACGAGTAGAGGGAAGATCATCAGAGGAAGACGACGCAGGAGACGACAATGAAGAAGAGGGAATAGTAGAGGAAGACTCCGGAGAACGAGGAGAACTAGGAGAACTAGACGGAGCAGAGGAGGACGGTGTCGAAGAAGAGACATCAGGGGGAGGAGATCCTGAAGAAGACATAATAGGGGTAGAAGGAGGTGTGTCAGGAAAGAGAAGAAAAGAGATATCGTCCACCGGGTAAGTACCAGCGGTGGAACGAGGATAGAAAGGACGCGTCTCATCAAAAGTAACATCACGAGAGATACGCATCCGACGACCAACAGGGTCCCAACAGCGATAGCCCTTATGCTCATCACTGTATCCAAGGAAGACACACTCAACAGACTGAGCTGTCAGTTTGGTGCGTTCGCGAGGAGCAAGGAGAACATAGCAAACACAACCAAACAGGCGAAGCATGGAGTAGTCCGGAGACTGTCCAGATAGGCGCTCAAGAGGGATACCACCCTGCAAGGCGGCAGAAGGCTGAATATTGATGAGGTAAGCCGATGTAGCGATAGCCTCAGCCCAGAAATGTGGCGGGAGAGAAGAACCAATCATCATAGCACGAGTGGTCTCAAGAAGATGGCGATGCTTACGCTCAGCAACGCCATTCTGGGCATGTGCGCCAGGACATGAGAACTGAGCAAGGGTGCCCTGCTCAGCAAGAACACCTCGCAACATCTGGGAGATATACTCACCAGCAGAATCACCACGAAAAACACGGATGGGGGTAGAATACTGAGTACGGACCATGGCCGCAAAACGCTGATATATGGAAAGCACTTCACTACGAGAGCGCATAAAATACAACCAAGTGTACCGAGAAAAATCATCGATGAATAAAATATAGTAGCGATGGCCCCCTTTCGAAGCGAAAGGAGACGGACTCCAAACATCGGAATGAACTAAATCAAAAGGGCGCTGAGATACAGACGCACTAGTAGGGTAGGGAAGCTGAATCTGTTTGCCTAACCTACAGCCCTGACAATGTAAAGACCCATCTCCTGAGACAGATCCCAAAAGACCACGATGAACTAATGACGACAGGCGAGAGTCACAAAGGTGACCAAGACGATGATGCCACTGCTGAAAGGAGCTGGTAGCAGAGGCGACGACCGGAGAAGAACTAGCAGATGAAGTGGCAGCGGAAGGAACACGAAGCCAGTCTAACTCCCAAAGCCCTGAAGAATCACGGCTGCGAGGGCCAGCTCCAACCAGGGCCTGTGTGCGACGGTCCTGAACAACACAAGAATCAGCATCAAGAATGACGCGACAACCAGAGTCAGTAAGCTGGCTAGCAGAGAACAGATTCATCTTAAGAAGAGGAACATGAGAAATATCAGGAATAGAAAAAGACGATGTAGAAAGGGTGCCCCGACTAGAAACAGGAAGAGAGGTACCATCAGCCGTGAAAACACGGATAGGAGAAGGGAGAGAACAAAGAGCGGACAGAAAAGAAGACGCAGGGGTCATATGAAAGGAAGCTCCAGAATCCAGATACCATGGGGACGTACCTGACTGTGTAGAAAGTGGTGGTCGCGCAGTGCCTGAAGAATCAGTCACAGAACCGGCAGTGCCTGTCGAAGAAGAGCCTGTAGCAGCAAGCAGACCACGAAGACTCCTGATAATGTCCTGATCGGAGAGAGCAACTGCTGAAGATCCGGATGGAGCCGACTGCCCATGAGCCTGGTGCTGCTGACGTAAACTGGGATCCCGTGTATAACATGTGGCCCAAGTGTGACCATCCTTGTTACAGTAAGAGCAGTGATGAAGGGAACCACGGCGACCCTGACCACGAGCCTGCTGGTGCTGACTCTGACCCTGAGACGGCTGGTGTGGACTCTGACCCTGAGACGGCTGGTACTGACTCTGACCCTGACCTGGAGGAGTGGGTAGTATCGGCGGCGGCACAAAGGACCGCGGCTGAGTCGAGGGAGCAGACGACGTAGGAGGACCACGGGTAGCAAGCACAGATGGAACCACAAGAAGACCAGCACCACGAAGACGGGTCTCCTCAGCCCGAAGCTCAGACAACACCTCAGAGACCGGAACACGACCACGAGCATTCAGCTGAGCACGCCGTGGCTCAAACTCCTGGCGAAGCCGAGACAGAAACTCATAGATGCGGTGAAACTCCAAATCCGAGCGCACAATCTGGCAGCACGAGCATGTGCCGCAAACAGCAGTACGGAGAGAATCAAGCTGACGCCAGATAGCAACACTCTGAGTATAGAACTCATCAATAGTGGAATCACCCTGCTGAAGAGCATGCTCCTGGCGAACCACAGAAAGGTAAAGAGCATCCCAGATGGCTGATAGCGCTGACGAAGATGTGCCCACTGAGCGGCAACAGTAGGGAGACTCATGAACTCAGCAGCATACTGGGGCAGAACACTAGAGGTGAGAACAGCAGCAGCACGGGCATCCTCATCGATCCACTGAGTGTAGGCAGTCAGAACATGGCGATAGGCCTCTAGATCAGAAGAGTACTGCTTGAACTTCAAGTCATAAGCAGCAACATCAGTATCATCAGCACTCTGAGCAGCATTCTTGGCCTCCTGAGAAGCATCAGCACCAAGAACAATCGGCGTCGGTGGAAGAGGAGCCAAAGGAGCAGGGGGGCACGGCGGACAGAGGACCTCGCCAGAGAGCACACCCCAAAGACGGAGACCGCGCATGTGAACGCGCATAAAGGCAGCAAAATCAGCATAATTCGCTCCATCGAAGATCACCGGGCAGCGAGGAATCGCAACATAGCCCGATGCAGAAGACATCTCTCTCAAATTTTTTTTGTCAGATCCAATCGGGAACGACAAAGAACAGCAGTCCGTCAGACGGCCGGCAGACGGGGCCAGCTGATGCAGCACGGGGCGGCCGGGCAGCAGCGCCGGGACGCGAAGCAGCAGGTCAGGCGCGCGTGGACGTGCAGGTTGCAGCTTGATCGATCGGCCGGCCGGGAAGTAGTGCCGAGACGTACGCGTGGTCAGTCTTGATTAGAGGTTGCAGGTTGCAGCTTGATCGATCGGCCGGCCGGGAAGCAGTGCCGATACGTACGCGTGGTCAGTCTTGATTAGAGGTGGCGTAAGGTCCAGGGAATCAATCCATGTGAATCGGTCCAAGAGTCCTGATCGGATCTTTTTGCAGCTTGATTCGGTCCAAGGAATCAATACAGGGGAGTTGCAGCTTGATCGGTCCAGGGAATAAATCCAGTGAATCAATCGGCTTGATCGGAGAGGCAGCAGCTCGAGCGGCGTCCCGGTGATTTGACGTGATGGCGGAACTGGTATCGATCCAGGAGTCCTGATCGGATCTGAGAGTCTGATCCGATCTGAAACCAATCTGAAAACGGGGCAAAACGGGCGGCGACCGGCGGCGACGACGACGGCAAGGCCGGCGGCGACAGGGACGGTGGCGGCCGACGAAGTTGCGAGAAAGAGGACGGAGCTAACGTGGCTCTGATACCATGTTAGGAATAGACAACTTGTATTCCTCTCGGGGCCAAAGGCAAGGCCACAATATATAGTACATGTACAGGACAAATATGCAGGCAGCCCCCTAACATATAGGGGAAATACAATATACAGATATATATATCTAACAGGAGTACAGGTTGTTGGAAGGAATCAAATTCTTCAAAAGCTTCCTCATACATGGGTAAATAAAACATACTAGATTTATGAGTGCGCCTCGGCACACGGGCCCGTAGGTTTCTCATCAATTTAGCGTTGGTTTATAGAGATGTTAGACTTTGCTATCTAAGCCTTTATTATTAATGTGGCCAAGATGTTTACCTCATGTAGAAAGTTTTAGTGAAATTTGTTGCAATTCTCCATATATCTGTTTAAACCATTAGCACATATCGAAAGAGGAAACACTTGAAAAGACAATTATATATATTTCCACATCATAATACTTCATGTATAGAGTACCAAACATAGGAGAGTACACTACATGCAATATAAGTAGTTTTTAACCAACAACTGATAAACGTCTTGAAGAGAAGTATAACTCACGTCATAACTATCTCTGATTTTAATACACAAAGCTGGCAACAGATGCAATGATCTTACTCAAAGGCAAAGTCATCGGAATCATAGTGACGACCATCATACTCGTAATGCACGTCATTCATCTGAGTCATAGCATTTAGAAGAATAGGTATCGTCTTCACCATAAGGATATAGCTTGGAGGCTTTGAATTTCTGGATGATTTTTCAACTGAATGTTGAGGAAGATCAATGGCCACAGCTTTGATCTCAAGAAGAGCACAAGAGTTGAAGCATCGAAGTGACCTATTTGAACCTATTTTCTGGATGCGATCAGTAGAAGCACAAACCTTCTTGCTGTAGGTATCTGAAGCATTCCATGATCTCTCTCGGATGCTTACCTTTCTTGATCTTTTTAGTCCACACTTTTTAGTTTGTGAAGGAGGCCCGTGTTGATTTTTTTCTCTTTCCCAAAACACTATGTTTACTCTCTTTAGAGACCTTCATTAGTTTCCATGTATCAGATGGCTCAACCTGCAGCATTACTAAACACAGCTTCCACAATCTTATCTGGGTCACCTAACAGTGAGTGAGCAGCTGGTGAAGTCTGTAGAAAATAAAATGAAGAGCAGAACAGCACTTCAGACTTATAGTCGCCATAACCAATAGCTTTGGTCTTGTATTAAGGGTACGGAAGACGCAACCTCCTCAACATGACTTCTAGAGTGGCAGTGGCTGGTGTCTCGACATGGTCCATGTTGTCACGGAATACCAAGTAATAAAAATACGTGACTGGTGTCTCGACATGGTCCATGCTGTGAATGAATGGCAAGTAAAAAATACTATAATTAGACAGAAACATAGCAATAGCAGGCCTAATAATAGATACAAATAGGAATTCAGCGAATGGAATATAAAAATCTTAGATACAATTGGCCAAACAGGGGAAATATATTAAGGTAACTAATAGTGTATGGTTCTGCCAAAAGCAACAAAGAACAAAACTGAAAAAGCTATTATAGGAGTGGAAATTAGAAATACCAAAGTGAACATGTAACTGTACATAGATTAATCTAACCTAGTAAGCATCAAGAGTGACTATTGGTACAAATGTCGTTCATTTAGGGAAACAATGCAGCGCTGAAGTTCGAACTCAGGATTACATGGATGGTATCTTCTTTGTCTAGAGAAAAAAGTTAGACATACTACCATATACAGAGCTGAAATTTATCAAGAGACCGTACATAAGCTTATTATTTTAGAGGAAATGATAACACAATATTGCTAGGCTTCATATTATGTAATTAGTGAGTATCATGTGGGGCCTAGGATAACCAATTGTATCCCTTAATTTCTCCATCAGGTAGACCTGCAATGTTAACCTTATTTGGATGAATCTCTGCTCCCAAATATTCATCATGTGCTACTCGACAGTTACCAATTACCAGGAAAAAGTAAAGGACCAGTGGAGCTGTTATCTACCAGGTACAACGTCGTGGCTGGTCTGCAGCTAGCATAGCACCTATGGCAAGGGGAATAGACATAGGTAAGTAGGATGTCTTGATTACCAAGGAGCAATATTAGGTTACACGACATAGGAGGTAGGTGCTGGCACACGCATAAGTGACAAGGGTTGCACCAGACTGAAAACTTATACAAACATACACAACGGCTCAGGAGTTCACGGTGGAAAGGGCGTTTCTTTCTCTCTGTGGCAGAATTGTGTTAAGCAAGGATAAGTTACATATCGCTTGCAAGACCTCACATTATTTTACCATAAAAATATGATTTCATAAACTATGTATATGAATATCATAGGAGTAAAAATAGCTATCTACATAAAGATAACTATATGAAAAATACACATGGGCATTTACATGAATATAACAGACATGAATGATATGCTTAGTTTTATACCAGGGCACTAGTATTCTTGCTGGTGAAGATGTCACACTATCTTCAAGTTTCTTGACCCTGAAGATGTCAATACCAACAAAGTAGCACTTAGCATGACCATGATTGCTGGCTTTAGATGTAGAAGTCTGGACATTTGTTTCAAGTGCGTGTCCGAGGAATTTAGTCAGTAAGAATGACAAAAAAATCCATCAATAAAAGAATAAACTGAAGAAAGATGTATTCCTAGATATAGGAAAACCTATAAATCAAATGGTTGAAGTTACTTCTTGATATCTAAAGTGGAGTAATACTAACTACTATAGAGAGTGGTCTTGAAGCAGAAAGATAATTGTGCATCCTTTCACCTATGTTACGGGAGTAGAAAGCTAGTTTGATAAATATATAACAGAAGAGGGGCTAGCTTATTTAACAATACAAATGCTGGGATTAAATTTCCATAACTAACGCTACTCCTGAGAGCAGAATAGAAACGTAAGTACCATCTGATATAAGTGAAGGTTGCCGGTATGCTCAGTCGGAAGGTATTTCGAAATAAAAAGGTCTATGCAACCTTATTTGCGGGCAATAAAAAGTGTATAATTTTATCAGGCAGTAAAGCACAAACAGTCAAATATTCAAATTGCCAGTGAAAATCTTGAAATTCCTAATCAAACATTTTCTACGAATAGCTGGCCAACAAAGCATGTTACTCATTCCTACAAGATAAATTATTCTCAATCAAGGTAGAACCGCTGGCAATACCTCTCACCAGGGGAGAAGGTAAATTATTCTCAATGGTAACATTGCATCAAAATATCAATAGTAGTACTACAAATTGACATATTACACGCTTCTTGACTCAAATATGATCTATCTGGAATCTTTTTGAAGAAACTAAACTCAGTTTAAGATCAAATATTTTAATTTGCAACACCATTTGATCGATGAGAATAGAAAAAAAGAGAGGCAAAATACAAGGATCACAATAGGGAAATAGGTACCTCACCTAGGAAAAGGCAGGGGGACGATCAGCTCAGCAGCCTTGTATAGGAGCGATGCAGTGGTGTGTTGGTTCGACAAAGAACTGAAAAGGTTGTTACAACTCCAAATTCGATCCCCCGTATATAAACAACAGGACATTCCTGCCAGTGAACTTTTGGCAATTTATGTTATGTATAATAGCAACAAAATCAAGCATGAAAACGATAACACACTTTGTACAACAGAAGCTTGGAAAATATTTCTGAAAAATATGTATATAAACAACAGGACGTTCCTGCCAGTGAAATGTGACCTATTTATGTGTACTGGATTACCAATCACTAAAACTACAACTCTAAGAGGGGGCTACAAATAATATGGATAATCCATGTTTATAAGTTATCAACACATCATCCCCCGTATGAAAATCTCAACCTCCGAGAAATATAGTGCTGCATACAAAACACACTCATAGTTTTCTCACCAGAAGAAGTAATCATCCATGCAAAATGTAAATATCCATTGAGAAGCTAAACTAAACAGAAGAGCCTTAACCAAAAAGAGATTTTTTGTGCTCTTGAAATCAGCTTAGGAAAAGGGGCACACAACCACCATGGCCATGGCTAGGCCAAGATGGTTTCACACCAGCTACCTTTATTTGTCTCCCACATCTTTGTGTGCCAACTCCCTTCAGGAAAGCAGTCTCAGGATGATTTTGATTCATGAACCAACGATAAAAGAATGAAAGAAAGAAAATATTACGTGGGTCTTTGTCTAATGTGAGCAGCAGAAGATCTTACTTTGGTTTTTGCCCCGATGTGAGTGGAGGATGAGAGATCATGAGGCCTCCTAGCCACCCCTTTTCTATATTCAATAATCAAGTCGCTGTATCTGAAAGAAGAGAGCGAAAACTAAAATGAATGACTGTAACCTACTGAATTACATTTAAGAAGGTCAACCAAAAGGGAGGCGGTGATGGTAGTGACACATGCATGAACAATGTGGCTGGCTTCCCTAAAGCTTCAGCATGTTAATAGGTGAACAAATAAAGTTAAAATTCAAAGTACCAACAGAAAAGGAAAGCTTCAGCATGTTAATAGGTGAACAAATAAACTTAAAATTCAAGTACCAACGGAAAAGGTAGCATATGAATAGTGGCACTGATCCACCTAAATATCAAATGTACAAAACAAATAGAGCACTGCATATATATCATTTGGAGAATATAAGAATACCATGGAAAAAACAAAGAATGAGATGTATTAAAAGTAGCCGTTTTCGGAACAATATTTCATGAGCCAGATCTTCCTAAATATTAAGCACAACAACAATTGGTTCCTTTGTTCCTGCTAAACAACACAGGACACACAAAGATACAAAATATTCAGGTGCCTAACAAAGAGTCATGCCAGATCATGATCTACCGGGCATCAATCTTGAATAAACCCATGAATCTTACACAAAAGATTCTGCACGGAAAAAAGGGAAGCTATTGAGATTAAAAGAATTTGTGTCCCCATACCTCATCAGGTACCCTTTGATCATGATCATTTTATTTCCAAGAAAAATATATAGGAACCTGCAGCAAGATAAACACATTATTGAGATACTCTAGCAAAATATACAGGGTGAAATACTAAATTTACAACATAAACCGATCGGCGATATAACAAAGAAGTAAGGTTTAGCTCCCACTTTATGCTAATAATTCTTTAAGGGTAAATATACTATACAAATGCAGCACAGGTGATAACAGAAAAATAATTTCCTTGGATATATCAGTGAGACCATATTGTATATAAATGTAGCATCCATTCTAAAGACGAAAGGTAACGAAGAACAAAACATTTGACTTGAAGGCATCTTCATATAGCAAATTTGTTCCCAAACAATACAGTGTTGATATCTGCGATGCACCGATTTAGCGACACGATACAAGAGTGTATATAAATAATAAAAAAATGCCATGTATTTAAGAAAAAAAGTTCAAAATACCACCTTATTTATAGCATCCATGCCTCCTTTCAAGTGATCGATGGCTGCAGTATCATAAATTTCCTTAAGACTCATGGTACTTGTAGAAATATCATGCGACTGTATTACAATTTGAAATGGGCATAACACACGAGTAAAAAAATAAAAAGAAGTTGGCTTGTAGCTTGCCTACCAAAGGATACATTCTGCCCATCCTCCAAGCTTCCGACTCCAACTCTTGGAACATCAGCAGGTCAGTAGCAGAAGCACCAATTACTAATCCACCGGATCATACATGAAGCAGACTCCATCAAAACGCTAGCAAACAAACAATCAAGCACACATGTTTCATACAGCAGCCCTGCAGCAAGCAATCGCTCAAGCGCAATAGAAAGCACACACGGTTACACATAGAAAGCAAGCAGCGCAGCCGACAACAAGCAACCATAAGCGGCGGCATGCGACTCCATGGGACAACGATGGCGGAAGGGACGGTAGCCAACCACTCGTTCGCGGATTGCAATATTTATCTATGATGTAATTAGTCCTCGGCAGTGCCAAAAAATATTTATCTATGACCCAAAAAATGGCTATGACATATATAGTTAAGGCGTCCATCAACCAAAAGAATCAATATCCCACCTAGACAATTTGTGAAGCATCTAGCATGCATAAACATCTATCAACCAGAAGGAGGCACATCAGCGGTGTCCGTTCAGCGGTGAAGTAGATCAAGGGGAAAGAGATTAAAGGTACCTAACACAGCAGATGCTCGGCATACCTTCCACCACGGCCATAGTGGCGGTACTTGCCGCCCTCCTCCAAACACAGCAGATGCTCCTCGTACCTTTGTTCCACCATGACCATGGCAGCGGTGCTTGCCGCCCTCCTCTGGCCCTGGCCGCCGTGCACGACAAGGATGGATGGGGCCAGAGGAACCGGTCCCTAGCCAGCCGGCTGCCACGCTTCCATGGATGGGGATTGGAAGAGGAGGAGGTCAGCGATGGGAGAGAAGGGGAGGAGGACAGGCAGGAAGGGGAGGGAAACGGCGGCGGCCGACGATGTGACAGAAGGTGGAGGGGGATAGCAGGAACTGCTCCCCACGCCAGGGATGGCGACGGAGGAGCTCAGACCGCCCCCATCTTCCTCCCGCGGGTGAGCGCCGCCCCGATTGAACTTCTCCCCGCCGCCAGCAGCCCCCACCTCTCCCAGCTTCTGCCGCTGCCATGTGTCCCTGCGCGCGGCTTCCCTCCTCCTCTCTCCCGTATCGCGAGGCCTCCTCGGATCCCCTACGCACGCAAAGACCTCGAGCCTGACCGGATCCTTCCTCCCACTCGAGCCCTACCTTGCAAGCTCCACCGCCTTCGACCCTCCCTGCAGCCCCATCGCTATGGCTGCGCCTTGCGCCACCATGGCCGCCTCTCGAAGCTCCTCCCCGAGCGTGCGCCTCCTCCCTATCCTGCTCCAGAGGCGGGATCGGCCGGTATAAATGAAGAGGAGAGGCGGGCGTGTCTCCGCAACGAAGGTAAGGGAGCGGGGGAGTCACGACCTCATAGGAGGGAGGACGGAGGTAAGGGAGAGGAGGAAGGAGGTGGAGCACGCCGGCCACCATGCTGGAAGAAGAGGAAAGGGAGGGGCGTGTGAGTGGGGGCGGGGAGTGCGGCTAGGGTGCGCGGGGGCAGGGAGTGCGGCTAGGGTTTTCCACGCGAGGCGCTGCGTTTTTATACAAGGCGGTTAAAACAAAATCAACCGCTCAACAGCGATCCAACGGCCCATCAATTCAGATTTTTGTGCAACGTTGTACTACCCCCTCCATCAATAGGTTAGATTGTGTAGAGGGTCATGTGAAAGTTTTTTTTTTTTTTGAGAAGGATGGTCATGTGAAAGGTGATCTCGAAGGAAAATGTTTTCCTACAGGAAAAAAAGATGTGTAGCGAATTAACCTTTGCATCTAATCAGAACACATGCCATTTCAGAGTAGGATAGAGACCATTTTGAATTGTTTGTGTAGCTTTTTTGGAAGGGCAGAAATTTTGAACAGTCTCACAACCAGAATAATCACCAGATTTTGCGGGCAGAAGAGCTTGATGATAGTAGAATTCCTATATGATTTTGACCTAAGGCGGATCCTGATGATTAAAAAACTTGTGACGCTAAGCGTTAGTCATTCTGCAGAGAGGGTTTATATCACCAAACCCTCAATGTTCTTTTGGCTTGCAAACTAAAGTTTCAGTTAGTTATTAGAAATCAAATTATACAACATATCCGATTCAAAATAAGAATAAGAAGGGGATATAGAATGAAATGATGTTTTGGATGCAGCAACCCTTTTGGGATATGACTCCGAAATGCGGGTAGCCAAGAAAAAACTGAAATGATTTCGCCGGACAAGATAATTGTTACCCATCATAACACTAGGATGTTACAAACAATACAATTGCTACAAAATAATTTACGAGGTTGGATGGCCAAATCGAAACATGCTGATTTTAGATGAGTACGCATGCATAATTTGCCCTTTTTTGTGAAACTTACGTGATGGGATGAGTGTGGCCGGCGAGTGAAGTGAAAGTATTTGGGTAACAAAAATGATGCACTGTTATCATCATAACGGAACCAGTTACAAACCAGATACATCAATTGTGAAACTTTTTCTTCATATTTATTACCTTTGTTCCATAATATAAAAAGTTTTGATAGGCTTTTAGCCTACAAATCATCTTATATTTAAGAACGGTGGTAGTACTAGTTATTTATATACGCATACATATCACTATAGCAGTCTTACGCTGCCTAATATAATGACATCTAGAACAATTAACACACCACACTATGATACAGAGAAAGGAGAACAACACCGGAACTCCGGACCTCTGTACCACATATACCTGGCAGAGCACAGCCGGGAGAATCACACATGGCTCTTGATGGCGGAGCTGTATCCACTGCGATCATCGTAGAACTTAGACCACAACATGACGCCACCGTACTTGGATGAGTCCTTGATGAGCGGCAGCACCCGCGACGTGAGCTCACTGGCAGGGACGAATCCCGTGTCCGCCGCGCCCTTGGCACTGGCGGGGAGTCCCAGAAAGATCTTCCCTGCCGGCACCGTCTCCCACTGCTTCCACGCCTTCATGAACGCCTTAGGACCCGCGCTAAACTGGCAGCCTTTGTTGTTGTAGAACTGCACCCACACGTAGTCGAACAGCCCCGTGCTTATCGCACTGTTGTCCCACTCGTCGGGGAATGGACACTGTGGCGCCGCACTCAGCAGCACCGTCTTGCCCAACTTCTTCAGATCCGTGGCAAGGTTGTTCCAGAAGTTGGGACCGCCGAGCTCGATGTCAAAGTCGATGCCGTCGAGTACGGCGTCGCCGAGGGGGCGGGACGAGGACGTGCCGCCCAGGTAGTTGTTCCATAGGTACATGGCAACCTGAGTAGCGTCACCGGGGGACGAGAGGCCGTAGCCTCCATCGCCGCCCCCGATAGATAGCAAGACCTTGATGCCGCGGCGCTGGCACGCTTTGATTTCTTTGCTCTGCCCGGTGCAGCCACCCGACGCGGGGTGGCAGTGGCTCGCAAGGTCCAGCTGCGGGTTCTGGCCCTTGCCGAACTTACGGAGGAAGGCCACGATGACAAACTCGTAGTTTCCGGACGCGCACGTCTCGGCCAGCGACGCCTCGCCGTCGTTCTGCCCCCAGTACACGGCGATGCTGCCGGCGTGGCATGTCGTGAGGAGTGCCACGAAGAGGGTGAAAATGAGCTGGAAGAGGATGAGAGCCTGACTTGCCATAGCAGGGCAGTGCCTAGGTAGTAGCTACAGTGCTAGGAGATGGTTGTAGGTGCTTTGTGTTCTCTGAGTTGTAATGGCTACGGCCAACTGTGTGTTTTATAGTGAATTGATGGTAGCAACAGGGGCACAATGGAGCTCTCCGGCACCTGAATCTGAACTGATTTTACCAAGGGGTGGTTACGGACGGTTAAAAAGAGAATCAGGAACGATGGGCAAGTTTCGAATGACGGACGAACCACAGTATGCTCGACCTGAACGTAAAGGAAACAACGATGCATACGACAAGAAAATGAACATCCATTACGCAAAAAAAAAAAAAAAATTGAACATCCGTTCTCCACAGTGCGCACCAGACCAAACTCATATGGAGTAGAAGAACTAGTACAGGTGATCTATCTTTGCCAAAACTGAGAAGAATCGTGCAGACTCCAAATTAGAGTGGACAGAGATGGGATACCGACAGGGGCAGACACGGATACACCGAGATTCTTACACAACCCACCAAAACGACAGACATGGTAAATAATTCACTGAAAGTCGTAAACAACAATGTCCAATGTTAAATCTAGTACTAGTAACCAGATTGAAACAGCTAATCCTCATTTGTTCTTCACTTGCCACGTTGTCCCGGTAGTCTGACGATTGAAACAGCCTTGTTTGATGCTTTCTTACCTCATGGGGGTCGGTTCTTTGTGGTAGGGTTAGCTGCTAATTAATTGCTAGTATATCTGGAATGTACGAAATAAAGTTACTTTCAAGAACCATCAAATGAGGTTCCTTGTGAAAATCGTCTTCTCTGGTCCCGCTTTGTACTTTACTGGGCATGTCTTCACCGGGGCAGCGACAAGGAGACGTTGAATTCTTATAGGTGGTATGATACCATGGGCTTGATCTCACCTTCAATTTGATGATGCTGGTGTTGTTTTGTTTCCTAGGTGAGATCTCGAAGATCTCTTTTAAACCGTGTTCTACACTTCGGTTGTGTGTTGTTGTGCGGGATAAAATCAGATCGCTACCAGGTGGCTTCCCTTGTCGCATTGTAGCCTTCAAAAATACGAAAACACATAAGAACAAAATACAGGCATAAAAGAGAAGACAAAAAACAGCTATCAAGAGGAAAAAGGAAGAAGAGGCACAAGAGAAGAAATAAAGCCCACTAAACCCGTTAGTGCCATCCCTCATGGACAAATATCAATCCTCCTCAATGGCCAAATGCATGGACCAGAGAAGGCAAGACTACCCTTGTTTTTCTCCTCCTTCTTAGGGGTTTTTAGACTTATGTAAGTTAGACTTGTTTGTCCTCACATTTTCCTCCCCACCGAGGGTATTGCTGGTCATTTGTACAAGGCTCTAGGCCTATAAAATGCACCCCATGGATCATTTGTAAATCATCTTTATATGAAGCAAGATACCTCCCCCTCCCCTCACCCCCCCCCCCCCACCCCACTGTTGGTGAGACCTGCATCTTGAGTTGATCTTTTCGAACTTTGAGTTCAGGCGAGGTTCCTCTGACAGGATCTCTTTGAACCTCAAGCTCATGGAAGTAATCATGGCGAAAGAGTGGTGTGTCTGATCAATGGTTTCAAGTTCGTAATCATGACAAGAGGAGCCAGGAGTTCAAGTTTGTGATTTCATTTTAGATTTGTGATGTCAAAGACATGCATGTTTACTATTTTTTCATATTTTTTACATGGCTTATACTTGTAGCTGGAGGATTCTCCAAAAACCTTTGTGGTCAATTGACCAGACAGCTCACTATGTGGCTCCACCACTGATCTGATTGCACCATCGGGTTGTCACTCCCGTGCACCCAAGGTTTTCTCAATCGGACTAGGCCTCTCTCGCCGGCGAGCGGAAGTTGAACCTCGTCAATAAAACACCATGTCACTTGTGTTAACGCGGTCATCGAGAACGACCTTTATTTTACGAGCATCACCGCTTGTTTCCACTTTATGTTGTTTTCACAATAACACTAGGGTCGCCTATGCCGAACGCTTAACTCAAAGTCGCGTTTTCTCCAACCTTCAGAACTAAAAAAATATGAACTTCAGAAAGTTCCAAAGATCGTCAATTCATGTGACCGTGTCTTCAAAAATACATCACCAAAGAAGGCATTAATAAGTCCAAAAACAGTCATAGATCAAAGAAGAAACCCGACAAGAATACCACAAGAGGATTGATTCTGACACTTGTCATGTTAGGTGCAATTGGCTAGCAAAATGAGCCTCCCTCTCAATGTGGTAGCACGAACTTACGATGAAGAGGAAATATTGATACAAAATGCCTCCAAGGCACCAGACGAACTAGCCGATCACATCATGGCCCCGGCAACTGACAAAACACTCGACTTGGAAAGAAATATGCACTGTTGTCGGAGTCACATTTTCATAGATTGATATATGACAGAAAATGTCGCCTCCTCAAAAAAAGGGAAGCAACGGGATGAATAAATTAGAAGGGTTGAAGATCAGTTGGCTTATGATGCATCAACGATCAATGAATCAGTCACCAAAGATGCAGTTCCAATTCGAAATATGTCCTAGAGGCAATAATAAATGTGGTATTGTTTATGTTTCCATGTTTATGATTAAGTTTATTGGTCTATGCTACAATTGTATTAGTTTCAGATAGTGAGTATTTAGAGGAAACCCCTAATACATGTGTGAAATTATAAACACCATAAAGATATCCTTAGTCTCACCTCTAAGACTAGTTTATGTATCATTGGTAGTCCTGGTTTCCTGACTATGGGCATAAACAAAGTGTTACAAGATTGCATGTGATATATGAGAATAACATTGTTAGTGGAACGATGGTGTTGGATAAACCCCGAATGATATGCCATGAAACGCATCGTCAATATTGTTATCGGTAGTTTCTCAATGACAAGTATTACCGTTACTAAGAACGTTAGACCATAAGACTTATGTGGATTTGGATATTATATGGATGTCACAAAATCATCAAACATTACCTCATAGCTGAGTAACTATAAAGGCGGATGCCGTTCATATTGGATAATATGGTAATGATCTACATGTTGTAGTTATGGTAATTGCTACTCTCACGATAGAGAGATACACTCTGGACACCCACTCAAGTATCACGATGTTCGTCATCATATGGCTGGACATGTGACTAAGTTGTTATGTCACAGGAACATCGATGATGTGGAATGAGTAAAAGAGCACATGCCTGCTAACGAGGATAACATAACAGTTTCACCTCGGGATATGTAAAGGATCGAGAAGCAATGCGACATGCATCGATAACTCGGAAGGTTCACACGATAAATATGTTCATGTTATTATGTGCGGGGATTGATTTGGTGATTTAAGCATAGGACATCGATCATTATCGTGAAAGGTGTTCCGGAGATGTCCACACATATCTGAATCCATAGAGTCACGCACTTAAAGGGGGAGTGTTATATGAAGTTAGGAGAGAAGGGTTCCGAGAGTCTCTCGAATGATCACAAAATGGTTTCGAGTGGCCTCCATGATCCCAAAAGTGTTCGAAATTGTCACATGAGTGTCCAGAATGGTCCCAGACATATATGAAAGGTGTCGAAGGCACTAGAAGGTTCTAGAACGTACCGGAAGGTCTCGAGATATCTTAGGAAGTCCGGAAGGTTTCATAATAGGTGCAGCCATGTTTCCTTGAGGGTCAAGGAGTTATCCCATATGATAATTTGGATTAGCTAAAGGAGGCGGTTTTCTAGTAGATTTGATTTGACAGAAACCATTCGGAAATCGTCCAAACTTTAGGGAGGGGTTGTGGACGACCCAAGGGGCTTGGACACCTATAGAAGGAGGCCAAGGGTGCCCCAAAGTCACTCAAGTCATAGCTCCTTGCCTCCCAAGTCCCAAGCCGCATCACCCCTCCTACCCAAAACCCTAGTCATTGCTCTGGCAAGTGTGGTCGCCACCCCCGCCGCCGCTTGGATCACCACTGTCGCCACCTCCACGACGTCAACACAAACCCTAGGGTGTGCCATCCCTAGGTGATCTCTCTCTCTCTCTCTCTCTCTCTCTCTCTCTCTCTCTCTCTCTCTCATGCGGGAGCATTGCCGGATCATCTACTCTGTTTATATCTAATCTAGACGGCGATCGCGGAGAACCGAATCTTCATCAACTTAATTCTCCGGTTCGTCCATGTGCTTGATCATACGCCGATGCAGTGACACTACACCATATGTGTGTATGTCGGTTTGACTGCTCAAGCTAGAATCATCAACTATGTAGGTTACTAGTTAAACTATGTTCATATAACGTCTAAACCTATGGTTAGGGAAGATTGTAACCTGGTTGCTATGCAATAAAATCTTGTTTGTGCTAAAAACGATGTTTCTGTTGTAATATTATGTTTTTACGCCGGGCGAGAGATTTTTGTTGCAACACTCATGGCATATATTTTGTAAATATCGAGAAGATCGGGACCAAAGCGATATCCCTTTGTTTTAAGTGAATAAGCCAGGACTGTGTGTTGATTTTGCAACAACTGAGAGTCAAAATGCAAAACTTCCATACGACTGTTTTTGGACGTTGGATGGCAATCCGACGGAATGAGTAGCAACTGGTTTTTTATGAATCTGTCGGGCAACCAAAGACTAGCATTGCCCAAAAACTTCCAACAGCTAAGCTTCCTAGAAATAAGGAGCCCTGGTTGGTCTGGGGTTTTTTCGTGGTGGACCCGGCCTATCATCGACCTATGCTCTAAAGTTTCAACTCACTATATTTGTTTTTTTCAGAAAAATATAGGTCTATTATAGATGTTCAAAAGAAGTACAAGGAATATCAAACATACTGAAAATTACATCGAGATCATTGGACCACCTAACAACAACTATCGTTCCCAGAGCGAGCCGTCAAAGCGTCGTTCTCGCCGCTCCGCTACCGGAGCCGGCCTGACGTTGTTGATAACAGACGGGAAGTCTTCATGCACATGCCCCTAAGGACCAGCGCCCTAGAGCCAAAGTTATCGTCATTGAACTCTTGAATAGATCCAAATCTTCTAACACCAAACCTGAAACACGCGTACACTGAACGAGATCGATCGCTCCATGGGAGCAGCGACCAGGTGATTTCCCGCCCTCCTCAACGCCACCAGCGAGATCGTCGATGATGAGGTGGACAAGGAGACGGGTATATCTTATTCGTGTCCCGCATCAACGCCACCAGCGAGATCTTCAATGATGAGGTGGACAAGGAGACGGGTATATCTTATTCGTGTCCCGCATAGCACCATCATAGCCACCATAACTTCGTTGTCGGTTGACCAATTTCTAACTTTAGGGACCTTATAGGGGCGACGAGCGTAGGTCTGAGGTCCCTGTCCCCTCCCGTTGCCGGAACGACAAGCAGAGGCGACGAGGACCCGTCGATTTTCGGTCGAAGAAGGCGGAAAAGATTGGGCAGATGGAGGCGGTGGCTAGGGTGGAACCCTAGGCAGCCGCCTCTTTTTGTTTTTTTATATTTGTTAAACACATGCTACCATAGTGAGCGACAGAACAACCATAACTAGGGAATCATCACTACGAGCTACTGTTGCAGTTGAAACAAAGTCTAGCAGTGTCCTTGAGCAGTGAGTCCTACAAACAACAGTGTTGCTTGAAGAGAAAATAATTATATTTTTTGTTTAATGGATTGGATAGAGTTCATTCTCAAAAAGAAGTGATTCAGAGTAAATATTATTTACAGTATAGTTTCAAATATACTGCTATAATTTCACGAAGTTTTTTGGTCATTACATAAGTTGTAGCACAAACAATATACGGATCGGATGCACACTGCGAAAAATTTGTATCTTTTCATTGTGTTTTCGTTAATTTTAACGAAATGTTAGTCGTCTAATATTTTCTCTCTTCATCTAAAAACTGACTACTAATGCAGAAAACACACTGAACATGTTATCATTAATAGTTGAGACATAAGATTCTTGGTGAGCAGCAAGAGAAGAATGAGGTATTATTATGATATGAATATTCATCGCCTATTGTCATTTTGTAGGGAGAGTTCTTACAATCTGCATGTCAGAATAGGAACTCCTAAATTATTAATTGAGTTCTGGAGTTTGAGATGTACTACTATACTTACTGGTATGGAAGGTCAAATAGCTTGGACATTAGTGTGAGAAACATGACTTTGATTTGCATATGTATGTCCATGTAACTGTAATGAACAAGAGTTCTTTGTCAATTCTTCGTCTCTAAAGTTACCAAGGGCTATTGAGTACAGGTAGTAGTACCAGAAGTTATTCATCTATCCAATATATCGTTGTAGAAAAGGTTTTAACTGGAGAAGATAAACTCTGTATGTGTTCTATATAATGTTGCTTCCATCATGCACCTTCCTCTGCGTTTTTTCATTTTTTATTGCACTTTATTAGATAGAACTGGATCGGTGCAATGCAGCCAGAAACGAAAATATATAAAAACATTTGGAATACGTGAAAAAAAAAATACTACATATTTGTAGCGATGATAAAAATAACGGGCGCAGCAACACGCGCGAGGCCCTTCACACGTCGATCGGGAAAGAGCACCGTGCCTACGGAAATTCGCACGTCGAGAAGGAACACCGCTGCATGGACTCAGACGTGCCTCTTGATGGCGGAGCTGTAGCCAGTGCGGTCGTCGTAGAACTTGGCCCACAGCATGACGCCGCCGTACCTGGGCGAGTCCCTGATAAGCGGCAGGACGCGGGACCTGAGCTCGTCGGCGGGAATGAACCCGGTCCCCGCCGCGTCCTTGGAGGCCGGCAGTCCTAGGAAGATCTTCCCGGCCGGCACCGACTCCCACCTCCTCCACGCGTCCATGAACGCCTCGCGGCCCGAGCTGAACTGGCACTCGGGGTTATTATAGAACTGCACCCACACGTAGTCGAACAGCCCCGTGTCGATGGCGCGGTTGTCCCACTCGTCGGGGAACGGGCACTGCGGCGCCGCGCTCAGCAGCACGCGCTTGTGGCGGCGGTCGCCCAACTTCTTGAGGTCGCTGGCGAGATCGTTCCAGAACCTGGCGTTGCCCTTCTCGATGTCGAAGTCGATGCCGTCGAGCACGGCGTCACCGAGGGGGCGGAACGACGACCTGCCGCCGAGGTAGTAGTTCCAGAGGTACTCGGCGACCTGCCGCGCGTCACGGCGGGACGAGAGACCGTAGTTCCCTTCAGCGCCGCCGATGGAGAGGAGGACCTTGACGCCGCGGCGCTGGCACGACTTGATGCCCTTGCTCTGGCCCTTACAGCCACCCCACGAAGGGTTGCAGTGGCTAGCGAGGTTCAGCTCCGGCGTCTGCCCTTTGCCGAACTTTGGGAGGAAAGCGATGATGACGAACTTGTAGTTTCCGGACGCGCACGTCTCCGCCAGCGATGCCTCGCCGTCGTTCTGGCCCCAGTAGATCGCGATGCTACCTTTACCTGCATGGCACGTCGCCAGGAGCGCCAGGAATAGGAGGGACACGGTGAGCTGGAAAGGGGTGAGAGCTCGACTTGCCATGACTGGGCGGCTTTGTGTTTTGAGTTGTTTTATATGGCCATGGTGATCTGGGAGCTTTTATAGGACATTCGTCCCCAAATTATCACAACTGAGACAAGGACTGACGTGCATGTTTGACTGGCGATATCTCCATAAGCACGCTGTATGACCGTATGTGATCTCATAAATGATATCATAGGCTGTCAGCAACGGCTCGTAGTACAAATAAACCCTGTTTTTACAGCCTGAAGGACGCGGACAGGGAAATGCCTACGCAAAAGCGTGCAAACTCCAATGGAGCAATACGGACAGACCAAGAATCTTCTTCACATGGTAAAAATAATTTGATCTAAATTTTGGAAGCATCACAGGTCCAATGCTGTTAAATCTACTTGTGATCTCGTAGCCTTCGCAGAGATTCCAAAGAGAAAATAGAAAGGCACAAACACAAGAATCAAAAGAGAAAGCCTTGAGAGCATCTCAATGGATAGAATATCATGAAGTTCCAGCAGGAGATAACAGACCATCTCAGTACAAGACGGAATAATTCAGACTCTCTTTGTTTAATCATCACTTGCCTCACGAAAATTTGGTAACTGAGAACAACAAAAGTTCCCAAGCTGTCAACCTCCTGGATATCCTACAAGCCTAAAGAGACAAGACAGGTCTAGAACAACCGGTGCGGCTTTCCCATTGTGCTCTTCAGGTACAAGCACCTCACCTGCAAGAAGATACAAATTCGTCAATAGTCTTGCAAAACATAATTGATGGCCAAAGATCTCAAGGATGAACAATGAACAGGTACAAGAGGAGGACAATCTACATACGTTTTGCCAATTCTTCTTCAACAGAGAAACAAGGAAATTCACGCTCATCTGCACATTCTGGAAGATTTGCTTCTCGTCCATACCCATGTGGCCAACGGCAACACCCATGCAGAGCACCTTCTTCAGCTGGAACTTCACTGTAGCCTTTGTCTCATTAACCTTGGCTTCGAGGGACTCCTGATGGGACACCAGAGTTGGGAATTTTCCTGCAGTTCATTATCATGTAAGAACACAAGCAGACAAAAAAGTGTGGAACTGAAATTCAGTCACTGGTATAGTGCAGCAGAAATGCATCATTACATAATGTGAACCATTTAATCTAATTATCTAACCAATGAATGATAAGATACAAAAAATGCTGGTCACACGTAAATCATCATCCTTTTCAAAATAGTAAACAAGCTTAAATAAGAAAAAAATGCTACATTAGCAAGTACATTCAAAACTAGCTAGTGCTCAACAGAAAGTAGAGATCAGGTAGAAAGCCAACACCACAGAGCCCACAATATTTCCATAATCACCCATATATTACTTGATGATTTTAAAGAACAAAAAAGAGCACCTAGGAATATTCCCCCTAATGCTGTCTTTACTGGTACATGCTAAACTCAAAGTCCAAGTACGATTATATAGAGGATGCACACACAGATACTTCCAAAATATGAGAACACTAGACATAAAGTTAAGTCAGAAAGTTAAGACAGAAAGAGAGAATGCTACATCATGTTACTAAGATAGGATAATACAAAAGCACAGAACAAGGATGCTACATTTGCTCCATCATGATATCACAGTTAAATAAACTACAAAATAGCAACAAAGACCTTCAATCGAGAACATTAGGAGTCATTCAAAACACCAGCATGTGGAACAAAGAAGAAATGCTTGCCTGCCTTGTTAAGACCAGGTCCAAGAAGTCGGGGAATCTGCTTAATGATGGCCTCAGATGCAAGAAAAGCATGATATTTCTTTGCAAGCTTCTTGACTAGCTTCTTGTTCTTGTTCATCTTCTTGAGGGATTCCACATCCATATAGTCTAGGTTCATTTTCCCTGCCTGCGTACAACATTGATAACAAGTGAGTTGGATACACATAGAGGAAAAAAGCAAAATAGCACAAAATGAGAACTTGTTTATCTTAAACAAGGATTAAACTAAATGCTACCAATGAAACACTATAAACAGGAATTATATGGAAAGGAAAAAACTGTGTAGGCGTTTTGGATTTTGAATGATCAAGACTCATGTGAATAGATCATTAACTAATAAACACTAAATTATGAAAACAAAATTACACAAGCATTTACCTCTTCAACGTGCTGGGCATCACCAAGCATGCAGACCCTCATCTTTGGGCGAGGGATGTGAGGAAGCTTAACAGAGCCACTGAAACGCTTATCCTTTTGCGGGTCATAGTTCTTCAGTCCAATCTGCAGCTCAATGGTTTCGCTGAACTTGCGGTTCTTCTCACGACAGTCACTGGTAATACCTGTGATTGCCTCCCTCAGGGAATCACTCTGCAACTTACTGAAATATACAGGAAACACCAGTCAATTGGATGATAGTACATGGTCACTGAGGCTAAGTAACATCTGTTAAGGCGTCACTGAAACATGCCCTATGTTCTTTCTAGAAAAAACAAGTTGAACTCTAGCAGCATCAAAAGAAACTAAAGTTTGCTAAAAATCCAGCTACATAACAAGGAGGTTGCTAAGTCACAGAACAGGTTGGCCAAAATCACAAATTCACAACAATTGAACATTTCAGTTAAAGCATGAGAGCAGAGATACAGCTGACCAACCTCAAAGAAACTTACACAGTAAAATAAAAAGACTAGAGGTGCTTATATATTTGGACTACGGATTTCATTTACACTTCATACTTACAACATAGCAAATTTGCTACAGATTTCAACAGCATGTAACCCAAATAAATTCAATGGTTCTAATTCGAGGCACTCATCGAGGTAATGTACCTATGACCTGTCTAAAAATATGGGATGATACATATGAAGTCTGATGTAGGTATACAGAACGCATCAGTGCTTACTCAGACAATCAAATAAGAAAGCCACAGTTTCGAGCTATACAACAACAGAACATCTCAAGCATGCAGCACGACATGTACGTGAGGAAGATAGATTCACACATAGCTAATCACCACCGCGGCAAATCCTAAACAACGAGGCACGGAATACTTGCTGCCGCGAAAAACAAATTGGCTAATACCCAATGTCGGTTCACAGAATGAAGAGAGACGAAGCATCTATCGGTTTTCTCGCACCAAACCAACACGCGGGTATTATTTTGGATTGAAAAGAGAAGCTTATCCGTACCTCATGGCGCCGGCGGTGAAAGCACTGATCCTGCGAAGTGATAACGAGGGAGAAGAAGACAGGATGAGACCGAAGGAACAACGGCGTTCTGTACGAAGAGAAGATAGAGGAGGTTGCTTACCGCGACGAGGCAGGGGAGGGGAGGGGAGGGGAGGCGGCGCGGCGGGGTGGAAACCCTAGAGACTGATTTTATATCGGTGCCGGGGAGCCTAAACCCTAGAAGGCTAGAACACTCGTCTGGGGAACGAAGAGATCGGCTCTGGGTTTCAAGGTAATTTCGGCCCACGTTTTATGTTAGTGGGCCTCAGATTTCTTTCTGTCTCTCTTCCTCTCTTTTTTGAAGGGAGACTCTCTTCCTTGGTTGGTTGGTTCAATAGATTCGGTGACTTCTGCCACTCAAAATAAATTTTAATCCTCTCGAAATATAGATAACTTTTATTGACACAAATAAAAATATGTATACTATATCATATCGAGCTTCAATTCTTATTTCAAACCTATATTTTTTATGTAGCTTGAGGGGTCTAGGTGATGCGTTGACTCATGACGATGATAGAACAATTTGCAAAAGAACCCCTAACATAATAATAAATTGTGAAGAGGTCATTCTCATTTACAAAAAAAATCTAGACCAAAAAAGGAAAAGGCAATCAAGTCCAAGTCTAGCACCAATGGCAATGAAATAAACCCTTCGATGGCAAACATCCACGCTGACGAGGGCGAGTCCACTTGGGGTGTACAAGATGAGCTCCACCGCCACAACTCTATCAAAGGGCATAGTTTCTTGGAGATTGAACAACAGATGCTCTATCAGCATCCTGCAAAGTCGCTCTTCGAATGTCATATTCGGTTGGTAATGAGCTGCCACCGATATTTTGCTCCTAGTGTTGTGACTTCTCTTGTGCCACCTAATCCCAGCACACCTACCCTCACCATGCTTCTTCCTCCCGCTATCACTGCGGCTTGAAGGATCTTGCACATCAATAGCTGCAGCTGAAGCCCAACAACAAATAGGAGCTTTATCGCCGGTAGATAGTAGTGTCACTCCCCGCCACATCTAGCTCCGACCTTAGGAGTGCCACGACGAGTAAGAACACCAGCAGCAAACATCGAATTTGGCTCGAGGGACCTAGCCCTTTCCTCTTAGTAAGAAGCCTACGACCAGCGCAAGGTTGATTCAGTTTGCAATAGCTTCTACTACACCTAGTATGTACACTACTAACTCCGGCGCCTCGCCTTAGCCCTTTTCGGTCGGCCTAGTTTACCTAGGCTCTCAAGTAGTGTAACTACGAGAAAGGGAGAGAAGATAACAATGAGCAAGTGAAAGAACACGTGGGCCCCCATGTGTGGTTTTGGTAATTAATGACAATCTCTATGGACTAATGCTTGTATCAAGTTGTACTTGTAGGAATTGTCCATAGGCAATGCTTGAACCATATGTTGGCTTCAAGGTTTGGAGAAGAAGAAAGTGAAGAAGATCAAGTGGTGACCAAGGTGTTCAAAGAGTGATCCATAGATTGGTCGTGTGAGAGTTAAACCTATGGGAAGTATGTCTTAAAGAATAAGATGTAGTAATATCTCTGGTGCACCTTCAAGGCATCAACATAATGAAGAAAATAAGAAATGATGTGCAAGTTAAAGATGTGCAATATCTAGAAGATCTCATGCTTGAAGCATGCCATCCTCGGTGATCATGGATCGATGAAGACAAGGTCAAAGTAAAGGTTTCCCCATGTTGTATGGGGGAGCAACTTGCAAGTCTTCATCAAGCGAGTGCGTGCAAGAGCAATCAAGAAAGGTGTTCCATCTTGAGAAGGACAAGATCGTATACATCAAGATCTAGTAGAATGTGTGTAAGACAAAGGTATGATATTGATAGGGTTTTCTTCGTACCTGTCTCGTGGTGTTAGTTGGGGAGTCCGGTTTATAGGATAGATAACCGTATTATCAAGAGGGGCTCTCAAGTGAGTAACTCGATCATATCGTTCAGAGATGTAACACCCTCAGAATCGGCCCTATGCAAGTTTCAGCGCTTCCCGCCAAAACCCGCATAGAAACGATTCAAAGGTGCCCACCAGGCACTTTCGTGCGGGTGGAAAAACAAAGTAATATCATTACACAACAGTCCTTGATGAGACCCACAGAACAGATATATATACAACACGACTCCATGAGTCAAGAATACAGATGTACAATACAAAGATCTAAATCACCTTTAAAACGATATAGCGTACGAGTACGGACAACATGCAAATTGAGCTAAGAGCCCTGAGGAATAACCAATAGCGTCCATAACCCTGCCCAGGCCAAGCCGGAAGGGTAACCCTGCTAACGACATCGATCTCAAAACCTGCTTAAACAAAAGGGGTGCCGACAAAGGGCAAAGGAAAAAAAGAGAGCGGTCAGTACTGAGGCCAGTACACGGCGAGACTAGAATTCGGCGGTCCTCGCCTACATAGGTATGATGGACTGAAGCGGCAGCGCAGCATACACTAAACAACCTATAGAGACTCGATATAACTAGCGGCTATCAGAGAGGGGTAAGAAAGACCTATTCGGAACCAACCTGATACTACCACCAAACATACCCATCCTGGTATTTCCCCCTCGAGACCAGACGAGGAAGTCAACCGAGGAACTCACACCGTTGGCAGTTTTATTTATTCAGTTATCGTTGCAGCAATTACTAGTCAGGTATAGATAGTCATCCTGATATAATAAGCAGTGGGAACTTTTAGTTAACCATTCCGTTGTAGTTGCACTCTTACTAGTCAAATATACGATTAGCATGAGATATCCCAAAACCCAGCAGTTGTTGGTACTTTTATTTAGCCATTCCGTTATAGTTGCAATACTTACTAGTCAGATACAATGGTAGCAAGCATCACCCAAACAAGCAATTGTTGGCAATTTTATTTAGCCATTCCATTACAGTAAAGCTGATTACTAGTCATTATAAAGTCAAATTTATAGCACTACTTTAGTTATAGTTGTCTATGATCGAGATACTGTGCTCCAAGTCGTCCATAACCGCGGACACGGCTTTCAGAAAGTTTTACCCTGCAGGGGTGCACAAATAGCAACACACACTCGATCAACCTCGGAAAAACCAAATCAAAACCCAACGAGGCCTTCACGACAAAGCAATCACCAGATTCAGAAATATTTCAGGGGGCCACCCCATTAAGTATACCCGCAACAAAGTTAGCTGACTTCGAGACGGACTCAAGGTTTGTGGGGCCGGCTGTAAACGACTGGGAACCCGAAAGTGTGTCTAGGCTTGTCGATACCGCGTAAACGGGTCACGGTCCTAAACAGTACAGGTGCTCCTCGCACAATCGTAAATAAAGCAGTAAAGCATGGCATAAGTACGGGATCGTAAATAAAACCTCAAACTAGTTTGTGGCCCCAAGAAATAAGAATGAATCAAGATCTGGCTCAGGGGGGTCCCATAATCCTCCCGGATGTGGATAGCGCGAATATTCAAGGAACAGGTATCAAGTACTCGGGGTCCTACGGGATACAAGTGGACGGTTAACAACCAAATAACATCTATTTCCCACCTGTGCCTCTGCATTTACCTACTTCAATTTTAGTTATTAAACGATAATTAAAGCATGTTCATCTCCAACCTTAAACATACGACAATACTCCAACAACTGTGGTACTTGACGACACGCAACAGCACTTGAGCAAGCGACTACGACGCGCAGGTCCAACTATCTACCAAACAACAGGTAATATGATGTGTCCAAGGCAATATAAGGCTGCAAGGGATGTTCCGGGTACGAAAACTAGAGCAACGCAACACAGATAGCAATAGATCAACAGGAGGGAATAAATACTATAAAAGTAAGATAGGTAGAAAGGGGGAGGTGCTCGCCTGAAAAACATTGCCGAAGGTTCATCCGAAGATCGGGTCGACACTCGCATCAACTCATCGGCCTAATCCGCGAAGAAGCAAAGCACTAGAAGAAACACGGGATGCACTATTTAATACTACGGTAGAAAATCGGGCATGATGCATGTATGATGTATGACATGGCAAAGGTGTGATGCATTTAGGCCATATTAAGCGGAACCGGGGTCCCGACATTTATTATTAGGTTCGAGTTATTTAACTACCCCGCAATATAAATGTTGTCTTAACAAGGCAAATTATATCACCGGTTCGATGCACAAATTTAAATGGGGTCAATATAAGACTAGAAAAGTCCGCTTATGGACCCCATATTTAATTAGGTGAATCGGCATAAGTCCCCCAAACCACATGATATGTGTGCAAATATGAACAATTTAATATGCAACAATGATATATCATTTATAAAATAGGGGTCTCGGATAGGGGTTATACACGGGGGTTTGGCGATCTTGGTGTTCAGAGGGGTCGGGTTGGGTCTCAGGGTCCGGATCTGGGGCTCGGTCTCGGCGGGATCGTTCTCGGATAACGGAGTAGATCTTGTCGCATCCGTGGTCTTCGGGCCCGTGTAGACGGTCATGGCGTTCAAGGGGGAGAACTTGGCGTTCCGGGTTGGCGACCTTGGCGTTCGGCAACCTACAAAGTAGACCTTGGAGTCCCGCGATGATCTTGTCGATTCCCTATCGAAGGCCTTGGCGCTTCGGATCGGTCTTCGGTTTCGAGGACGGGGACTTGGTCTTCGAATCCATGCCGGCGTACTCGGGGTCTCGGTGTCTTCGGGTCCGCGAGGAGAGCTTGGCGTCGGGCGATCTTGCGGTAGCTGACGAGTCGATCTTAGCAACTGGTCCAAGTCGTCGGTCTCGAATCAGTGACTAGATCAGCTCCATCTGGCGTGGTAACAGAGCACATGCCGCACTTGAACGGGTACTTGGATGGTGCTACAGAGGCACGGTGAGGGTACCGGGGCGGCAGGGTCGCATGAGGCCGAGGACGAGGCAGGTCGCGAGCGACGCGCCAGGCAGGGATCGGCCCGAGGGAAACAGGGGGCTCACAGGGTGATGGAGAGGGAGACGCGCGACCGACGGTCGACGCGCTGGCGCAGAGGCAGAACACGGCGGCCCGGAGGTTCGGCGACGAGCTTGTGCAGGCCGGGACAGAGGCCAGCTCGAGGGAGGACGCCAGGGAGCGGCGGCGGAAGCTTGCAGAGGGGAGGGAACGAGGCGGCCAGGGAGGCGAGGCTAGGCGGCGAGGTCCCGCGGCCGAGGGAGAGGCGACACGGAGCTCTGCTCGCAAGGCCCGGTGGGATGAGGACAGCAGGCGGCGGTTGACTGCAGGAGGGAGAGAGGTGCGGGATGGGGCGACAGGGAGAGCGACGATTGCGGGGAAGAGAGCAGAGGCGGCGGGGACGCGGGGTCGGGGGAGTGGGTCGGCGGCAGGAGGAGGTGCTCGCTGGCGGCGGCCGAAGGCGAGGCGGGCGAGGCCGGCCGGAGCCGAGCACGGCGGCAGGCGACGCGGGGTGGACAGAGGAGGCGGCGCTCGGAGGAGGGTGACGAGGAGGAAAGGGCCGGCGGTGGAGACGCAGAGGAGGCCCAGGGTAGGACGACGCCAGGGCCGGAGAGGAACACCGGCGGCGAGGTCGGGCTCGCGAGGTGGGGGTGCGGCGACGACCAGAGGCGGCGTTGGGCGACCTTGCAGGGGCGGTGAGCTCGACAGGCTCACAGGGAGGCGCGGGATGGAGCTCAGGTCGGCGGGAGAGAAGCTTGTGGCGGCAACCGGCGGCGCGAGCGAGGGTGTGCGGGCGGCGGCGAGGAGAGCGATAGGGAGAGGAAGGTGGGGGCGGTTCGATGCGGGGGAGGTGGGTTCCGTGAGGGGCGAGTGGGTGGGCCAGGGGCGTCGGGTGGAGTGGGGGAAGCAGGTGGCCGGTGGGTGCGGGCCCAGGGTCCAGGGGGAGTGGAGGTGAGGGAGGTGGTGTGCGTGTGTGTGTGTGTGTTTGTGTGCTGGGTGAGGTGGAGAGGAGGTGGGGCCAGGGGCTGATGAGGCTGCATGGGATTGGATAGAGGGAAGGGAGAGGTGAGGTGGCGTGCACCGATTGGTGCAGGTGAGGTGGAGGTAGGGTGGGTAGAATAGGTTGGGTAGAATTAGGACTAGACAAGCTGGTTTTGTACTGGGGGTGGCCGACTGGGTCGGATCGGCCCGGTACGGCTGCCCCCTAAAATAATTAAACATTTTATTTATTAAAAACGAGGCGTCTGTAAACCGTTGGCAGACAAAACAAAACATTCCGGAGACCCGGGTTTTAATTTGAAATCAAGACGGGGCGTGTAGAAAACAAATTAGGTTTTTCCGAAAATAGTTTTATGCAAACATATGCAAGATGACATGACGATGCTCAATGCAAGGTGGCATGATGACATGAGCATGCGGTCATGATGATGCGATGCACAAAAACAACGCGATTTTCTAGTAGTGGTTTTTGCGGGGCGCCACAAGAGAGAGCTCAAACCTTTGCATACTTAGCATCATCCTTTCTTGGTTGTTATTTGGATCTTATCCATGTGAGGTTCTAGAGCTTGTAGTAATATTCATAATAAGCCCTACTTCATCAAAAACGGATTTTCTCCATTATTTGGTTCTTACTCATGTGAGGATTTAGAGCTTGTTTTAATCTCCGTGACAAGCTCTAGTTCATCGAAAACGGATTTCATATGCATTCTCTACTACGTTTTCGATGTTGGAGGTTTTACTGGTTTGTCTTTTTGAGAGAGGTTAAACCTTTCGTCATTTGATTCTGTCCTCCCTTGCTGGACTATTATGTTTTTCTGTATGATCTTGTAGAGATTATTTTCTTCTTTAAAACGAGCCCAAGATCATCAAAATCGGAGTCTGGATGCAAAAGTTATGGCTGTTTTCGTCTTGGTCTTTCTACCAGTTTTTGTAAGTCCGGAGTCTCCGGTCTATCTCCGGACCGCGTCCAGTACGTCCTCCAGATTGTTCCCGTTTGGCCTGGGTATACCAGAGACTCCAGTCCCAGTTCGGAGACTCCGGACCGGGCGATTCCTAGGCCTAACAGTTGGATTTCTAGGGACCTATTTAAGGGGCCCTTCTTCCCCAATGATTCCCTAGCTCTCTTGCAAGTTTCCCCCCACCATTGTTGACCTTTTTAAGCTTGCTATCTCTCAATTCCTCCATTGATTCTTGCATATACTTTAGGAATTTGAAAGAGGAGATCTAGATCTACAATCCCACCAATCCATCTCTCCTCTAAGTGAGGGAAACGTCTTGAGATCTAGATCTTAGAGTCTTTTGTGGATTTCCTCCATTGTTCTTCCTCTCTTATTCCCCCACAAGTTTTTGTAGCTTTGGTGGAATTTGGGAGAGAAGGATTTGAGCACTACTTGTGTTCTTGCCATTGCATTTGGTGCATAGGTTTGAGTTCTCGATGGGAATTTGATTGAGTGAAAGGTGAGAAGCTTTTTACTCTTGGGTTTTTGGAACCCTGGACGGTTTGGTGGTTTTGCAGGTACTTGGATTACTTGGGGCCTCCAATTAGGTTGTGGGGATTTTCCCAAGCTTGTTTGTTGGGAGCCTCCAATTGAGTTGTGGAGAAGTTCCCCAGCCTTGTGAGAGATTCCGGATTGCCACCGACAAGTGCACCGATAGTGGAAGCATGGATCGATCCCGTTGGGATGAGATTCATAGGAGAATAAGGGAGGCCTTTTTTGGCGTTGGTGGTTTGATACCACCCCCTCTCCAAACGAGACGTACTCCATGTTGGGAGTAACTCGGTAAAATATCGTTGTCCTCGCGTGCCTCGGTTATTTCTATACTCGAGCTCTTACTTGTGCACTTTACTTTGTGATAGCCTTCGTGCTTGAAGTATATATCTTGCTATCACATAGTTATTTGACTTGCTTAGCATAAGTTGTTGGTGAACATAGGTGAACCCTAGTTATTCTTGGTCTTGTGCTTATCAAAGTAAACACTAGTTTAATTCCGCCTTTGTTGAGCAAATCTCGGAAAAGTTTTAATCGCCTATTCACCCCCTCTAGGCGACATCTGTATCCTTTCAGTAAGTTATAAATTTATCTTTAATATTAAATAGGAGTTGGTGACGATACATCGTCACTAGACACTCACGCCCATCATTGGATGCATCCTTAGACCTCTGGATATGCATTCAATGTCTCATAGGTTTGTCGACCAGTAAGACAAGATTTAGAAAAAATCACCACACAAAGCCTAAAATCAAGTTTTAGATGGACAATTGAATGGAAACAATTACTCGCTCACATTTCTAGACGGGGCTTTCCTTAAGAACAACACAACTCCTTTTCTTTTCTATCCCACATAACTTTATTTTTGTAACAAATGGCTGCATTATACCATTGTAATACATGTCCAATACTGCATAGTCGGGAAGCACCACACACCAACCACATGCCTCTCTCATCCATTGTGTCACCACCTTCCATCTATTGCTACTGCTCAAGAAGTACTTGCCGATGAGGTTCATCGGGTTTAGCAAAAGCAAGGAAAGAAGAAAGAGAAAAGAAATGAAATATAAAGAAGACCCGCCGATTGTTGTTGTTGTTGTTGTTGTTGTTGTTGTTGTTGTTGTTGTTGTTGTTGTTGTTGTTGCCTGGTACTTCTCTATAGAAGTTACTAAGGAGCAAGCCACGAAGAAAGGAAGAAGACTAGGGGTAGAAGAATATAGAAGGAAACGGAGGAAAAGATTCGAGTTAAAAAGGAGGAAAAGGAAATAGACTTCTAAAATTTAGCAAGTTCAACAATTCACGCTTAAATTGCTAATGTGATTGCCTATAAAGTCTGGTTGGTTTGATTGTTAGCACAATATGCATTTTAATCACGATTCTCACATTTTTTGCTTTGATTACTCAAGGAAGAAAATGAGTGTCATTCAAAGCAGGGTTGTGGCACATCTGCCATAGATTTGGCCAAACAGACGCCACATTAAAAATATTATATCGGTGATCTCTTTGGTATGCTATATATGAATATCATGAATATCAATAACATAACACGGTGCAGCACGTTCCATTCTTGTTGTGAGTGCGGAGTTAAAACTTTGATTTTGCAACAAATTATGCTACAAACAGTTGAATGTGTAATCACTTGAGCAACGTAGGACATGTCCGTAGTAGAGCTTAAACTAGATTCGCAATCGGGTCAACCAAGTCGTATATAATGGAGTGGAGATTTTTGTCTCCCGAGCTCCACTGCTCCCTGCATATTAAAAAAATACAAAAACAATACTTACATGTTTAAAAAAGTATGGATAAAAATCCTAAAAGTAGCCAACAATTTATCCTACAAACGTACAAAATCTCAATTCGAAATGTTTTATATTTTTAGCTACATAAAAATAACAAATGTGTGGATCTGAAAATTGTGGTTTCAAATCTCCAAAGTTTTATCAAATATTGTCATTTTTTTGTATCTCAAAATACCAAATATTTCAAATTAAGATTTTGCAAGTTTGCGGGACACGTCATTAGCTACTTTTGGGTTTTTTCTAAAATTATTTAAAACTTGTAAATATCATTTTCTTTTTTTTAATATGCAGAGATCACGGGTGCTCCGAAGCCAAAAGAACTTTCCATATATAATATAAGCTGCCTCGTTCACCTAGAAACCTACAAATAACTATTGAGTGACAACATTTGGATCTAGATTAGGATGTCAAGCGGGGCGGGTTTGCAGACAAATTATTTAATCTTAGACAGGTATACACAGTACAACTTGTATATCAGTTGTAATCTACTGTGTGTTATCACAACCTTTTAAAAGATAATTTAGGAGGCCGTGCTTCATTACTAAATTGAAAAAATTACCTTTTTTATGGCTGAGATACATACTAACCTTTTTTCTCCTTATTGTGAGCCAATAAGGCTGCATACACATAAGAAGGAAGATGTTAGGAGGGCACTGTCCTAAACAAGGGATAAGGAGTAAGAATGCCACGCGGTTTATCCCTTTGTAGATTTAATGTATCCTTGATAATGTGGATCTTAGCTACTGGCTTGCATCGTAAGATATGACGACACAACTGGTGGGGAAAAAGCGATAGAATCAAATGAGTAGTATGTTCAGCTCGGTATAATACGTACTTTAGCATATATTCATATATGTCTGTCAGTAGTATAATCGTATAATCCATGCATCAGCACTGTCTGACCTAAGCACAGTAAAATTATGTACCCAGTGCAAGTCGACATAATATGCCATGTAATCCAATGTAAGTATATTTACCAGCTATCTTATATTGCCAGTGCTATCTCACACTTAACAAATACTCAAGTCCGCATCAAAATTAACTATAGGAATACTATATTGCGTGCAAACCCGTCTCGCTTGACAACCTAGTGCAGATCCATATCCATGTTAATTCGAAATCTATGGGACAAACGTTCATTTCAGCAGAACGCAATTCATCGACAGTGCAAACAGAGCATCACCTTGTTTTGTGTTGGGCAATAGTTGGTACAGTATGTGCTTGAAGGTAGGTTGAGATGTTGGTAATTTTGACTTCTTGGTCATACGGGTGATATGTTGCTGTTCGGTTGAAGTCCCGTGCCACCGTGAAAGGCGGAAATCAGAAAGCCGTTTTGCAGATGAATAAACGTAGAGGATTGTGATACGCCTCCATTTACTGACAATCTGCCATATACTCTGAATTTTTGTTTAACTAACACACAAGACAAGATCACACCATCCGTTCGATGTTACCGGAGAAAGATACTAGTACTAGTGGGGAAGAAAATTAGGAAGAGAACCACGTCCACCCTGGTCACAGCGCGCGGACAACGAGATCCCGGCGGCCGGATCATCGACGGCGGCATCGAGGAGTACGCGAAACTCCTCGAGATCCGGTCGTCACCGTCCACGCCCGGCAGCTCCAAGTCCTTCCTCGCCGCTGGTTGGGGGTTGCGGACCGGTTCCACGGGCGGCGCCGCCAAATCGATTACAACGCGCGTGGCGGCCTGATTCCGACGGGGGCGAGTAGGAGGCCGCGGAGTCCGCTGGCCGCTGGTTCAGGAGGGGAGGAGCCGAGGAGGACGGTGCCGCGTGCGTCTATCGAAACAAAGATGCGGTGATGACCGGAGGAAGACGGCGACGCCTGGTGCCGAGGCGTCCGATTTCGTGAGCCTGTGCCTGGAGCAGATTGCCTTGCCACCGCGTGCCCTACAGTCGCCGCCGCCGCCTTGCCGCTGCCATCGCAGTGCCGTTCTTCCTCATCGCGTTCCTGCCGTCTCCACCCGGTCCGCAATCTCTGGCCATTGCGTTTTGAGGTATTACCTTGTTTGCATCCAGTGATTAGTTAAACCCCACTGTCCTCCACATGACTCTCTATTATTGCCATTTCACAGGGAAGGAAAGTGATTGGATCGAAATTTATGGTTCATAGAATTTATATTGGCGATCACACATCCTGAGATGTTTGTAACCCCATAAATTTTTTGTTCAGCACTACACCTGCCTTGACTGTGATCGGGCAAATTCTGCGTTGTGTGTTTAGCTGATCAAATTGGACAACACAAGTGGCTGCTAATTATGGAGTACCTTCCGGTCGAAGTTATCGGAAACATTCTTGCGCAACTTAGTGCTGCACGTGATGTCATGGTTGCCTCTGGGGTCTGTCGGAAGTGGCGAGAGGCCTGCAGGAAGCATCTCCATTCGCTGTCCTTCAATTCTGAAGATTTTCCTCGGGACATGACTACACGTCAACTCGAGATCGTCATCACACAGACTATATTTCAGACAATGGGGCTGCAATGCCTTTCTATTCATATTGATAACACACATGAGTTCTCCGCAGCACCTGTGATTGCATGGCTCATGTATACCAGGGAGACGCTTCGGTGCCTGTATTACAACATCCAAACCAACCCTAATGTGAACATCCTGGAGAAGTGTGGGAGACAGAAGCTGGAGGTGTTGGATTTGGACCATAACACAATCACCGGTGTTGAACCTAGCTACCAGAGGTTCACTTGTCTTAAATCCCTTTATTTGAGGCATGTGAGCATCTCTGCCCTGGATTTGAGCCTTTTAGTTGCTGCTTGCCCGAAGATTGAATCACTGGCACTTGATGTTCTTGAGATTGTCACATCTGATTCACAGTCTACAATGGAATTGACAAGCCATACCTTGAAAAGCCTCTTTGTGAAAACAGTTGGCGTGGACAAGATCATACTTGATGCAGATAATCTGGAGGTTCTGCACCTGAATGCTTTGAACCTTGATTTGTTTGAGCTCTCTGGGAAGGGTACACTAAAACATCTCAAGATTGATGACGTGAGTGTTACACATTTGGATATTGGGGAGAGTACAGATCATCTGGAGGTTGTAGATGTGAGTAATTTTATGATAGTTTGGCCAAAGTTCTACAGTATGATATCTAGAGCATGCAACTTGCAGACACTACGTTTCTGGGGTGTTGTGTTTGATGATGAAGATGAGATTGTGGACTTGGAGACTATTGCTGTTTCATTTCCTCTTCTAAGGCATCTTTCACTAAGTTATGAACTACGAGATGGGATTCTTCATTATAGCCTGCAAGGATTGTCACCACTGGAGAATGTTTTGGTTCTGGAACTTGGTTGGACAGTAATAAGTGAGCACTTTGGACCCTGGGTGTTTGGAATGATTGAAAGGTGTCCAAATCTCAAGAAACTAGTCATTCATGGTGTTCTTTCTGAGGCAAAAACACGCGAAGAGCGCAAGATGTTAGCAAGCTTCACCTCTTTTATAGTCTGTCTCATGAGAAAGTATGTGCATGTTGATGTGCAATTTGAGTATGAATGATCATCCACTAGGTCGAGTGGGTACCCTTATCCTAGTTCAGTTCAAGTCGTGACATCAGGTAATCTTTTGGGAGTTTTGGACTTCGACCAGCATAGCTTCATTGCAATTCCTTTTCTTTTTAAACGTCTTTGGAAACGATGCATTTCTGGATATCTCCTGTAAAACTAGTCTTGGTTGGTGTTATTATATGTTGCATGTTTTGTTGCTGCAGTATCATTTTTTTTTTCATTTACTAGACTACTCTGTGAAGTGTTGGTTGCTCACCTGTGAGTATTACATGTGCCAAAGAAAGCTTTGGAACCTTCAGAATCATGTTGTGCTGAAGCAAAGTTAATGTACATTACAAATAGTTACAACATAACCCTTACGAAGGGCTTCTTCAGCTCCCGCTGTGAGTGATATGATTGTAGCTGTTGGCATAGATTGTTATTGAACTCTGCTATCAATGTAACTGACCAATGCTTAGTTCAATGCCAATATAATAGAGAGGCTGCCATTTCATATTTCTTCTTCTGTGCATACCTGCCTCGGTACAAGGAACTACATTGCGGTATAATCTGGCCACCTCTAGGATTCTATTGAAATTTCAATATACATGCTTCCAGAGAATAGATGATTCCCTTATCCATTTAGGACATTACAACTGGGCAGTCTAGGAGCTCTCTCATGCCTCCACCCTACTAAGCCGTCAGATATTGCGATTGGGCCATCCCTGGCTGTCAGATCTCAGTTGCAGCGCCAGAATCTCTGCTAACTGGACCTTATGTCCTAAGGCCGTTATTCAGGTAGCGGAATTTGAGTATGGTGGTTAACTGCTGTTGACTGACTTGGCCATTCATGTGGTTGGCCTAATATGGCATAGCTAATTGGTTGCTGTACTACATGGTGGATGATTTGTTTCGTTACCTTTTTAAGATAATAGAAAGTTTATCTACCTTCCTGTTAAGTTTGTATGTAATAAAGTATAACCCTTTGAAGAAATGAGAAAGTATTCAAGGTCTTGGAAATTTGATGTAAAGCTGTGGCTTTGAATAGATGTTAGTGAGTGTAACCAGCGAATACTAATTTTGTTCACAGAAGAGCCTCAGTGGAGCTACGTCACACAATCATATTCTTGGACTTTTGGAACTTTGATAATAGTACCATAGGCTAAGAAGTTTTTAACTGTTATCATAGTTTTGATTTTCCATGTCTTGAACTCTTGTTACCTTCTGGTTTCTCACTCAAGCTTTCATGGGAAAACATCAATGTGATCAGTTTTCTGTCACATCAGCTTGAGATGCAGATTGACGTATAAAACTAGGAAAGTTACAGACATGAAAAACTGGTCCAGAAAATTGAGGATATTGACACATATACTCTGCTTTAAACTGAACTTGGGAATTATTGTATTTGGCTGTGTGATGCTACAGTATCCTGCTTAACAGCCAGCATGACTTTTTTTGCATACTACGGAGTAATAATATGTAGGAGTACCATGAACAAAACCAAATCACCTAGGAACAACAGATTAATGGGCCCATACTTTTGCTTAAGTTGAGTAATATTGGACTTACGATACCCTGATAAGTTCCAACGCTTTGCATGACCCATGATCAACTGCTGGAGCTTCTTTGTGGCTGTGGCTATCCTGTGAACTCACTTGTTGGCTACTTTTATGTCTCTTAGCTTTTATTTTTCGTGCAATCGTGCGACTGCACTTCAAATGCGCACACCGAGTAAGTTCGTTTAACACTAGGCAAACTGTTGCTATCCTTGAGAAGCACTGGTCTGCTGTTATAGCCAGTCGCCAGGAAGCACGTACTTCATGTGAGAACATCTTTTTAGTATCATGTTGTATCTATGTGAACTTCTAGTTATTTGAACATGATGCCATGATGTAAACAGTTGAGGATGAGTGTTATTTGGAGTGGTTAAGCATGCAATTATTGTACCAGCATAGTCGCGTGCCTAACTCTGTAGCTTGTTCCATTAAAGCATGCTCAAAGATAAATGTGCAGCATTGCTTTTTCGTAAGCTGTAGATTCTTCTGGTTGAAAATAATTTTATAATGATCATGGGGATTTAGATTGTAGTGTTATTGTTTAGATAAGGAGAAAAGCTCTTTTTTTTTCCGCGAATGACACTGGGAAATTAAATATTTAGTGAAATTAATGGTTTACCGATTCATGATCAACAAGCGATTCGTGTGTCTACTTTTGTGAACAATCGCTGTTGCATTTAAGTTAAATAGATGTAGTGAAGAACTTGTTTGGTTTCAGTAAAATAAAATCAATAAGCTTATGTTGGATCCTAGCCATGTTTCGTGGTAACATGTTCCCGGGGCACTGATTCTGCAAGACAATTGTGGCAGACAAACTTTTTCTTCTTGCTACCTTCGCCCTTTTCTAGGGGCTAGCTTGCAGGTCCTATTACTGAGTGCTATCAACTGTGCCATGCTGTTTCACAGATTAACCATGACCTGGAATCTAGCAGCTCCTAGATGAGTTCACAATTTAACAACGTACCTGGAATCTAGCACTAGCAGCTTATAGATGAACTATTCTGTGCCAGTTCTAGGCTTCTATTGTTGCTTCAGTACTTCCTCTGGTAATTCTTTGTTGGGTTATTTTTTTAATTGCAAGACCGCTTTACTGGTTTTGACTCAAATACAACACTACAGACTGATAGAGTTGAACCTACAAAGTTTCTGATCTCGTAGTTTTACCAAGCCTTCATCATCATACAGTGCAACGTAAATCTGGTTTTTACCTTTTGATTTTACCCCATGCCTAATGTTTTTCATGCATCTTGCAGGTCGCTTCCGATCCTACTTCATGGGAACCATATGGTTCATAATCAGCAGCTGGACGTACCATTGCACTGGGTTAAAGACAGTCGGGATGCCATATTTGCGAAACCGAAAGTTCCTGCGTATATTTTCTAGAAATCCTCTTCATTTATTCTGCTCCATTTGTTCAGCTGAAGTGAATTGATTCAGTTGAGATTTAAATGCACATCATGTCAACATCATTTGGATATTCACGACACAGAATTTGGTTCGAAATTCTCTTGATATGCTCTGAAAGTGGAACTTTTCTAAATTGTACTGTGTACCATTTTAAAGCCGACAGTTACAATCCCTGAGGGGTACTCTTGGGAAACGGGTATCCACCAGTATCCACTGTGCCACTTTATACCTTGACATTCGTCACCCAGGGGTGATTTTCATTGCATGGCAGCATCACCGCCTAACCGTACTCATCCAAGCTGAGTGCTCTACAATTTGAGGGGTAGCATCTGTTTTATGATTCCATCTGGGTTTGCGTTTTAGTACATATCTAAATATCTTTATGAAAGAACATATTCCGCATGACTGATCATATCAAATTAGGGGTCTGGGTTGGCTTGCTGAATTGACATTCCTTCCTCTATATATACCTCCACTCGCCAATCGCCATACGGACTTTCCTTTTCTTATTACCTCATGCAATGTCAAGATGGGAGGATGATTCTGTTTATTGGTTTAGTT
This sequence comes from Avena atlantica, assembly GCA_910589765.1. Lineage (NCBI taxonomy): Eukaryota > Viridiplantae > Streptophyta > Magnoliopsida > Poales > Poaceae > Avena > Avena atlantica. The sequence continues at coordinate 486,640,035 of OU342735.1, read as the reverse complement.
AAGCAAATCAACCAAGCTTTAAGAACTCAACAGAACACTTTGCTCCGATTCTGTGGCAGCATCATATACTGATCTTGCCCTTTGGGAGCTGATTAAGCTCCCTTAATATCTTGGTAAGTGCTAAGCTAACCTCTGGGTTGTTGTGTTGACGATCTCATGGTAGCCAACGAATGGGAATATGGTGGATTTGTCAGCTGAAGCATGAATGAGATGAAATAAACAAACAGGAGGTGCGACCTGTTCCGTAAATTACGCAGCCGTGGACAGACTGATACAAAAGTTCTGATCAATGACCTTTCTACAGCTGCTGCCGCCTGCTGCTGCTTCCTTTACAAGTTTGGAGGACAGACTTTGGTAATGTCTATACTATAGCAGTATCTCTTTTCGTTCTCAAGTGGATATAAAAATTAAGAAACCGTGGAACCAAGCATCTGCATTAGGATAAGTGCACCAACTTAAGGATCTCAAAGCCACTCAGAGCATATCTCTAGCCTAACTCTTATAATTTAGAGTAAAAGCCATCCTTTCGTTTGGAAGAGCAATTTTACTCCTCTAAAAAAAGTGAGGTTTCTAGCAAAACTCCCTAAAAAATGGCATTTACATCTTGACTAACGGAGGGAGTAGCTGCGATCAATCACATAAATGCATAAACATAATACTCTCTCCGTCACATAAATGCATAAACATAATACTCTCTCCGTCTCAAAATTGATGTTGCTGGTTTGTCAAAATTTAGATGAATCTATATACATCTAAACTATATAGATTCATCTAAATTTTGACAAATCCATGACATCTATTTTAAGACGAAGAGAGTATAAGATTCATAATTCATATAGACTGATAGATTAGCCATACAAATCGATGAGTAAATGTCACCGGGGTCATACAACTTGTTCCACGTGCGCAGATAAGTCACACTTGTTGTAAAATAGACAAACCGGTCACACTACTTATCAAACGCGTGCACCGCAGGTCACAAACAGGTGAACCGGTCGGTTTTTGACAAAAAAAAATGACACGTGCGTCTCACGTGAGCATCTTAGGTAGGAATGGAAATGTGGTCTCGAAACCCGCAAACCCGATGGGTACCTGTCTTAAACGGGGATGGTTTGGTTAAAGGTTAGACCTGCCAAGTCTAACGGGGCGGGTCTGGGGGTGGCAAACCCGTACCCGCAGACCCGTAGACCTGCTCTAAGTCTTAATCATATCCCTATTTGTTGGAAAGTGAAAGATTGAGAATGAAACTTGTGATCTATTGCTTGTGGGCAAAGCCCTATTTATACAAGAGTTTGGGGCACCATTGGTGCCTACAAGAGACATGACTATTATAAAAGGACACAACTGTTGATATAGAGAGAAGAGGGAATGGACGTCCATTCAGTGCTTTGGACATAACTAACATGTGCTAATCTAAAGGGACACGATGGTTGTTTCCAAGTCGGTTCCTGTAGAGGGACATGTCCGTTGGATTTTAACACTCCCCCTTGTACCAAGCTACTTCTCTCATGTCTTGTATTCCTTGTATATCTTGAGAATATTGACCTTGATCACTAGCGTATATCATGTTGAATAACTCCTCCAAAAACCCTGTGGGAAAAATATGAGGAGAATAAGATTTGATATGTTGTCAAAACTCCTTTAAAACCCAATGGTAAAAGTAAGGAGAAAATGATACAACATATAATGATTATTGTCTCTTTGATTACTTACATGAGAAAACCTTGAAAGGATAAAGCTCACTAGTAAGTTTAGAGAACAATTGATATGTCTTGTATATGTCCGTTAAAAACCCCGGTGAGGAAAATAGGAAGTATGACACATATACTTATGTTGATACTACCTCATTAAAAACCTTGATGAGAATCATGAGAGTAAACTCATAAAGGAAAAAAGAGTGTAATATAATGTTTGATTGGGTTATTATTTCAGAGAGTTACTCCCCCTGATCTTTGCAAATCTCGAAGTCGTTGCATACCAATTCCGTGAACATATTTTTCAAATGTTGAAGATGGTAGTGACTTCGTGAATAAGTCAGCAAGATTATCGCATGATTTGACTTGCAAAACAATTTAGGTGCAATATGCTTAGTGATATTGTTCTTTATGTAACCCGTTTGCATTTGAGCAACACAAGCAACATTATCTTCGTAGATAATGGTTGGAGATTCGATAGAACCTTTTCCACATGATTGTTGTATGTGGTTTATCATCCTGCGAAGCCACAACATTCGCGTGATGCCTCATATAATGCGATTGTTTCAGAATGATTGGTGGATGTAGCCACTAGAGTCTGATTGGAGGACTTCCATGAGATGGCTGTCCCACCATGTAGGAACATAAAACCGGTTTGTGATATGGCATTATGGGGGTCTGATAAATAGCCAGCATCGGTATACCCAATCATATCAATGTCCAAATTTTTCTGAAATTGATAGTATAGGCCTAGATCCTTGGTACATTGGAGATATCGAAAGATACTCTTAACTCCCGCCCAATGGCATTTAGTGGGATATGCGCTATGTCTAGCTAGTAAATTTACTGCAAATGCAATATCAGGCCTGGTGCAATTTGCAAGATACATGAGCGCTCCAACGGCACTGAGATATGGAACTTCAGATCCAAGTATCTCTTCTCCATCATCCCTTGGTCTAAATTGATTTTCTCTATGTCTAGAGATCGAACGACCATGGGAGTTTTGGATGGATAGGACATGTCCATATTGAATTTTCCAATATTTTCTGGATATAAGCGGTTTGATGAACCAAAATACCTGAGGGAAGGTGCTCGAGTTGTAATCCTAAGCAAAATTTGATTTTTCCCAAATCCTTCATCTCAAATTTCTTCTTTAGATGACCGCGTGCTTCATCAATATCTTGTGTGTTGCCAATGATGTTAAGATCATCTACATACATTGAAATAATGCAAAATCCAGTTTTGGAATTCTTGATGAAAACACATGGACAATCATCATTGTTGGAGTATCCATTTTTCACAAGGAACTCACTAAGTCGGTTGTACCACATGTGTCCCGACTGTTTTAAGCCATATAGAGAGTTATTTAGTTTTACACAATATACGTTGCGTTTTGAGTTTGGATTCAGAATTGAGATTCCATCAGGAACCTTCATGTATATGTCCGAATCAAGTAAGCCGTAAAGGTAAGTGGTCACTACGTCCATCAAATGCATAGATAGACGATTTTATACTGTCATAGATAATAAGGTATCGGAAAATAATGCCACTTATTACTGGAGAATATGTTTCATTGAAATTAATGCCTGGTATCTGCGTGAAACCTTGGGCTACAAGCCTTGCTTTATATCTCACCACCCCATTGTTCTCATTCCTCTTGCGGGCGAAAACCCATTTGAATCCCACATGTAAAACTTTGGGAGGTGTAGGTATTGCTTCTGTGAATACCATAAGTTTGTTGAGCGAGGCTAATTCTACTTGGATTGCATCCTTCCATTTAGGTCAGTTGGAGCGTTTCTCACACTCTGCCATGGTCTTTGGATCATGATCGTTTAGAAGGTTGTTTGCAATGGTAGTTGAGAAATATATGTCGATAATTGTAGACTTACGGTTGTAAGATTCTCCAGAGTCTATATAGTTTGTCGAAATTTCATTTACCCTTGTTGACTCGTCATGATTTCCCAATACGGTTGAGTTTGGGTGATCTGATGTCCCGGTCATTGTGTGCACAACCGAGTTGGGTTGTGAAGGTTGTCCTTCCATTGGGTGTATATTACCCATTTGATTATCAACGGTAGGTTGATTTTCATTTACTAGTTCAGAGGGTTTCTTCCTCTGTTTCCTTTGTTGCTTGCGAGGAGCTGATCCTTGTTCCGTGGCTGTACTTCTCCCCCTCTTCTTTTGAACAGGGATTGAGTGGTTTTTGTTGGTACCTCCACTCGTTCAGGCGCATTTATTGCAGGATTGTAGGATTTAGTAACACCTTTATAGTCACTAAATGAATCTGGCAGATTATTTGCAATGTGTTGCAAATTAATTATTTTCCGAACTTGAAATTCGGTTTCTTGAGTACGTGGATCTGAGGAGGAAATGCATTGGTCATTCCAATCGATTTCCGGGCATTCTTTTTTGTACTTGATATCTCCCCCTAATGCCAGGAAATGGCCCTCATTAAAGATGCAATCATCGTGACGGGCTGTGAATAGATCCCCTGTGTGGGGTTCAAGGTACTTGATTATCGACGGTGATTTGTACCCCACATAGATCTCCAATTTCCTATGTGGGCCCATGGATGTACGATGCGGTGGTGATATCGACACATATGTGGCACATCCGAATTTACACAGATGGGAAATGTTTGGTAGATTTCCACGTACTAATTGCAGAGGGGAAGTGTTGTGATATGCAGTTGGTCGCAATTGAATTAAGTCAGCAGCGTGTAAAACTGCATGACCCCAACATGAAGTTGGTAAATTGCAATTCATTAGCAAGGGTCGTGCGATGAGCTTAATTCTTTTCATTAGAGATCCTTCCAATCCATTTTGTGTGTGGACATATGGGATCAAGTGCTGAAATTTAATTCCTAGGGCCATGCAATAATAATTGAAGGCACGTGAGGAAAATTCAGCAGCGTTATCCATTCGAATTGTTTTAATTCGATTCTAGGGATAATGAGCTTGTAATTTAATAATTTGTCTCATTATTTTGGCAAATGCATGGTTTCGTGTGGATAGGAGGCACACGTGGGACCATCATGTAGATGCGTCTATTAGAATCATGAAATACCTAAAAGGTCTAGACAATGGTTGGATCGGACTACAAACATCACCTTGAATTCGTTCAAGGAATTGGAGTGATTCAACATGAATTTTAAGACGAGAAGTTCTTAAAATTAGTTTCCCGATAGCACATGCAGTGCACATGAAATCCGTAGATTGTGGGAATTTAGCTTCATTTAAGTCATAACCATTTGAATTGCAGATAATTTTTCTCATCATCCCTATACCAGGATGACCAAGGCGATCATCCCAAGTTTAGAATGCATTGACATTCTGAAAAATTACCTTATACGCAACGTGTGTTACGGGTTTTATGTATGTGTAGTAAAATCCTGATGATAAAGAAGGAATTTTCTCAAATATTTGTTTGCCATATCCGTTGTCTTTGGTAAAAGGAGATATTCCTCTTGGTTGTCTTCATGGGTTTCAATGTGAAAGCCATTTTTCCGGATATCTCTATATCCTATGAGGGTACAGGTTGAATCGGGATACAATAAAGCATCCTCAATTATAATATGTGTATCCATAGGGAGGGTAAATATGACACGTCTTGTGCCAACAATTACCACATCACGTCCAAAGATTGTTAAAATATCTCCATTTAACTTTTTAAGAGTTTAGAAATACTTTATTTCCCTAAGTATAGAGTTTGTGATACCACTGTACACAAGGCATATTTCCTCCTCCATTTGGATTGACTCCCGTAGAATCTATATATTAAAAATGTAGAATTTTCAGTGATGAAAATACTTTTATTGAATATATAGAATATTTACAAACTTTATTGATATCAAAGTGCTGATACAATATCTATATATATATTGTGCTTTACAATATAGGATGAAGACAACAACAACAACAATAATATGTTTTATTACGACAATCTGATAGATGTACATAAATATATTATCTAATGGAGTTGATCGACTAGTCAAAGTTCCTGAATACATCATTTGAGGCATATTCGATCATCATGTTCTCCTTGTCCATGGAGTCCTGTGGTAGATGGAATTCCTTGGTGTTGCTTGGTTCTCCTTGAACATCTTGCGAACATCTAGTTTCCATGTTGTTCTCAGGTTGAAGATGGAAGTGTGCTTCATATCTTGCTCTTTGGGTATGTCTGTTACGTCCCATGGATTGCAGGTAGAGGTTTATAAGATGTCTTGGGGTGCGACATTTCTTGGTGGTGTGGTTGTAGCATCCACATTTCTGGCAAAGAGTAGTTTTATCAAACTTCTTCTTTGCTATGCCCTTCCCCTTTTCTGAATTATGTGTCATGTTCTTCTTGTTGCAATAGCGGTTGGTTTTACCCTTAAAGTTCTTTGTTTGGACTTTGAATGAGCCATTGAACTTGTTGTTTTTATGAAAATTTGCATGTACCTCAGGCATAGGAGCGGCCCCAACTGGGCGTCGATGACTATTCTTCAAAATAAGTTCATCATGTTTCTCAGCCTGGAGAAGCACATGTATAAGTTCAGAATAAACTTGGTAATTCCTGGCACGATATTGTTGTTGTAAGATCCTATCAGCAGGGAGCATAGTTGATAGAGTCTTTTCTATCTTCTCCACTTCTGAAGGTTCCTTCTCGCAAAAACACAACTTTGAACAAATCTTATGGACTTCATGATTATAAGCTCCAACAGATTTGAAATCCTGGAGCCTTAAGTGGGTCCATTAATACTAGCTTCAGGAAGTATAACAACCTTCTGCTGTTCATATCTCGTATTAAGTGATTGCCACATATTGCTTGGAGATTCCTCCATCAAATATTCAGATTTTAAATCTGGGTGAATATGGTGCCTTATGATGTATAATGCACCATATTTCTGTTGCTCAGTTAATTGTGCAACTCCATCCTGAGGAGGATCCTCGGGTGGTATGAGTGCACCTGCAATGCCACGGGATGAAAGACTTATATTAACATCCATAGCTGTCGGGGGAATAACCCCCGGTAGGGTCATAAGGGGTAAAACGTTGCCCAGCTTGGCTTGTGCCGAGCCAAACAAATCTCAGGTCGGGTAACAACGGCCGGGTGAGAAGGTCATGTGCGGCCGACATAAGAATTATGTCGGACCATATAAGACAAGTTGGTTTACCTTGCAGGAAGCAACGAGCCGAGTCTCACGAGGGAAGGCCGAGTCAGAAAGGATGCGTGGCGGCTTTCCAAGTAAGATTCAGGAGGGACCATGGTAAAGCATGGTCAAAAGAGAAGGGCAACGCCGGGTGACACAAAAGGAGCCGAGTGACGACCAAAGCAAGGGATGACGTACAAAGTCACGGTATGATGCCAAAAGATCTGTAGACTACGTACGAGAAGACTGTTAGCTGTATGGCTTTGTGGACTGGGTCAAGGGGCTTAGGGCTAGCCCATGACCCAGCCCTCACGGTAGGGACCAAGATCCAAATAGTAACCCAAGAACCCAAAGGGATGTAACCTAACTGGCCATCTCTTATATAAGGAGGGGCATAGCTAGGGTTTAGGGGGGGTTGGACCAAGTAGGAAACTAGTGCCCAAAGGATATGCTCAAACAACTCAAGGAGCACTTGTAAAACTTCTTAGATCAATAGAAATCCTAAGGGTGGAGAGTTCATCTTGTTCTTCATGTGCAGCTAGACCGTGCACTCCCTCCCTGGTTACCACAAACGTCCATCCGGACCCCAACTTAAGCCTACCCATGGCATCTGTCGTGACACCACCACGACAGTTGGTGCCCATCGTGGGGCAAAAGCAGGCACTTGCTGGAGTTTTCATCAGGACGGGCAACATCATCGCCAAGACGGGCGAGCACGTCTATTCCAGCCTCATCTAGAGGTTCGGAGCACACAACTTCGTCAGCGACAATGCAGGCTGCTTCGGGACCAAGCCATTCCCAAGGTGCGGTCGCTTCATCAAGTTCGGCGAGCACCAGGTCTACGTCGCGGTGCGCATGGAGCGCGCGTACCCGGAGCGCGTCATCCTGGCGCCGGATCCACCTACGGCTCCTGCCGTGGGAAAGCTTCATCAACCCGTCTCCATTGAGGTAATTATGACAACTCCGAATACCCAGCACCTCCAGTAGTCCCTGTGGTGAATGAGGGTGCTGAGGGAGGATGATGGCTCAGTTGATGTGGAGCCTGTTGGGAACCCCAAGAGCAAGGTGTGAAGCAGCCCACAGCCGCAAGTCTTCCCTTAGTAAGAAACCGAGGTTATCGAACCAGTAGGAGGAAGGAAACGTCACACAGGTGTTGCAAGCAACGCGGAGACCTGCACAACACAAACTCAATACTTTGCCCCAACTAACAGTGAGGTTGTCAATATCATCGGTTGCTGTAACAAAGGATTAAACGTATGGTGTGGAAGGTAATGGTTTGCAGCAAATAAACAAGTAATAGTTGAAGATGTATCAATGGTAAATATTGGACCGGGGTCCATAGTTCACTAGAGGTGCTCTCCTTAGATAAAAAACATGGCATGAAGGGTAAACAAATTACAACAGGGCAATTGACAGGAACTGAGCAAGGCATAACAATGCAATACCAGACAAAAATATCCTATGAGATTCGATTGGGCAATGCAACAATATAGATAGACCGCCATCCAACTGCATCTATGACTAGAAGTCCACCTTCAAGTTATCATCCGAACCCCCTCCAGTATTAAGTTGCAAGCAACAGACAACTGCTTTAAGAAAAGTGTATAAGGTAAACAATCCACTTGTTCTATCAACAAGAGACCGTTGTTTTCTCCCTAGTGGAAACATCACATCTACAACTGAAGAGATTTCTATAACTTCCCTTGGAAACTAGAGGCATGAACCCACTATCGAGCATAAATACCCCCTCTTGGAGTCACTAGCAACTACTCGTCCAAGATAGCTACTAACAACAGAGAGCATGCAAGATCACAAACAACACAAACATGATAGAATCATAAAGACAAAACCATTAATCAATCTGACATAGTAATCTCAATATCCATCGGATCCCCGCAAACACAACATGCATGATTACAAATAGATTAGATCTTGATCATGAACGGAGCTCACAAGATCTATACATGAAAGCACAAGGAGGAGATACAACCATCTAGCTACTACATGGACCTGTAGACTAAGGTGGAGCTACTCACGCTTCATACCGGAGAGAAGGCCTCCAGGATGATTTCCCCTCCGGTAGGGTGCCGGAAAGAACTTCAGATCCCCCCTATCTAGGGACGACGGTGGCGGTGGCTATAGAAGGTTTCGTGGAGTTTTTATCGGGTGCCTAGGGTTTCTGCATCGGGGGCTTCTTATAGGCGAAGAGGCGAGGATGGGAGGCGGACAGGGGCCCCACACCCTACCCAGGCGCGGGGTGGGCCCACCCACGCCTAGGGGGGTCTGGCCGCCCTGGTTCGCTTATTCGTCTCGTCTTCTGGCTTCGTGTCCCCCACGGTAAAATATTGACTTTGGCTTTTGTCCCGTCCAATTCCGAGAATATTGATTTTCTGCCTTTCTGGAACCAAAAACAGAATAAAACAGAATAAAACAGGCAACTGGCACTATGGCAACTTGTTAATAGGTTAGTTCCAGAAAAGATATAAAAACACCTCAAAGTGTAGACAAAGTAGATACTAAACAAGCATGGAGCATAAAAAATTATAGATACGTTTCCGACGTATCAAGCATCGCCAAGCTTAACTCCTGCTCGTCCTCGAGTAGGTAAGTGATAAAAGAATAATTTTTGAGGTGACATGCACCATCAAAACCAAGATCAAACCATTTGCAAGCATTGAAAGCTGGGAACAAAGATCTGTAAACATGTGCATGAAAGATGGAGTTCTAACAATGGGAAATAGTAACTATGCATGCAACATGAAAGGCTACAAACAAAGATCATGAATAACATGCATTGAAAAACGTTTGTTTGTTTCACATACAGAAAACATGACATAGTGGCATTTAGCTTGTCCCTCATAGAGTAGCAAATAGATGCATAGGACACCTTCAAAGTTCACAAGGGTGACTAGAAACAAATAGCACAAGAACAAGTAATATCACAATATGCATCAATCGATAAGTTTTGGGACACTGCACAAAGAATGACAACTATGCTCTCTTAATGGTGCCTAAAGGTAGAAAGTGGAGACTCAAATAATGGTGGAATAAAGGCCTTTCATAAAGGAAGCAGGGATTTTAAGTTTCAAAAAGAGCTTCCAAAAATATGGTACTTGTTAGCTTTCAGCCCTCATTGCCCCTATCATAAGCATCTTGAAGTGGTTAAGGTTAAAGTGAACAAAGATGGAGTATATGCTTGACAAATTATAAGTTGGCAATCTCAAGTCCCTTGAATACGAGGGCCACACCTCATGCTACTCAACTTCGGTCACCTGTAAGTTCTTGTCATTGTAAGTACATGCATATCATAGAGAACCGCCAACGGGGTACCCCTTGCACATGGTACAGGAGCTATCCCATAACCAAAATGACAAGGCAAGCAGACAATGATCATCTCAGCGATATTTTTATTTACTATATGTATAGCTTTTTATTGAGGATGCTTCATAGATAGATCACTATGGTGATGCTGCAAGTTTCCACCATGATTAGCCATGGCTTAGGCTAGCGGCCCAGGCGTTTCTCTAACACAAACTACATACTCCATGGACTTACAAGTTCCCTCTTTATTTCACACCGGTGACATCCATAGGCAAAAGAGCATGATATCAACTGAGTACAAAGTACAATTGCAATGTTGAAAACGTTCCTCGTGACAGCACGGTTCTGCTAATTCCAACGTATAAGTGCAAGCATATACAACATAGATGACACAATGGTTCAAGTTTATTAGGGGCAAATAAATATGAAATGTGCCATCAAGTTTGTGAGGGCTTTAATCACTAAGTTTTCACATAACAAAATACTTTTTAATTGGAATATAGCTGAAAACAAGAATATACTGGGAATGGTGTAACCCACCATGCATAGGAGTTTATAGTGGACACTTTGGAATAACTTGGTTTCTTGGGAGTTGGAAGCATGAGTAGACCTTACTCATACAAGTGGAGGCTAGCAAAAGACTGGGAGCAACCAAATAAGAGAGCAATAATGGCCATAATCATGCAGAGCAACAAAACATTACTAATCAAAGCATAGAGTGGTACTACAAGTCAAGGACTAAATGATCATAGAGGCTATAGTGACTTGTCAAAGTCATAACATGGTGTGAGCATTTGCCAAGTCAACCCAAACAAAGCATCAAAGGAGAATACCACAATACTATGCTTTTGCGTGCTAAAACAACGCATAATTTTTTCAAGGCACACTAAGCAATACCAATTGTTTGGAACAAGACATGCTACAGCACTAATCACTAAGCATAAGGTCAAAACAACAACTAGCATGTCATACTAAAGTCTAAGTCACCGTCAATGCAAGCTCCTCTTGCACTTTCAAGCAATAACTTACTACTCCTTTCCAACACCAAGCAACTTATTTGCAAAACAACACAGCGAGAACGGGGGTCCAAACTTCTTTATTCAAGCAAACTAACAAACTAAGCAAACAAAACGAAAACTAAGATGCTCCAAGAACAACACAAATGTGCATGAAACAATAAAAACGAAGTGTCTAGACATACCTGAGCTTTTTATTGATGAAGAAGGGGATGCCTAGGGCATCCCCAAGATTTGACGCTTGTACCTCTTGGATATTTCTTGGGGTGACACCGGGGTGGCATCCCCAAGCTTGAGCTTTTGTCCATTCTTCATCTCATTACATCATTCTCTCTCTACACTTGAAAATTTTCCTTCATCCAGAACTTCACACAATCTTCATTAGCAACATTAGTGTATTCAAAAGATAATAGACCTTTAGGCAAAGCTTTGGAATAGCAAGACTTTTCACTAAAAACACAAGCTACTGTAGTAACTCCTTCAAAAAGCTCAATTACCCAAAAGAGAACTCAAAAAGGAATCAATAAGAAGCAAATGCAAATAATGGCAGAAATCTATCAAAACATACCAACAGGTAGAACCGATTTTTTTGAACATCTTCGGTTGATCAAATCAAAAAGTGTTGAACTAAAGAAAGTTAGCTAACATACTGGGGGATTTATTCATAATTGTTCATCTCAATCCGAGTTATAGAGACTCCTCACGATTTTTTTTGTGGAGGAAAGAAATCTGTTTCGGGACAACAACTCCCCAAATCTTACTTCCCTCTCATTAGAGGTTATTCTTGGCACAAAAAGCAAACAAAAAAGGATAAGGAGAGGTTATTACTAAATAAATAACTTCCGACACTTAAGGAAACTCTTGGGTTATCTCCCAACAAGTACTTTTCTTTAACGCCTTTAAGTTAGGCACAAGAAGCAAGAAGAATCAAGTATTTTCAATTGAAGAATTTAGATCAATACTTGCAAAGTCTTCAACTATAAGAGGTATCTCATCCAAATGACTCTTGGAGGATGCCTTTTCATTTCTTTTTGGTTTACTACTTTCATCAAAAGGATTTTTAGGAACAATCCAACCAAAATTCTTTTCAAAGGCCTCATGCATTCCAACAAGCTTAAAGGGTACGGGTATCTTAAATTCCTTTATAGGCTTGGTTTTATCTGAAGTACCCACAACATCTACACATGAGCCTAGCATATTAAAACGCTCAAAGACCTTTTTGGCCTCCCTAGCAACATCATGGAACTCTTTGAGTAAAGTTTCAAGAATAAATTCTCTCTTTTCAGCATTCTTTTCTTTCTTTAGCTTTAGGAACAAAATTTGCATCATGGGGTTAAGGCTAACAAACCTAGCCTCCAGCATATGAACTAAAGAAGCAGAAGCAATCTCATAATTAGGAGCAAGCTCTGCTATAGATTTATCCTCAATATCCTCATGCTTGCTAACATAAAATATTATCTTTCCCAATTATGGAGCCATTACCTATTGAAAGATTTTTCAGGGTGAACTTGGGGAGAAACAAGGTGTTCTCGATAGGGTCCATTTTGGCAAAGGTGGGCAAGCCAAAAATAGCAGCAACAGCTAGAGCAGGAATTATTTTTTTGTGTTTTTGAATAAAGGAAGCAAACCAAACCAGACTAATTTGTTTTGGAGTTTTTGAAAATAGCAAACAAAACCAAGCAAAAGAAACTAAGCAAACTAAAAAACAAAGTAAATAGAAAGGAAGTGGAGGACTCCCCTTGTGAAGACGTCCTTAGCCTCCTTGGCAACAGCGCCAGAAAACTTGGTGCTTGACGGGGAGGAAGAGGTTGAAGCTATCCTGTAGATCCCCGACAACGGCGCCAGAAAACTAGTTGATGGCTCAGTTGATGTGGAGCCTGTTGGGAACCCCAAGAGAAAGGTGTGAAGTAGCACATCATCAAGTCTTCCCTCAGTAAGAAACCGAGGTTATTGAACCAGTAGGAGGAAGGAAACGTCATACAGGTGTTGCAAGCAACACGGAGACCTGCACAACACAAACTCAAGACTTTGCCCCAACTAACAGTGAGGTTGTCAATATCACCGGTTGCTGTAACAAAGGATTAAATGTATGGTATGGTAGGTAATGGTTTGCATCAAATAAACAAGTAACAGTGGAAGATGTATCAATGGTAAAGATTGGACCGGGGTCCATAGTTCACTAGAGGTTCTCTCCTTAGATAAACAACATATCGTGAAGGGTAAAGAAATTATAGCACGGCAATTGACAGGAACTGAGCAAGGCATAACAATGCAATACCAGACAAAAAGATCCTATGAGATTCGATTGGGCAATACAACAATATACATAGACCGCCATCCAACTGCATCTATGACTAGAAGTCCACCTTCAGGTTATCATCCGAACCCCCTCCAGTATTAAGTTGCAAGCAACAGACAACTGCTTTAAGCAAAGTGTGTAAGGTAAACAATCCACTTGTTCTATGAACAAGAGACCGTTGTTTTCTCCCTAGTGGCAACAACACATCTACAACCGAAGAGATTTCTGTCACTTCCCTTGGAAACTAGAGGCATGAACCCACTATCGAGCATAAATACCCCCTCTTGGAGTCACTAGCAACTACTCAGCCAAGATAGCTACTAGCGATGGAGAGCATGCAAGATCACAAACAACACAGACATGATAGAATCATAAAGACAAAACCATTAATCAATCTGACATATTAATCTCAATATCCATCGGATCCCCGCAAACACAATATGCATGATTACAAATAGATTAGATCTTTATCATGAACGGAGCTCACAAGATCTATACATGAAAGCACAAGTAGGAGATACAACCATCTAGCTACTACATGGACCCATAGTCCAAGGTGGAACTACTCACGCTTCATACCGGAGAGAAGGCCTCCGGGATGATTTCCCCTCCGGCAGGGTGCCGGGAAGAATTTCAGATCCCCCCGATCTAGGGACAACGATGGCGGCGGCTACAGAAGGTTTCGTGGAGTTTTGATTGGGTGCCTAGGGTTTCTGCATTGGGGGATTCTTATAGGCGAAGAGGCAAGGCTGGGAGGCAGCCAGGGCCCCACACCCTACCCAGGCGTGGAGTGGGACCACCCACGCCTAGGGGGTTCTGGCCGCCCTGGTTCGCTTCTCCGTCTCGTCTTCTGGCTTCGTGTCCCCCACCGTAAAATATTGACTTTGGCTTTTATCCCGTCAAATTTCGAGAATATTGATTTTCTGCCTTTCTGGAACCAAAAACAGAAGAAAACAGGCAACTGACACTGTGGCAACTTGTTAATAGGTTAATTCCAGAAAAGATATAAAATCACCTCAAAGTGTAGACAAAGTAAGGCAAAGTAGATACTAAACAAGCATGGAGCATAAAAAATTATAGATACGTTTCCGACGTATCAGAGGAAATCCAGAAGAAATGCCAAGGGTGGCAAGAACTGCAAAAGCGCCGCTAGAAAAGCCAGAGACATAGCTAGGAGTAAGAGAGCCAAAGAATTGCAATAAGCAATAGAGAAATTATTAGAGCCAGTAGCGCCAGCAGTTGATCCGGCGCGTGTGTAGGCCGAGTTAGAGGAGGCCAGGATAAAAGTCTTGGAGAAGGCAAAGGAGTTAGCACAGTTACAACAAGATGTGGATATCATAATTCGAGATCTCAACTCGGCAAAACGAGTCAAAGGCGCTAAGACCCAGATTGATGCAACAAGGTTGAGAGGCAGAAACCTCAATGAGGAACTGGCGGACGCAACATCAAAGATAACACCAGAAAACATCAACGAAACAGCCATGCGGCCAACATACAACACGGCGGCAACAAATTTGAGAGCCACAAAGGCAGCAATGGCTGAGTTGCCCCATCTGACGGGTGAAGCAAAGAGAAAACAATAGGAACGAGTCAATGAATTAGTGAGAGCAGCAGGCATGTTGAATGAAGCGTACTACAGGGCAAATCCGGGTATAGCTGGAAGTTCGCAGTTGGTTCACTCGGCGACTCCCATCCCGGCAAGATCAGCAGGCCATACAGCCTCTTCACCAGGAGTAGCGCCGAGATAGAGAAAATAAAAGAGTGTGGATTCAAGAAGGAATAAGCAGATGGTTGCTTATGACCCGGTAGTGGTTCAAGGAAACCCAGCCCGTGCGCAGGGAGCAAGAAGAAATGTCGCTCAGGGAAATGAGAACCAAGAAAACACTGGCCGAGAAAGGCAAGCGGGGCAAAGAAATGACAACGGGGCGCAGAACTTTGTGTTGGAATTATGCCCTAGAGGCAATAATAAAGTTGTTATTATTATAATTCTTGTTCATGATAATGTTTATATTCCATGCTAGAATTGTATTAAGCGGAAACTTTAATACTTGTTTGGTTTGTGAACAACACCGTGTCCCTAGTACGCCTCTATGGACTAGCTCATTGATTAATGATGGTTAAGGTTTCCTAACCATGGACATGAGTTGTCGATTAATAATGAGATCATATCATTGGGAGAATGATATGGTGGACAGACCCAAACTAAGCGAAGCAATTAGATCGTGTCATCGTGTTCGTCTTTGCGAAGCTTTTCTTATGTCAAATATTGTATTCCTTAGACCATGAGATAATACAACTCCCTGGTATCGGAAGAAAGCTTTGAGGTCATCAAACGTCATCCTATGAGAGGGTGATCATAAAGGTGTCTCTCGGGTGATCGGAAAGTATCTGCTGGGTTGTATGTATCGAGATGGGATTTGTCCCTCCCAAGTTGGAGAGATATACTTCGGGCCCACTCGGTAATCGATATCAACACCGCTTGCAAGCATGTGGTTAAGGAGTTAATCACAAAGTGATATCGGATTACGGAACGAGTAAAGTACTTGCTGTGAACGAGATTGAACTAGGTATGACGGTACCGACGATCGAATATCGGGCAAGTAAAATATCGCGAGACGAAGGGAATATATATATGGGATTGATTGAATCCTGGCATCGTGGTTCATCCGATATGATCATCGATGAATGTGTGGGAGTCAATATGGGTGTCCAGACCCCGCTGTTGATTATTGATAGAAGATCATGTCTGCATATTCTCGAACCCGCAGGGTCACACACTTAACGTGTCTCGACGCTAGGATAGATTGGATAATTGGTTTATGAGTTTTTGTTCGGAGTCTCGGATGGGATCCGGGACATCAAAGAGAGGTTCCGGAGTGGTCCGGAGAATAAGATTCATATAAGGCAGTGCGGTTTTTAGAGTTCGGAATTGTTCCGGGTTAATCGGTATTGTACCGGAAGCTTCTAGAACCTTTCGGAAGGGGACCAACGTGGCCCCACCTTCCGGGAGGGGGCATGGGCCTATGAGGGAGTGCTCTGGCCGCATTGGGCCAGGGGCACAAGGCCCCATAGGTCCCAGCCGGCCAAGAGAGGTTTAAACTCGAGATAGACCTTCTAGAAGGGGGGTTTCCTTGCCCCCCACTCCTTATCCTTTGGGGCCGCCGGTTTGGGCTTGGGGGAGGGGCTAGGGCTGCGCCCCCCTCTATATAAAGAGGGGTGGGGGCGATCCAACCCCTCACACCTTCCCCTCCAACCCTAGCCGCCCTGCTGCCCTTCCTCTCTCCCTCCCGACTGTTTGTAGGCGAAGCCCTGCTGCAGAAATTCTCCACCATATACACCACGCCGTCGTGTTGTAGATCCAATCCATCTCTCCACCATACTTGCTGGTCCGAGGAAGGAGGAGACGTCGAGGTGCTGCACGTGTGCATCTCACGAAGGCACCGCCACTTGTGGTGCTAGATCGGATCGGATCGCGAGGAGGAGAAGCGAGTACGACTACATCACCCACGTTCCGACGAACGTTCCGCTGTGCGAATATTCAAGGGTATGAAGATCTAATCCAATCTCTCTCGTTGTTTGCATCTCCTAGATTAGATCTTGGCTTTCCCTCTGTTCGCCTCCGTAGAAAATTTTGATTTACTATGCCGCGAAACCCGTGGTGGTATCAGAGCTAGATCTATGCGTAGATGTGTTTCACGAGTAGAACGCAACATGGTTGTTGCGGGCGTTGATGTTTTCTGTTGCAAGCCTCTTGTTTGTGTTCTTCTTATGACACGGGATAGTGAGATTGAAGAGGTCCAGGCCAACCTTACGCGACGTCGTTCGCGAGACCGGCTCCGCACTTGACGTGTGGCTTGTTCCACACATGCGGCTGGTGGATGTCAGTTTCTCTCACTATAGTTGTCATGGGATTAACACCGGAGTTTGGCAACCATAATATCACCGTTGTGGCTTTCCGTAGGTAAGAATCGTTCTTAGCATCTAGTCCCATAAGCCACGTAAAACATGCAACAACAAAGTAGAGGCGTCTAACTTGTTTTTGCAGGGAGTGTTTTCTGTGATATGGTATGGCCCAAGATGTGATGTGTATAATGTATGCGATGATCATGTTTTGTAATGTTTCACGACTTGCATATCGATGAGTACACAACCGGCAGGAGCCATATGGTTGTCTTTATAATTGTGTATGACCTGTGTGTCAACTTCTTATGCGCCATGTAATAGTTTCACTTTATCGCTAAGTAGTTAGCAATAGTTGTAGTTGCTATTCGTGGTGGAGGCAATCATGGTGGAGTGATGGAGATCATGCCGGAACGCACAAGATGGAGATCATTGCGCGAAGATTTGCTATACCATGTCACATAAAGTTATATGCATGTGATGTTTATCCTTTTATGTATCTTATTATGCTTAGATCGCGACGGTAGCATTATAAGATGATTCCTCACTTAAAGATCAAGATAAAAACCGTGTTCTCCCCAAGTATGCACCGTTGCGGAAGTTCGTCGTGTCCAAGCATCACGTGATGATCGGGTGCTATAGACTCTACGCTCACATACAACGGGTGCAAGCCAGTTTTGCACACGCGGAAATACTTGGGTCTAACTTGACGAGCCTAGCATGTACAGACATGGCCTCGGAACACATGAACCGAAAGGTGAAGCATGAGTCATATGAATGATATGATCGACACTTCGTTGTCCACCATTGAAGCCACATCTCTTCTCGTGATGATCGGATTAGGTGTGGTGAATTTGGATCGTGTTCACTAAACAACTTGAGGGATGTTGAATTTAGTGGGAGTTCATCTAGTAATTTTATTAAGTTGAACTATTTATCATGAACATAGTCTAAATTGTACTTGCAAATACTGTAGATCACATGGCCAAGTCCAACTTCAATTTCAACGTTTTTGCTAAGAAGGAAAAGCTTAGAAACAATGGGTCTAACTTCACCAATTGGTTCCGCAATCTAAGAATCATTCTCTCTGGCGGTCAAAAGGACTATGTCCTTGGGAAAGCGTTAGGTGACCCCCCTGCTGCAACTGCGCCGGCTGATGAGAACGCTGTCTATCAGTCGCGCAAAGATGATTATGGTGTGATTAAGAGCACCATGTTGTTTTCTATGGAACCGGAACTTCAAAATCGTTTTGAAGACTATCCCGGGCCCTTTGAGATTCTCGAAGAGCTGAAAATCATGTTTCAGACTCAGGCCCGTTCTGAGAGATATGAGATCTCTGAGAAGTTCTTTAACTGCAAGATGGAGGAAGGGAGTTCTGTTAGTGAGCACGCCATTAAGATGACGGGCTACACTCAACGCCTTGAGCAACTGGAATGCACGATTCCAGAGGAGCTCAATATTGACAGGGTTCTGCAATCACTCCCTCCCAGCTACAAAAGTTTTGTAGTGACTCATAATCATATTGGTTCCACTGATACGATCACCGAGCTCTTCGCAAAGCTGAAGGCTGCGGAGGTGGACATCAAGAAGGATAATCATGTGTTGATGGTCAACAAGCCCTCCTTTAAGAAAGGTAAGGGAGCAAAGAAGCCCTTCAAGAAGGGCGGCGGCAAACGCACTGCCCCTGCTGAGAAGAAGCTCAAGTCTGGTCCTAAGCCGGACACTGAGTTCTTCTATTGCAAGGGCAAGGGTCACTGGAAGCGCAACTGTCTGAAGTACTTAGCGGACAAGAAGGCTGGCACCATCAAAGGTATATTTGATATACATGTTATTGATGTTTTCCTTACTAGCCCTCGTTGTAGTGCCTGGGTATTTGACACCGGTTCAGTTGCTAATATTTGTAACTCGAAACAAGAGCTACGGAATAGACGGCGGCTTGCGAGGGATAAGGTGACGATGCGTGTTGGCAACGGATCAAGAGTTGATGTGATGGCCGTCGGCACGCTCTCCTTAGTTTTACCTTCGGGATTAGTTTTAAACCTTAATAAATGTTATTATGTGCCTGCGTTGAGCATGAACATTATTTCTGGATCGTGTTTATTGCAAGACGGTTATTCATTTAAATCGGAGAATAATGGTTGTTCTATTTATATGAGTAACATCTTTTATGGTCATGCACCTCTTGTGAATGGTTTATTTCTTCTAAATCTCGAAAGGGACGAAACACACATCCATAACATTGAGGCTAAGAGATGCAAAGTAGATAGTGATAATACTACACTATCGTCTAGGTCATATTGGTGTAAAGCGCATGAAGAAACTCCATTCTGATGGACTTTTGGAGTCTCTTGATTTTGAATCATTTGACACATGCGAACCATGCCTCATGGGCAAGATGATCAAAACACCGTTCTCCGGTATGATGGAGCGAGCAACGGACTTGTTGGAAATCATACATACCAATGTATGCGGACCGATGAGTGTTTCTACGTGCGGTGGATATCGCTATTTTCTCACTTTTACCGATGACTTAAGTAGATATGGGTATATCTATTTAATGAAATATAAATCTGAAACGTTTGAAAAGTTCAAAGAATTTCAGAATGAAATGGAGAACCATCGTAACAGAAAGATTAAGTTTCTACGATCCGATCGTGGGGGCGAATATTTGAATTATGATTTTCTCACGCATCTTAAAGCAAGCGGAATTGTTTCACAACTCACGCCACCCGGAACACCACAGCGCAATGGTGTGTCTGAACGTCGGAATCGAACCCTATTAGATATGGTCCGATCAATGATGTCTCTTACTGATTTGCCGTTATCATTTTGGGGTTATGCATTAGAAACCGCTGCATTCACTTTAAATAGGGCACCATCTAAATCCGTTGAGACGACACCATATGAACTATGGTTTGGTGCTAAACCTAAGTTGTCGTTTCTTAAATTTTGGGGATGCGAAGCTTACGTCAAGAAGTTGATGCCGGACAAGCTCGAACCCAAAGCGGAGAAATGTGTCTTCATAGGATACCCTAAGGAAACTATTGGGTATACATTCTATCACAGAACCGAAGGCAAAGTGTTTGTCGCAAAGAACGGTTGCTTTCTTGAGAAGGAATTTCTCTCGAAAGAAGTGAGTGGGAGGAAAGTAGAGCTAGACAAGGTTATTGAACCTTCTCTTGAATTGGAGAGTAGCGCAGCACCTAAAATTGTTCCAGTGCCGCCTGCACCAACAATAGAGGAAGCTAATGACAAGGATCATGAAGCTTCGGACGATGCTGCTACTGAACGTCGCAGGTCGACAAGGTCGCGTGCCCCTCCTGAGTGGTACGGCAACCCTGTCTTGACTGTCTTGTTAGTAGAAGACAGTGAACCTACAAACTATGAGGAAGCGATGATGAGCCCAGACTCTGAGAAATGGCTAGAAGCCATGAAATCCGAATTGGGATCCATGAGCGAAAACCAAGTATGGACTTTGGTGGAACCTCCTAGCGACCGAAAGGCCGTTGAGTGCAAATGGATCTTCAAGAAGAAAACGGACGCGGATGGTAATGTTACCGTCTATAAAGCATGGCTTGTCGCGAAAGGTTTTCGACAAGTTCAAGGTGTTGACTACAATGAGACTTTCTCTCCCGTAGCGATGTTTAAGTCCATTCGGATTTTATTAGCAATTGCTACGTTTCATGATTATGAAATATGGCAGATGGATGTCAAGACTGTGTTCCTCAATGGCAACATAGATGAAGAGTTGTATATGATGCAACCCGAAGGTTTTGTCGATCCTAAGGATGCTGATAAAGTGTGCAAACTTCAGCGTTCCATTTACGGACTGAAGCAAGCATCTCGGAGTTGGAACCTTTGTTTTGATCAAGTGATCAAGAGCTTTGGATTTGTTCCAAATTGCTACGAAGCTTGTATCTACAATAAAGTAAGTGGGAGCTCAGTGACATTTCTGGTACTATATGTGGATGACATATTGATTATTGGAAATGACATCAACATGCTTAACGATGTGAAGAGTTATTTGAACACGTGTTTTTCAATGAAAGACCTAGGTGAAGCTGCTTATATATTGGGCATCAAAATCTATAGAGATAGACAAAGACGCCTGATAGCTTTAAGCCAGAGTACATATCTAGACAAGGTTCTGAAAAGGTTCAGAATGGATAAGGCAAAGAAAGGTTCAGTGCCTATGTTGTCAGGTAAGATATTGATCAAGGCTCAGTGTCCAGCTATGGTAAATGATAGGGAAGCTATGAGCAAAGTGCCTTATGCCTCGGCCATAGGTTCCATCCTGTATGCCATGCTGTGTACAAGACCGGATGTGTCCAATGCTCTTAGTTTGACGAGCAGATATCAAAGTGATCCAGGAGTGGAACACTGGACAGCCGTGAAGAACATCCTAAAGTAACTAAATAGAACTAAAGAAATGTTCTTAGTCTATGGGGGTGATGAACAGCTCGTCGTAAAAGGTTACGTCGAAGCTAGTTTCGACACCGACAAGGATGATTCTAAATCTCAGACATGATACGTGTATATTTTGAATGGAGGAGCTGTGAGCTGGAAAAGCTGCAAGCAAAGCGTGATCGCGGGATCTACAGTAGAAGCGGAATACATGGCTGATGTAGAAGCGTCAAGTGAAGGAGTTTGGATCAGAAACTTCATCACTGATCTTGGCGTGGTTCCAAGTGCATTGGACCCACTGGAGATATTGTGTGACAACACTGGCGCCATAGCACTCGCTAAGGAACCAAGATATCATCCAAACACCAAGCATATCAACCGCAAGTTTCATATAATCCGAGATTATATAGCAGATGGAGATCTGAAGATTAGCAAAGTACATACAGATCTGAATGTCGCAGATCCATTGACTAAACCTCTTCCACGTGTAAAACATGATCAGCACCTCAGTGCCATGGGTGTGAGATTGTTGCCAGATGTAAACTAGATTATTGACTCTAGTGCAAGTGGGATACTGTTGGAATTATGCCCTAGAGGCAATAATAAAGCTGTTATTATTATAATTCTTGTTCATGATAATGTTTATATTCCATGCTAGAATTGTATTAAGCGGAAACTTTAATACTTGTGTGGTTTGTGAACAACACCGTGTCCCTAGTACGCCTCTATGGACTAGCTCATTGATTAATGATGGTTAAGGTTTCCTAACCATGGACATGAGTTGTCGATTAATAATGAGATCATATCATTGGGAGAATGATATGGTGGACAGACCCAAACTAAGCGAAGCAATTAGATCGTGTCATCGTGTTCGTCTTTGCGAAGCTTTTCTTATGTCAAATATTGTATTCCTTAGACCATGAGATAATACAACTCCCTGGTATCGGAAGAAAGATTTGAGGTCATCAAACGTCATCCTATGAGAGGGTGATCATAAAGGTGTCTCTCAGGTGATCGGAAAGTATCTGTTAGGTTGTATGTATCGAGATGGGATTTGTCCCTCCCAAGTTGGAGAGATATACTTCGGGCCCACTCGGTAATCGATATCAACACCGCTTGCAAGCATGTGGTTAAGGAGTTAATCACAAAGTGATATCGGATTACGGAACGAGTAAAGTACTTGCTGTGAACGAGATTGAACTAGGTATGACGGTACCGATGATCGAATCTCGGGCAAGTAAAATATCGCGAGATGAAGGGAATATATATATGGGATTGATTGAATCCTGGCATCGTGGTTCATCCGATATGATCATCGATGAATGTGTGGGAGTCAATATGGGTGTCCAGACCCCGCTGTTGATTATTGATAGAAGATCATGTCTGCATATTCTTGAACCCGCAGGGTCACACACTTAACGTGTCTCGATGCTAGGATAGATTGGATAATTGGTTTATGAGTTTTTGTTCGGAGTCTCGGATGGGATCCGGGACATCACGAGAGGTTCCGGAGTGGTCCGGAGAATAAGATTCATATAAGGCAGTGCAGTTTTTGGAGTTCGGAATTGTTCCGGGTTAATCGGTATTGTACCGGAAGCTTCTAGAACCTTCAGGAAGGGGACCAACGTGGCCCCATCTTCCGGGAGGGGGCATGGGCCTATGAGGGAGTGCCCTGGCCGCATTGGTCCAGGGGCACAAGGCCCCATAGGGCCCAGCCGGCCAAGAGAGGTTTAAACTCGAGATAGACCTTCTAGAAGGGGGGGTTTCCTTGCCCCCCACTCCTTATCCTTTGGGGCCGCTGGTTTGGGCTTGGGGGAGGGGCTAGGGCTGCGCCCCCCTTCTATATAAAGAGGGGTGGGGGCGCACCAATCCCTCACACCTTCCCCTCCAACCCTAGCCGCCCTGCTGCCCTTCCTCTCTCCCTCCCGACTGTTTGTAGGCGAAGCCCTGCTGCAGAAATTCTCCACCATATACACCACGCCGTCGTGTTGTAGATCCAATCCATCTCTCCACCATACTTGCTGGTCCGAGGAAGGAGGAGACGTCGAGGTGCTGCACGTGTGCATCTCACGGAGGCACCGCCACTTGTGGTGCTAGATCGGATCGGATCGCGAGGAGGAGAAGCGAATACGACTACATCACCCACGTTCCGACGAACGTTCCGCTGTGCGAATATTCAAGGGTATGAAGATCTAATCCAATCTCTCTCGTTGTTTGCATCTCCTAGATTAGATCTTGGCTTTCCCTCTGTTCGCATCCTTAGAAAATTTTGATTTACTATGCCGCGAAACCCTTCACTTTGCACCTCAACCTACGTGTGGAAGTCACTCGGCAGGAGGGGGAAACCCAACTCTGAATCCCCCGCCAGCACAACCCGAAAGGTGATAGCAAAACACGAGAAAAGCAGTGCAGCAACCTGCAGACCCGAACGCTAACAGATACAATGATGGTTACTCGGCAATGGTAAACGACGGGTATGAATTGCTGGATCACGTGTACCAGGCAATGGGAGTAAGACTCAGAGGCAGAAATCTCTAGCCGGATGATGCAAGACTAAAACTCGACCGAATAAAAATGGCAGAGCTGATCAAATTGCAAGGTCCACAGGGTCCACCATTTTTTGGTCCAAGGATCATGAAAGAGCCACCAACGCCAAACTTTCAGCTGGCCAGAGGGACAAAAACCTACGATGGAAGCACAAAGCCAGAAGACTAGCTCATAGATTATGGAACAACAGTAAAAATCGCACAGGAAATCTGAGATGGGCAGTGCGGTATGTACCGCAAATGCTAGAAGGACCAGCAAGGGTGTGGCTGAATAATTTGCCACCCAGAAGCATCAATAGCTGGATTGATTTCCATGAAGCTTTCGTGAGCAACTTCACAAGCACGTACAAGAGGCCGAATCGCCCACAACAGCTAGCTATGTGCAAGTAGAGGCCGAATGAAACAGACAGAGAATTTCTCACAAGGTGGTGCACAATGCGCAACTCTTGTGAAGGGGTAATTGAATCCCAGGCCATTGCATGGTTTGCACAAGGATGCAGACATGGAAGTGTACTGTGGCAGAGGTTACAGAGAGATATGCCAGCTAGCCTGGCAGAAACAATAAGAATTGCTGACTCATACGCGTTAGGGGATCCGACTCAGCCTCTGCTCATGTCGGCAGACGGTATGACTGAGACCCAGATCTATGATGCACCCGGGTCGCAAAGGCGCCATGAAAGGGCCGAGTAGCAAGAGAAGAGATGAAAGGCCAGACTATAGGTATGGTTCGACTCAAGTCACAACCGTAAATCAGGATCATCCAGATGCTGGAAGTAGCCAACATCAAAGGACAAATGGGCAACAACAATGGATAGCAAAGAATGATGGAAAAAAGCCATATGAGCAGAGAAAACCATATCAAGACAGGCAGAAATATACTTATGAAATGATGTTGGACCAACCGTGTAAGTTCCACACGACAAGTCCGAGTAAGCCGACAAATCACATAACAAGACAATGCACTTGGTTTCAGAAGGGAGACAGAGTGGATTCACCGACTCAGCAGTTACCACCACCTCCCCCACCACCGCTCACAGGAGGAAATGCTCAAGCTATGGGATCCGAGCATAGATATGAGAACATGCAACCGAGATATCATAACCAAGAAAGAAGGGAGGTTGTGCATCAGGTGCATAACCCAAGAGGTGATGACGCTCATGTCGGTCATGGAACCAGAAATAAGTACAGAGAGCATCACCAGAGCTATGCCGTATTTGTCATAGAGCTGAATGACAAGAAAATTCAACAAAGAAGGATGATGGAAGTGAACGCCACAATGCCAGCGATACCAAAATACATGCATTAGTCTGAACACGAGATAACTTGGAGCATAAAGGATCACCCCAAGATCATGCCAACGCCAGGAGGTTATGCTCTTTTCTTGGATCCAACATTCATGGGCCCAGATATCAATGTGAAGTTCTCCAAGGTACTGATAGACGATGGTAATAGCATCAATATCATGTACAAGGATACCATGCTCAAGTTAGGCATCACTATGAACATGTTGGAGCTGACTAAGACAACTTCCCACGGTATTGTGCCGGGACTGTCCTATGAGCCAATTGGCAAAATCTGGGTTGACGTCTTATTCGGCAACAGAGAAAACTATCGCACTGAAGCCATATAGTTCGAGGTGGTTGACCTAGTCAGATCATACCATGCCTTACTCGGCAGGCCGGCTATGGGAAAATTTATGGCCACTCCTCATATTGCTTACTTAAAGATGAAGCTGCCAGGTCTGGCAAATGATGGATGTGGAAGCACTGGCCAAGGTGGCACAAATGTCTATGCCGACACTCACTACCCCGCATGGCAGTGTATCTTTCCAAGTTACCAAGGAAACAAAGAAGATACAGGTTGATGAGGCATTCCCAGAGTGCACAGTTACCATTGGTGCTGGGCTGACTGACAAATAGGAAAGCGAGCTCACCAGCTTCCTCCGTAAGAATCGGGATATCTTTGCACGGTCCACACAAGACCTGCAAGGAGTTCCGAGGAAGCTGTCTGAGCACTTTATTCATGTAAGGCCAGATGCCAAGCCGGTGAAGCAACCCCTCCGCCGCTTCGCCGAAGATAGGAGGAAAGTGATAGCCGCCAAGATAGCCAGGCTCTTGGCTGCCGGGTTCATCATGGAAGTACTGCACCCAGATTAGTTGTAAAATCCAGTCTTGGTCGAAAAGAAAAAGGATGACCCGAACATGGCAGTGGTGTGGCGCATGTGTATTGACTACACGAACCTCAATAAGGCATGTCCAAAAGATCCGTTCCCCTACCACAGATCGATCAAGTCATTGAATCCACTGCCGGGTGTGAGTTGTTGTCATTTGTGTATGCGTACTCTGGTTTCCACCAGATACCACTCTATCCAGATGATCAAATAAAGACAGCTTTTATCACCCTGTATGGGGCTTATTGCTATCGTACTATGCCATTCAGATTGAGAAATGCAGGTGCAGCATACCAAAGGTGCATGCAAAAATGCTTGCAAGATCAATTGGACAAAAATGTTCAAGTATACGTCGATGACATGGTGATAAAAATGAAACAAAGTCATATTCTAATTGAGGACTTGCATCAAACATTCGCAAACCTAAGAAGATTCCGGATGAAACTCAACCCGGAAAAATGCACAATTGGTGTCCCGGCTAGAAAATTACTCGGATTTCTCGTGTCCAGCCGAGGAATTGAGGCTAACCCAACCAAGATTAGGGCTATCAAAAGAATGGAATTGCCGAAAACCCTCAACAATGTCCAGAAGTTTACAGGATTCCTGGCCTCGTTGAGTAGGTTT